>CM038115.1:24233029-24383435 GCA_001642375.2 Mentha longifolia
TGACCAGCATGACAGCTGCAGTTTTCACAGGCTCTTCCTGTACATCATCATCGTCGGAAGAAAGTATGATGTTGATGTCAAGCTCGGGAGGGGAGCTGTGATGATGAGAGGTTTCTCCGGACTGCTAATGGATGATGATTGCAGAGTCAGGAATAACTTCCTCGAAATCTGTGTCGTCTGCAGGTTGGAACAAGATTGACTCTGACCAGCTTGGTCCAGAACCTGTTCTTCAGAGGTTTGGCGAACTGAAGGAATGTGAGTGGAGAGCTGTGCATCAATCTGTTCGGTGATGTCTTTATGTGAGGGAAAGATTGAGCGAACAGGTTGCGGCTGAACTTCTATCTCAGCAAACTCCATGTGTAACCTGCGTGAGATAGGAGTCGGAGATTTAATCCTCACAGACTTGGCAGGTCGATCAAGTTGTTTGCTGGGGCGAGCTGCCTCTTCTTCTTGTGGTCTCTCTGATCTGGAGGTACCCAGGCTGGGTTGGACCTTCCCATCTCATACAGATAGGGTTTGACTGAGTCGTCATACTTGGCGAAAACTGTGCTGTCGACGCCAATTATGAGTTCGAGCTGCTTCTGGTCCTTGGGGACCTTCTCTTTGTTGAAAGGCATCCGTCCATTCCAATGAAGGTCGGGGTGGAGACCTTGAATGAGGAGCAGATTTTGGTGCCCAATCGTAGGTTTCGGGCAACGCGGAACTCGGTCATCTCATCACCATCGAAAGTGATCGAGAGCTGCTTGATCTCCTCATTTATCAGCTCAAGAAGAAATCTGGCCCAGTTTACATCCTGACCCTGCACGATTGCAGTCATCACTTTGAATTTCGCTGGAGTGACAGCGTCGTGGTTACCCGAGTAACCAAGAAAGACCTTGTGTACAAAGTCAAAGAGAGCTCTGTATGCAGGTCTCAGCAGAGGTCGTGAGAACCTCTTGCCATCGTATTTGTCTGCAGGTTGCATGAGAGCTTTCTAGTACACAGCTTCCAAATCTGCATCCGAAACCTCCAATATGAGACCTGAGGTCTTATGATACAGGATATCGACAGATCCTGAATCTGCGATTCCGTATGTTCGAGAGATAAGCTGCAGAATAGGAATAGGCTCGTCGGGCTGGTTGGGCAACAGAAGATGGAAGGCGGCGGAGTTGACATCTTCCGTGCAAAAGTAGGAGAGAATGAACATCGCTACTTGTTGCGGAAGCCAAAATTGGGGCTCGTGAGTAATGATCTTGTAAAACCCTTCCGCAGCTTTGATGGAGGCGTACATCTCATCGAGACCGGCGTAACCGTAGGTAGAAAGATTTACAGAGGGCTCCGTGAGAATATACTGCTGCATATATTATATCTTTTGTTCCGTCGTGATGGGAGGATTGTAAGAGGTGGATTCTCCTGCCATTGTGAGAGAGAAATATTAGTGAACTTTAGAGCTTCGAGTTTTTCGAGCGAAAGAAGTTGCAGAAGAAAAATGGCGGAATAATTTAGAATTCAAGTAATGAAGACGATGCACAGTTATGAGTATATATAGAGGATAGGATGAGCGGTTGAGATTGAAGTAATTCAACCGTTCAACGGATAGGATTAAAACCCTAGAAATCCGTGAAGTAGTGGGCGCGTGGGGAGGTTAGTGAAGCCTACTCGCACAACCCCTACACTCAACCGTCGCCTCGCATTTAATGCTGATATGACACTGTGCATGCACTTTAGACATTCAAGGAAAGTAAATTTCGAATGTTAAGAATTATGTCAGAATATCCTTAACAATGATTTCAATAAATAACAAGATGCATGCTTCAATAAATAAAAATGATTGATAGGGCATGAATTGACCAAGTGAAGCAAAAATTATTTCATTGATATTAGAACGATAGAAATAATTTTAGAGGCACATCATTGCATATTAAAACATAAGTAAAAAACATGGAGACTGATACAGGTCGTCCATGACACTTCCCATGTGAACTGTGACTTATCCACAGCTTTTGATTTTGTAGTTTCCACACTTTATGAACTTCACAGCTTCCACCTAGCTGGACTGCTCTTTGTCCTTCGCGAGCTGCCCATGTGCATCATTTTCACCAATGTGAGTTTTGATGAACTCCCACAGCTTGGCATTCTCAGCTTGCAGAGCTGCAAACTTTTCATCAATGTACAGCTTGCTTTCCAATTCCAAAATGTTAAGCCTTCGAGACATTTTAAGAAATTCGGTGTTGAAGAATGATAACATCTTGTCAACAGCTACTGAGCTGTTGAAAGAGGATGGAAAGGCTGCTGAGTTAGGAGCTGAGGAGCCTTGGGCCTTGTCCTGAGCTTTAGGTGAGGAGGCTGGAGTGGACTGGTCGCCAGCAGGTTTCACATCGACCTGTGGAGGAGCAGACTGCATTTCACTTGCAGGTGTGAGATTTGCCTCCACGAAGGTTGCTGCTGTCAATCGAGTGGTCCGCTTTTGTGAGGGCGCAGACGGTTGATCCGTCATCTTCTGTTTTCCTTTACGGACTGTTTCAGCATCTTCACAGCTTTCTTCTTTATCTTCACTTCCCTCTTCACTTTCATCTTCTTCTTCCTTTGAGTCGCGCATTTCGGTGAGCAAACGCTTGGCTACACCGCTTGCTTTGTTGATCTTGTGTGGCAGAATGCCAAGTATCATGATCAACTGGTTGCAGGTGTGAAGAACCAGCTTGTCCTCAGGAAATCTGGTGCAGATAGGCCACAACCTGTTAGTGAGTGTTCTCTACAGGATGATCGAAAGCTTCGTGCCATGTCAAAGCTGCATGTTGGCCTTTATCCTGGCACCCTGGCCCAGTTAACATGTAACTGCTTCATCACAGCAGTTAGCAACTTGAACTTCAGTAGTGTGACAGCTTCATTCGACCCTAGATAGGAAAAGAACATGTTGTGGACAAACTCGAAGAGGAGTCTGTACTCAGACTTCAAGTCATGGCGGTTGAAGGTTCTTTGATCGTAAGCCTTCTTAGGCTCGAACAAAGCTTGCTGATACACGTCATTGACTGCATCCATGGGCACGTCATCAATTGTTGTGATGGCCTCTGCATCCATCAGTCTGTAAGTCTAAAGGATGAGTGGAAGAAGATGATGCCGTTCTTCTTCATCGTTGACTAGAAAGGTCGCCGTGGCGGGATCTCCGGCCACCGATTCCAGAGAACATAGTAGATAGGCGACGTTCATTGGCAGCGTCACTCGAGGATGTTGAGTGATGATGTTGAAGAAACCATCACATTGGGTAATAGTCTCAATCATCGGATTCAAGCCTCTGTATCCATACGTGTCCAGCACAACTACTTTCTCAAAGAAAATGAGAGAGGTTGCTTTCTTCACTTGAGCACTAAGTGATTCTGTAGACATTTTTGCAGAGAGGGTAAGGAATTCAAGAAATTTTGAAGAAAAGAGAGAGGAAATTTGAAACTTGATTTTAAGGATTTTAAGAAATGCGTAAAGCGTTCAAATGATTCTCTCTATTTATAGAATTTTCTCCAACGGTTAAGACTTTATTGACAAATCTCAGTGGGGAGTGAGCTTCACGCGCTTCAAAAAGTGATTTTCACTCGCTTCTTCTCTCTTCTTTTTCCTTCTTAGATTGACAGAAATCCCTTGATTTTCATGAAAAACTTTTCAAATACGTAACCCTAAAAGATTTGAAAAATATTTTTGAAGGGATTAGGATTGTAAATAAAATAATGAATTCCGCTAGGAATTAAATGGAGATTGATACAGTATCTCCAGTTCCCCTTAAAGGTTGGCCAGTAATTTAGACTTTCAACACAGTTTGTGACCTCGAGCTGCGTGTCGTGAGCTGCTTCCATTTGAGCTGCAGCTTTTCAAGTCAGTTTGCTTTCTGGTGACCTGTGCTAGCGTACTGCTCTAGTGAACTGCTTTTGTTAGCATGCAGTTTCCAAGTCAGTCTGCTCTTGGCTGACCTGTGCTAGCGAACTGCTTTTGTCAGCATGCAGTTTCCAAGTCAGTCTGCTCTTGGCTGACCTGTGCTAGCGAACTGCTTCCATTGACTTAGACTGTGTATCCATTCTGAGCTTTCCAAGCTTTCCACATAGCATATTGAATCTCTCTTCCATGAGAGGTTTCGTCAGAATATCAGCTCTTTGAATGTCAGTATGGATTTTCTCAACTGTTATATCTTGTTTTTCCACGTGATCTCCGATGAAATGATGCCTTATATCAATATGCTTGCATCTGGTGTGGTAGACTGGATTCACAGTGAGTGTTATAGTGCTTGTGTTGTCACAAAAGATGGGAACTTTTCGAACTGTGACACCATAATCTTTGAGTTGTTGTTTTAACCAAATAATCTGCGCGCAACAGCTTCCTATTGCCATGTACTCAGCTTCTGTTGTTGAACTAGCAACTGAAGTTTGCTTCTTTGAAAACCAAGAGATCAACTTGCTTCCAAGAAACTGACAAGTCCCTGAAGTGGACTTTCTATCCAGTTTGCATC
The DNA here is from genome assembly GCA_001642375.2 of Mentha longifolia. NCBI lineage: Eukaryota > Viridiplantae > Streptophyta > Magnoliopsida > Lamiales > Lamiaceae > Mentha > Mentha longifolia. The sequence continues at coordinate 24,237,498 of CM038115.1, forward strand.
CTCCATAATCTGCATCTGCATAGCCAGTTAGTTCAAAATTATCATCACAAGGGTACCATAATCTGAAGTTTACAGTTCCCTTGACATATCTAAGGATTTTCTTGGCAGCTTCTAGATGAGATTCCTTTGGATTAGCTTGATACCGAGCACATATTCCAACTGCAAAAGAAATATCAGGTTGATTTGCAGTAAGATAAAGTAAAGAACCAATAATTCCTCTATACAAAGTTATGCCGGCAGGTTTCCCTTTAGAATCTGGATTCATCTTTCCATTTGCCATCATCGGAATCTTCAGTGGTCTACTATCCTGGACACCGAATTTGGTTGCCAGCTCGTTAGCATACTTAGATTGACAAATGAAGATGCCATCCGTAGATTGCTTGACCTGCAAGCCGAGGAAGAAGTTCATCTCCCCCATCATTGACATTTTGTACTCATCCTTCATGAGTTCTCTGAACCTGTCACATAAAATTTTTGACCTAGATCCAAAGATAATGTCATCAACATAAATTTGCACAAGAAGAATATCATCCTTTTACTTAAAAGTAAATAAAGTTCTATCGACCGATCCCCTTTTAAAACCAGAATGCAGTAGGAATGTAGACAACATTTCATACCATGCTCTGGGAGCTTGTTTCAAACCGATACTGCTTTGTGTAGTTTGTAAACTTTCTCTGGACCAACTTCCTCAAAACCTGGTGGTTGTTCAAGTAAACTTCCTCACCAAGAATTCCATTGAGAAAAGCACTCTTCACGTCCATTTGGTAGACTTTGAACCTTTGATGAGCTGCATATGCTAGAAATAACCTTATTGCTTCTAGTCTTGCCACTGGTGCGTAGGTCTCATCATAGTCTATCCCTTCTTGTTGACAGTAACCTTTGGCAACTAATCTTGCCTTGTTTCTGATTACTTCAGCATTTTCATCCTTCTTATTCCTAAACACCCATTTTACATCAATCACTCCTTGATGTGTAGGACGATCAACTAGTGACCATACTTCATTTCTTTTAAACTCGTTGAGTTCCTCTTGCATGACTGTGACCCAGTCATGATCAGCTAGAGCTTCTTCAACAGTTTTGGGTTCTGAGTAGGAAAGATAATGGCTCAGTAGACAGTTTTCACCTATCTGTCTCCTTGTCTTCACACCCGCCTGTGGGTTCCCAACAATGAGATCTTCAGGATGAGCATCGACCCATCTCCTTCGATGAGAGATTTTTTCTTCAGTAAGAGTTGGTTCAGGGTCTAGTATGGGATCTTCAAACTCAGGTGGAGGTTGAGGAGTGAAGGGGTCAAGCTGTTCAAACTGTTCAGCAAGCTAATCCATTGACAGTTCTGCATTGACTGCAGGTTCCGTTGGATTTTCTAGATCAATTGAGGAGGTGCTGGTTGGAAAAGCTTCGGTTTCCCCTTGGTTTGTTCCCCCTTGCTGAATGGGTGAGTTTTGTGGACTGAAACCTTGTACAGGCTGACCTCTTCTTCTTCTGAGTCGGTTGGACTCCAAATTAGTATTTCATCTCAAAACTGCGTGTTGGAACCTTCTTGATTTTGACTTGCACCTGTACTTTCTTCAGATTGAGTCTCCATGTACTCATAAGATTTATCAAAAATAACATGTGGTGTTACTTCCACAATATGAGTCTTCTTATTAAAAACTCTGAAAGCTTTGCTGATCTCTGAATATCCTACAAATATTCCTGGATCTGCTTTGCTATCAAATGTCTTTAACTGTGATTTCCCATTATTATGAATGTAACACACGCAACCGAAAGATTTAAGATATTTTAATCGAGGTTTCTTATCTTTCCACAGCTCGTATGGAGTTTTTCCATGTCGTTGGTGAATAATTGATCTGTTTTGAGTGTTACAAGCTATATTGATAGCTTCCGCCCAGAACTTCTTGGGAAGATTGGTTTCATTCAGCATTGTGCGAGCTGCTTCTTTTAGTGACCTGTTGCGTCGTTCAACAACACCATTCTGTTAAGGTGTGCGAGCTGCTGAAGTTTGATGAGTGATTCCATTTTTGGTGCAGTATGATTCAATCATATGATTAATAAATTCTGTTCCACGATCGGATCTGATTGAAATCACACTTTTGTTTTTCACGTTTGACAATTTGGTGAGCATCGCAGGTAGCTCCACTAGTGTCTCCTTCTTTTTATGTAAGAAAATAACCCAAGTGTATCGTGAGTAATCATCAACAATAACTAGAGTATACTTTTTACCGTTAATGCTCCTGGGAGTTACTGGACCAAATAAATCCAGGTGGAGTAATTCTAAGATTCTACTTGTGTGGTGAGCTGCAATGCTGGGAAATGACGATTTGGTCTACTTTCCAGCTTGACAGGCTTCACAAACATGATCTTTGTAGTAGACTTGATCTGTAAGATCATCTGCGAGCTTCTTACGAGCGAGCTTGTTGATGGCTTTGAAGTTTAAGTGACACAGTCTCTTGTGCCATAGCCAGCTCACTTCAAGTACAGGTTTGGTGACCAGACAGATTTCTTTTTCATCTAGCCATTGTATTATGTACAAGTTATCCTACAAAATACCGGTAAGAAGAATTTCTTCTCCTTCCTTGTTCTTTATAGCACATTTATTAGCAGAAAACTCTACTCTTTTTCCAGTAGAACAAAATTGGCTTACAGAAAAGAGATTATGATTTAAACCTTCAACGTAAGTGACATTAGATATTGTTGTTTTACCAATAATTAGATTACCGTAACCTCTTATTTTTCCTTTAGAGTCTCCTCCAAAAGCGACTAGAGGTCCGTCACATTCGATGAAATTTGTAAGTAAGCTTCTGTCGCAGGTCATGTGCCTTGTACAGCCACTGTCAATAATCCAGACCGTGCCGTGAGCTGCTCGCTTTCTTCTTTGAGCTTTCCCATCCTGCAATTAGACAGATTTAGCAACCCACATGAATTTGGGTGCTTTGTTAGCAGGTTGAGTTTTAGCATCTTGGTTCGCAAGCTTCTTTTGTTGAGAGCTGTTGACTCGTGGCTTGGTCCGTTGCTTGTTTGTTGAGTGGACGACTCTATTGGAGTATGCAGTTTGCAATTGGTAATGAGCAGGTTGATAATACTGCTCCATATATCCACATCTGCAGCGATCAATCTCAGATCCACTTCCATGTGGAGATTGATAGTGCCTACTTGACAGCTCAGGATATTGGTACCAATGACGGTTGTACCAGTAACCTTCATTGTCAAGTGTTTGTTGATTTGGCCACTGCTCATAGTAGTTGTTTCGTTGTGGTCGAGCAGTTCTGTGTCGAGAGACTGCTTTTCCTTTGCTAGCAGCTTGCACTCTTCTTGGAGCAAGTTGGCTCCCCTTTTTATACGCAGGTTGCACATACAGTTTCCTTGGTGGCTCAACCTTTTTCTGTTCAACTGATGGCCTTAGCTGCTGCTTCTTGACAGCAGGCTTCCTATGCTCTTTCACCAAGATTGCTTGAGGTTGTCGAGCTGGATTCTTCAAGCTGAGTTGCTTGTCAGGTAGAGTGTGGTGAGCTGTGCTTTCAACCAATCCTTTTTCATTTACGAACATGGCCTTCTCCTTTTCTTTGGCTTCACAGGTTTGACCATGAAATCCAATGCCATATTTTATCTGAGCAGGTCTCTGGGCAGCTTGTAAGGCTTCAAGCTTTTCCCCATTTTTGTTCATCTTCATCAGGACTTGTTGAAGTCTAAGCTCTTTCTGCAACAGCTTCTCGTGCTCAATTGAGAGATCTGACAACTTGCCGTTCAAGCTGTTGATGTCACTGTCCTTTTCAGTGAGCATGTCTTTAAGGTTTTCTTCCCTTAAAGCTGATTGACCCAATTGAATTTTCAGGGTTTCTATCTCCCTTTTTCTTGCTTCATCATAGAGAGTGAAGTCTCCATTCATAGCAGCTTTGAGTTTCATGTTTTCACCCTCCAGCTTGGATCCTTCTATGACTACTTGTTTGAACATTTCTGAGAGTTTCTTGTAGTCATCAAAGCTGTTGTTGAAACTCTTCATATGTTGGCATTTCAGGTAGTTCGAAACCTGCATGTTCAGTGTTAGTTGAATATGAAGATGAGGTTTCGGTATCAACCTTGTATTGAACAAGATCGAGATCTTCTCCCATGTAGCATTCTTTATTTTCGGATTCCTCATCGGCTAATCGACATTCCTCCTCATCCAGTTCATCATCATCATCTTCGTCGGAGGAGGTTGAGTCTGATAATGTGGCAATGGCTTTGGCCTCTTCCTCAGCTGCGATCATGGCGCTGCGCTACTCCTTAAGCTTTTGATCTCTTTTTGCGTGGAGCTCTTCGCGTTCGGCCTTTGAAAGATCTGGGCAGTCTGACTTGTAGTGACTGGTCTGCCACATTCAAAACAACCACCCTCTGGAGTGTTAGAAGAATTGAATTTAGAGGGTTTCATTTTACCTTCACCCTTCTTGTCGGAAGAAGAGATGGTTTGATTTCTCTTGAAATCTTTGTGATATCTACGGAATTTGTTGAAGCGTTTTTTAAGCTCTTCATTCCTTCTTGCCATGAGAGCATAGTTCTTCAACAATTTCTCCATTTTGGAGCATAAATCCTTTGGGATTTCTCTTTCCTCTATTATTGATGCAGCTTTGAATGCGGCATCTTTTTCTCTCTTTTCAGGCTCGGTCTTCTTGCTTGAAGACGCTTGTCCTGAGCCATGAAGTCTGATCATTTCAAACTCATTTCCGATGAGTAGATCAAACAGTTGCTCAGTTGACAGGTTGCTGATGTCCGACCTGCCGTGGTGCATGGCGCTGTACACATGCCAGCTTGCTGGGAGAGATTAGATTACTTTGAGATTGAGTTCGCGCTGTGTATACTTATCTTTCTTGAGAGCTGCGATCTCCAAAGTGATCATTGTGAATCTATTCTTGAGCTGATCAATGGTTTCCGTTTGTTGCATTTTGAATTCTTTAAATTTGCTGCATGCCACTGATAGCTTGTTCTCCAGCATTTCTGTTGAACCAAGGCTTATGGCTTTTAAGGTGTCCCACATCTCTTTCGCAGTTGCAAGATTTCTTATCTTGGCCAGGTGGACTCCCTTAACTGTACTTGAGATCAATCCTTTTGCGAAGCTGTCAAGTCCAGCTTCCTTTCTTTCTTCGTTTGTATATTTTCTGGGATCTTTGATTTTTGGCACATATGTTGCTTCAGAAGCTTTGTCTCCAGAAACTTCGATATCATAGGGCACGTAGATTAGCGTTGGACCATTCTCGATGACATCCCACATCAACACATGATGAGCTTGGAGGCACATCTTTATTCGAAAGCTCCAGTCTTCATATCCCTGTATAGAAAAATCTTCGCAAACGCGGAGAAGTGAAGCTTCCATAATGACAATTTATGTATGAATGCACAAGCACAATTCCTAGAGATCTAGTTCTATTTGACACTGAAGTACAAGAAACCTTCTAGTATGCAGAAGCAATGGTCAAAAGAACCACTACTCTGATACCACTTGTAGGTCCCGATAAGTAGATATTGGTGTATGGGAGGGGATACACCAATTAGCCAACAGTTTTGATTTTTCAAAATAATTTGATCTGAACTGAGTCGTCACTCAAGTTTATCAGAGCAACTTAGTTTTTCCAGCTCAATCAGTAAACTGCTGAGTTTGCAAAACTAACCTGCGTGCGGAAGTTTGGTGGAAAGGTTGGCTAACAGTTTTCAAAGACAGTTTTCAGAGACAGTTTTCAAAGACAGTACACATGCAAGGCAGGTTACAGAAGTGCAGGTTGTGAGCATGCAAACTATGTGAAAAGAGATAACGAAAATAGAGAAATACGAGGAGTTTTTATCGTGGTTAGGAGTAAACAGCTCCTACTCCACGCCAGATCCCATCGAATCTGTAATCCCTTAACTTGAGATTTTTTGCTCCTTTTAACACTGGTGGAGGTCCAGTCCAAATTCAAGTCTTTCTTCTAGACTGAATTTAGCACGTTTCTAGAGTCGTGTCTCTTCTAACTTACATACAACTTGGCATACAGACTTACTAACACTAAATGACTAGTGCTACTATCCAAACTTGAAAGCTTTAACTAGCTATCGACGTAAGGAATACAACTCAATCAACTACATTAGTATTTCAACTTTGATGGTAGTGAGAGTGTGTGTGATGTGTTCTAGTAAGACTGATTCCAGATAGATAAAAAATCTACAATGATCAACACTTGGGAAAACTCTAGTAATTTCGAGTGTTGATTTGAATAATTTTCAGCTTGAGTATTGATTTTCCCGTAATTTAATTTGGAGTGTGTTGAGGTATTTATAGAGAAGCGTTTGAAATAGAGTCGTTGGAAGTGTGTCAGGATTTGCAGATTCCGTACACTGACACAATTCTTGTCGTTGAGTGAGAGCAGGTTTCATAACCATAGCTCAGGTTGGCCTTCACAGGTTGCGCTTCCTATACCTCGAACAGTCTTCGATCTTCTGTAACCTTCGCGTGAAGTCTTCGAGTATTGTAGGGGCAGGTTACATAGACAGGTTACATAATGGAACAGTGTGACAGGTTTGAGTAGACTAGGTACAAGGTTGCACTACCAACCTTGACTTTTACATGGCAACCTGTCCGGTTAGACTTGACTGATCTTGAACACGGAGATCAGCCTGTTCCAATTCAAAAATATCTAAGTGTGGTTTCTAATAGCATTATCAAAACTAAGTTTCAAAGGGTTCCCAACACATCATTCCCTACAGCTATCAAACCATTAACTTCCATTTTTCTCAAGCTATTACAGCCAACCCTTTGAGCTATAAGCATGTTTCTCTTTTAAGTTCGGAATCAAGAACAATTAGAACATAGAAATGCAAATCCTAGATACTTAAAAATACTACAGCATACTGCCATCAAACCTTCCCAACAATTACAAATCATATACTTGAGCTAGAATGTTCATATTAAGTAAATAGCATGCTTACTGTTTCTTCAAGCTAGTTCCCCATAATCCAACTTCTCTTAACACTACAACTTCTCTTAGCATGCTCAGTTTCTTCATAATTTCAGACTATGAATCGATATTCAAGTATAAAGCATAATCAAATTTCTAAGCATTCCACAACCTAAACAAAGCAGGGCTAACACCCCTTATTCAAGAAAACGACACCAAAAGCTCACTTGAAAGAAATCACACACATGTTGAACTAAAAACATAGGCTGCAAGGAGCAAGAACTTCAAAGCAAGCCCAACACCTAAGTAAAAGACTAAGAACACGATTCTGCAATCTATATTTATAATGTACTACTAAGAAAACTAAAGGGAATAGAGAGAGAGCGAGAAGGAGAATAAACCTCCATCAAGGCCGGAACCCCGACGGCAAAGGCGAGCTCGGCGGTGTGGAGCAGTGAAGAGCTCACAGCGGCGGGCGATGGAGGACGGAGAGCTGCTGCTGCAACAGAGATGGTCGGCATCGACGGAGAGCTCGGCGGATGCGACCTCAGTGGTGGCTACACGTGGAGAAATCTCCGCTGCTGGCCAGCGGCAGCAGCGACGTGGGGGTTGCAGCTACACTGGAGGCGCGGCATTGTTGGAAAGGCAATGGTCACGGCTGGAACGCGGTGGTGACGGGAAATGCAGAGAGGGGAGGGGGCGAAATCTAGGGATTTCTTCAACATTTTTAAGTTGGGGGAAATAATCCCATGGAGAGATGAACGAGCAGGGAATGGAGGGATGGTGAGCATCGATGATACTAGCGCCGGAGATGATAATCGGAGGAAGGAAAGGATGAAGAAGCGCATAATTCACAGAGGAGGACTAGAGAGAGAGAGAGAGAGTTCGATCGGAGAAATGAGGAAGAGAAGAGGGTTTGGGATTTTTGCTCCAGCGGGTCGGGCTCCGGGTCGGGTCTGGGTTTTCGGGCCTCGGGCCGCGTCGGCACATGTTCTGGGCTGAGTAGCTGGGCCGGTTTTAATCAAACAGTGGGCCGAGATTTATTTTTATTGGGCCGAGATTAATTAATTAGTTATTTGCAAATCCAACTCTTAATTATTTATGTGGTTCAAGATACCACTAATTAAAATATTACTACACCCTCTAATGATAATTTTAGAGTTTAATAATTCACGAGAGAATTATTTTACGAGATTAAAAGATTTAACTTATAGAAATAAGTTATTAACCACGAAAGGAGTTTATTAACTAAAAGTTAATAACTAAGATTTAATTGATTTAGCCAACCAATTAAACAACTAGAATTTATTTTAATTCTAAGTAAATAAATAAATCCATTGATTTATTAAGAAACAATCGAATAAGCTATTTGTACAACTGGATTAATAATTTGTAAGTGAATTATACTTGATTAAAGAATTAAATTATAGAGATAAGTTTATTAAGCTAAGTTTATTAATCAAGAATAAATTGATTAAGGTAAGTAATTAAGCGATTAAGATTAACTAATTTAGGAGCCTCCCAATTAATTTAAATTCAAGTTAAAAATAAATCAATTAACGGTTTATTTGTAAGATTCCCGCACAACCTGTTCCCTCAACGGAATAGAGCTCAGATAGCTGTAACTATGTTACTGAAGTTAAGATCAAATAAACATGAGATTAGAATTAAATTTAATAAGTTATATCGATCAGCGAGAATCTTACTAATCGAAGGTCAAGCGAAGAGAGAAAAGTAGTCAAGGAGGTGTAAGAGTTCATTAGCAGAAAAGTGCAGACGAGGTGGGCTTTCTTTTAAAACAAAGCATGTTTTATTAGTTGATATAGCTCTTTTAAAGATTGTCATGCTATAAAATGTTTTATTTTTGTATGATGCCTATCTGTTATTGGCTATGCCAATTTTATAAGAATCGAATTCGGGTCCTTGTATGGCTTGCTACTATACCTGGATTAGTGTACACAAGTGGTCGAATCGCTTAGTGTGGCGATCGATCAGGTGACGAGTGAGGTGGCCACCTCCTCGGGCACCAAAGATCAGATATGGTAGATTACAATAGAAATTTGACTGCAGTCACTTTTGAGAACTAAGAGATTTTAGTGAACATAGACTTTTAAGAAAAACCCTATGTTTCACTCAGTATATGGATGACAATAAAATCAGTTTTGGGTAAAGTGTTCACTGAGTATAATTTGTACTTAGCCCTGTACATTATTTTTAATGTGCAGGTTGAGCAGGTTGAAGCGGAGTGACCGGCGAAGCTTTTGTCAATTTAGTGAAGATTTAGTTGTTGATAACTCTTGGTAATACATGTCTTCATACATGTAGTTATAACCATTCTTTTGTTGCGTACACTCTGATATTCTTACGTTATTTCGAATTGGTTGTATTCTAAGTTGACAAGTGGTATCGTACTTTAAACAAGATAAGTGTCAGTTTGCCCAACTAATGAAGTCATTTCATGAGTTCAAATCCAAAGACATTCCTTTTTATCCATTATTCATATTCATGTTTTATAGTCACGAATTTACCAAGCTTAGCTATTTATTTAGCAAAGTGCGGTCGTGACAGAGTGGTATCAGAGCACTAGGTTGCTCTGAAATGTAAGAGTCTTCTTTAAAGTAAAGTCTAGACTTGAATCGCTAGACTTAGTAGAGTTACTTGACAAAAGCTCGGCACTCCGATTCATCACGCTCAATGAGGTAAGGGTAAATATTTTCTTCAAGTGATGAAAGTCATAAACTTATCTCTTAAAGAACTTAGTAAAAACTTGTCCTGTGATCACTTAGAGAGAAAAGGGACTTCATAAGAGAACATAGTTGCTTAGTCATGTACATGAGTAAGCATGCTTAAATCTAGGATTGGAAACGAGGTTTTCTTTCCTTAACGATCAAGAAGAAGAGACAGAGAGTGTTGCAAGAAGCAAAAAGAACCAAGGCAAGAAGTACGACGTGAATCAATTAGCAATTCAGTCGAAGAGATTGTTATCCGTTGCTGAGGTGATCGAATAATCTAAGGTTGCTAATACCTTCAAATTTAGCAAACACCAATGCTAAAGTTAGAATAACATACACAGTGGTGAAATATACAAGTCCACACCAAAACCCAAGGATGTTTGTGCATACTTGGATAGAAAAACATAAGTTAATAAGAAAGAGAAACAAATCTCTAAGACAAACATGAGTCCATATACTATTCGATATAGTAGTGAGGATTATGGCGTAGTGCTATTTGCAGCAAATAATAAATTCATTAGAATGTTGCAACCCAAATTGCAACTTTTATGAGAAATAAGTACTTGACGAAAAGTTGTTCTCTTAAGTTGGTTAAGCCATATCTAAGACAATTTTGTATCCTACTTCGCTAGATTTTCAAGCCATAATGATTGATCGTTGATACATTGCTAGAAAAAAGAAATAAAGTAGAAAGTTTATCTCCGTACGCTGGTATACGTCGTTAGCAACAGTAACATGTCCCATGCCAGTTTAGTCCCCCATACGAAGTAAAGAAATATCATTTTCCTACATTAAGGATTAGTCAGTTGGAGAATCAGTGGAATTATAGAGATAGTAATCTAGGGGATAACCTTACGTACTAATGCCTTATGATGTGGCATATACCATTTTGATCCTCTTGAAGCCAATAAAGTCTATTTGCTTCCGAAAAATAACAAGTTGGGAAGGTTTTGAGCTAAAACAAAAGTTTCCAAACCTTGAAAACCTTGTTTTCGTCATTCATTGACAAAGCCAACAAAGTGCGACGGATGGTTCCCTACTGAGGAGGTGCTTATGTGGAACTGGCCACTCTACGTAATCTCAATCTCAGTAACATCATCCGTAGACCAGAATTCTGAAGGGTATCTGCAAGAGGGTCTCTCTCTTCGACCCTTTGTCATTTCATTTTTACCCTCTGACTATTCCTTTCACACTAGTCTGAAAATTTATTGAGGAAAACCATTTGATTGAATATCATGCCTGAATTGAAAGTTATTCCTATGGAATTACCTCCTAGTATCACTTCACAAGTTATTTCATTTCGTATTGACTTCCTTATGAAACCAATGAGACATAAGAATTTAGCCACCTGAAAGTACGGGGTACGCCAAAAGAATAGTGCCCTTTGGGGAATGCCAAAAGTTAGTAATTAGATTAGAATGAAGAGAAATCTAGACTTGGAATAGAAAGAATCGAGACCCAATATCCTAAGGAAAATAGACCCGGAATACACAGATAATTAAGAAATATCAACAAAAGATTTTAGTTGATATAGAGTTGTAAGGAACCTTAAGAATCCCTAAGAAGATCTTAAGCACCCAAATGAATAAATGGAAGGGTCGAATACAAGTAGTACAACCTATATCAGTATGGAGATTAATTTTAGAGACACATGTAGCAAGTAAATCAAGAGAGCTAATACGATTGTCTATTTGGTGGCTGAGACCAATTAACTAGAATCTATTAAGCTTAAGTAAGTAGAGGCAGCACACTCACGAGTTAGAAAAGTTCTAAAACTAGTAGTATGGAGATGTGAATTCAAACTAGATCGAGCGAGCAAACGAGCTAAATCAAACATATGAGTTGATTCCGTATGAGGCGTTTTGAGTTTCTCTGGAGGAAAAAAGTAGCGAAATATCATAACCATACGAGGGAAGTTCTGGTCATGTCAAGGAGACCAATGATAATGGATGAATTAGATTCCACAAAAGTAGTAGAGGGAATGCAGTAACATATGATAAATCGGAAGGTCTAGTTGAGAATTCCCCTGTTTCGAGGAAGAAGGACCTGTAAAAGTGTCCAATCAATTCAAAGTAGAATTCATTTTGTACTTATAAGAGAAGTAAGGTGAGAATAATAAGGCGTTCTTAAGAAATAAGGACACATGCCAACACCTAAACACCAAGAGAGAAGAAACATAGAGATATGATAAGTATCGAGACCTAGAAATAAAGTACAACGTAAAAGGAGATGAGGGTAGCCACCCTATATTCAGGAACGAAACCAAGACTTCTTAGGTGTGGGATAATGTTAAATAAGGAGCCTTAAAAGGCATTAATCAAAGACGGGAATAAGTTCCTAATCTAAAAGATCAACGGGAACCTCAAGGTAGACAAAACCGTTAAGAACAGTACAAAGTGAGGAAGCATTTTGGTCCAAGTACGTTTCATTAAAAAGAGAAAGTGAAACGCCACGACAGTTTTTCCCCACCACCACCCCAACTTCCACCTTGGAACCAACAATGATTTTTGTACAAGCGGTGGCAGAAGGTGAAGGCCTATACGATGAAGCAGAAACTTAGCAGGTATGGGCGTGCCCCACAACATACCTATTATAGTTTTGTTCGAGATGGGAGCTTACCATTCTTTAATCGCTAAAGCATGCGTAGATAACACAAGGTTGAGAATGGAACAAATAGGAACGGGTATGAGAATCACGTCGCCTGTAGAAGGAACTATTACTCCTACACACCGTTGTTCAAATCTAGAGCTCGATATAAGTCCACATAAGCTTCTAGTGACAACTCTTAACATTATACCGATGAAGGACGTAGATATCATCTTAGGGGTGGATTGGCTAGCTGAAAACTACGCCTCCATCCTATGCAAGGAGAGAGATTTCTTTTAGAATTCCGGGAGAAGAGCCCACAATCTTTCACGGAATTACTGTGAATAATCGAAAGTCAATCATCTCCGCTCTTCAAGCAATGACCATTATGAGGAAAGGGTATCCAGCTTATCTTGTTACTTAAATGAAAGATAGAAAGACGGAGGAGAAAGGAAGGTAGAAGACGTGGAAATCATTTGAGAATTTCCTGACGTTTTCCCAGAAGTGCTACCAGGGCTGCCGCCTGACAGAAAGATAGAATTCACCATTGATTTAGGAACCAGGATCAGCCTCGGTATCCAAAGCACCTTATAGGATGGCGCCAAAGGAATGAAAGGGACTGAAGGTGCAACTTCTGGAATTATTAGACCTAGGGTTCATCAGACCAAACGTGTCACCATGGGGAGCGCCAGTACTATTTGTAAAGAAGAAAGACGGCTCCATGAAAATGTGCATAGATTATCGAGAGTTGAACAAGCTCACTCTCAAGAATAAGTACCCTCTACCTAGAATCGACGACCTGTTCGACCAACTCAAGGAAGCCACCGTGTTTCGAAAATAAATTCGAAACCAGGCTACCACCAGCTGAAGATTCGACCAAGAGGATATACCCAAGACAGCTTTCCGAACCAGATATAGCCACTACGAGTTTGTAGTTGTGCCGTTTGGATTAACCAACGCACCAGCAGTATTCACGGACCTCGTGAATTGAGTTTTCCACCCTACTTATACAACTTCGTACTAGTATTTATAGACAACGTCTTGATTTACGCAAAGAGCAGCAAGTATGAGTTTTGACTAAAAGAAGTGGCATTTTTAGGACACATCATGTCATCTGAAGGAATCAAAGTTGATCCTGCAAAGATCAAAATAGTGCAGAACTGGAAATCCCCATCAACGCCGAATGAAATTCGTAATTTCTTAGGATTACCTGGTTACTATCGGAGATTCATAAAAAGATTCTCCAAGATAGCAAAGCCCCTAACACATCTATTACAAAAGGGAATCAAATATCAGTGGACTCCGGAATGCAAGTCAAACTTTCATCAGTAGAAAAAAAAAAAAAAAACAACCGCACCAATCCTGACAGTTCCAGAACCCGATAAAGAGTACGTGGTTTATACCGATGAATCAAAAAACGGACTAGTTGTGCTCTGATGCAAGAAGGGAAAGTGATAACATAAGCATCACAACAACTTAGCCCCACGAGCTTAATTATCCAACCCATGACCTAGAAATAGCAGTAGTTGTGCATGCCCTGAAAATTTAGAGACACCACCTCTACGGAGTTCGGTGTGAAATTTTCACAGATCACAAGAGCCTCAAATACTTCTTCGAGCAGTGTGACCTTAATATGAGACAGAGAAGGTGGCTCGAATTAGTGGAAAACTATAATTGTGGAATTAACTACCATCCGGGTAAAGCCAACGTAGTGGCTGATGCCTTGAGTCGAAAAACTCACTCAAAACTAGCATTTCTACTCACCAGTGAAGAGTCACTTATTCAGGAGTTCAGCAAGATGAACTTGGAAATAGTGCCACCACTAGGAACGGTGGAAAGGATTATCGCTACCCTGACAATAGAACATGACTTGAGGAGTCGAATCCTAGATGCTCAAAGGAAAGATGAAACGCTTGAAGATAAGAATTGGAGAGTCCGGACGCTATCGTGAAGAGACAGACAATGCAATTACAATCGAAGGAAGACTGTGCATGCCACCCAATGAAAAACTTAGGAATGAAATTCTAAAGCGAAGCTCACAATACACCATACACCGCCCACCCTGGAAGTACAAAGATGTACCAAGACCTAAGAAAGAAATTCTGGTGGGACGGGATGAAGAGGGACATAGCTTCGTTTGTTGGAAGGTACCTCGCCTGTCAACAAGTGAAAGCTTTACACCAACGACCTTATGGCAAGTTGCAAACCCCTAGAGATTCCATAGAGGAAATGGGAGCATATCGCCATGGACTTTGTGACAGGATCACCGAAGTCAAGAAAAGGGAATACAGCCATCTGGGTAATTATAGACCATCTGACCAAGAGTGCTCACTTTATTCGAATTATGATAACCCATACATCGGAGAAATTGGTACAACTATTCATCTGAGAACTCCTACGTTTGCAAGGTGTGCCACTTTCGATCACGTCAGACTGGGATTCAAAATTCACATCTAGATTATGGATGAGCTTACAAAAAGAATTAGGTACCAGATTAGATTTCAGTACTGATTTGCATCCTCAGACAGATGGATAGTCAGAGAGGACAATTCAGACCCTCGAGGATATGCTGAGGACAATTGTACTCAATCAAGGCGGACACTGGGAGCCAGTGTTACCCTTGATCGAATTTGCTTACAACAACAGCTATCAGGCGACCATAGACATGGTACCATACGAGGCATTATATGGAAGAAAATGTAGATCACCACTTTATTGAGATGAAATAGGTGAGAAAATTTCTAGGCCCTGATGCGATAGGCGAAATGATCAAGATTGTGCGCCAAATCAGAGAGAGAATTAAAGAGGCTCAGAATAGAAAAAAAAATCATATGCAGATAATAGATGAATAGACATTCAGTTTGAAAGAAGATACAATGTATTTTTTTGAAAGTATCTCCTTCCAAGGGGATAGTGAGGTTCGGTGTCAAAGGAAAGATGAGACCCCGTTTTATTGAACCATATGAAATTCTAGAGAGAATAGGTCCAGTATCATACAGATTTGCATTGCCGCCAAGTTTTGGAAACGTACACAATGTTTTCCATGTCTCACAGCTTAGGAAATACGTGCATGATCCAAAGCACGTAATTCACCAAGATGAAGTAGAACTCAATTCAGACTTGAGTTATGAAAGCAGACCAGAAGCAATTCTAGACCGCAAGGTGCAACAACTCAGAAATAAATCGGTCACTTCGATGAAAGTTTTGTGGAAGCATCACGGGAAAGAAAAAGCCATGTGGGAGCTTGAGGATAAAATGAAAGAAAAATATCCAGAGCCTTTTAATTAAGGTATACAAATTTCAGGATGAATTTTTTTTTTAAAGGGGGTAGGATGTAACGCCCCGTATTTTCCTATCCACTTTAGAAGTAATTAGAAGAAATTATTCACCCTTAGTGATTTAATTTCACTTATGTGTAATGGATTTCTTTATAAGAAATTCTAAAGTGAATTCAAGTAACCACTTCATTCCCAAACTGTGATTGTTTATCAATTAACCAAATAGACATTTGTTTCGATATTCGACTAAGTAACGAATTATTCCCTTGTTACAAGTTATCAAGTTAATTCGATTCTAATTTTCGATTAACTAGTCACGAGTTATTAGTAAGTAGACGGACCAAGCCCATTATACTAATTCGTTTGGGCTGAGCTGTTAGTCAGTAATTATGGGATCAAGCCCACTACACTCTAGATATTGGATAAACCCAATTATATTAAAAGCTAGTTACAACACAAATATATATATATATATATATATATATATATATATATATATATATACAACACCAATCAATTACATATTGATTACAATAAGCGAGTGCCGATATAGCCAAACATACTACTTCAGTAACCGAGCTCTAAGTATTTATTACAAATGCTTCTTTAATTCCTACGAGAGCAATCCAATGTACACTCTAAGGGATCTTTTAACTTACAACATCACACCAAGTCAACAATTGTAGGCTAGTAGATATTAATGAAGATACAAAAAGGAGTTACACGATTTCTAATTCAAGGGGGAAAGGGAACACATAAATCTTATTCTCCTACAACAAATCTATTCCTATCAATCTTAGAAGATCTGCTACAGCTGCATCAACTTTCTTGAGCCCAACAAACCTGCAAAAAGAAGTGAAATCAGTCATAAATGAGTACAAGATTTGAGAAGATTTTGTGCAGTGAATATACTTTAGAAAATATCTAATAGGTCTAATCGTAATGGACAATGAAATCTGGATATACTGCACCAAATCAGCTCACTCTCTTCAGCCTTCACACATCAAGGACTAAACATCAAATATACACATATATACACCCTCCTACCTCAGCTTTCAAGCTGCACCCTTCCTCATTTTTTTTTTACAAACACACAGAGAGAACAAAGAAAATAGAGTAAGAAACTAGAGAAAGGAAAGTGAAGAGAAGCAACAGCTAGAAGAAAAGGAAAAGAATGAGCTACTCCCCAACTGCAGCAGCCATCATTCCCTACAACTATCAAACCATTAACTTCCATTTTCTTCAAGGTATTACAGCCAACCCTTTGAGCTATAAGCATGCTTCTCTTTTAAGTTCGGAATCAAGAACAATTAGAACATAGAAATGCAAATCCTAGATACTTAAAAATACTACAGCATACTGCCATCAAACCTTCCCAACAACTACAAATCATATACTTGAGCTAGAATGTTCATATTAAGTAAATATCATGCTTACTGTTTCTTCAAGCTAGTTCCCCATAATCCAACTTCTCTTAACACTACAACTTCTCTTAGCATGCTCAGTTTCTTCACAATTTCAGACTATGAATCGATATTCAAGTATAAAGCATAATCAAATTTCTAAGCATTCCACAACCTAAACAAAGCAGGGCTCACACCCCTTATTCAAGAAAACGACACCAAAAGCTCACTTGAAAGAAATCACACACATGCTGAACTAGAAACATAGGCTTCAAGGACCAAGAACTTCAAAGCAAGCCCAACACCTAAGTAAAAGACTAAGAACACAATTCTACAATCTATATTTATAATATACAACTAAGAAAACTAAAGGGAATAGAGAGAGAGCGAGAAGGAGAATAAACCTCCATCAAGGCTGGAGCCCCGACGGCAAAGGTGAGCTCGGCGGTGTGGAGCAGTGAAGAGCTCACGGTGGCGGGCGATGGAGGACGGAGAGCTGCTGCTGCAACAAAGATGGTCGGAAACGACGGAGAGCTCTGCTGATGCGGCCTCAGTGGTGGCTACACGCGGAGAAATCTCCGCTGCTGGCCAGCGGCAGCAGCGACGTGGGGGTTGCAGCTACACCGGAGGCGCGGCGTTGTTGGAAAGGCGATGGTCACGGCTGGAACGCGGTGGTGACGGGAAATGCAAAGAGGGGAGGGCTCGGGTGTCAGGGAGATCACGCAGCGTTCGACAATAATTATGAGATATAAACAGTGTCACAGTCGAGATAGCTTGGGAAAACTATCGGTTTAGACTGCAACATAACGATAGTGGCGGGTCTCAGTCGCTAGTTATGTTGGTACGGTGGAACGTATTGACAGGATCGAGTGAGATAAGGTTCTTCTGATACTGACCCTAGCAATAGGTGAAGAACTAGAGATCTCAGGATTTAGAGATATGATCTTAATCTCGATATACTATTAGAGATATATGTGTTGTTCACTGTTACTTTGACTTGTATAGCTAAGGGTCTATCGCAGCATCCCTGATGACTTGCATCTTGAGGAACATGAGGGCATATAGTATGTCTAATTAGTTATATCGAGACATCGTGTCCGTATTAGGTTGAGAGATATCCCCTCAGGGAGTTCACAAGGTTTATTATACCAAGTCATGCATGCTGATTAAGTTCAGGTATAATAATAAGGGGTGAACGGGTACTACTTGAGGAGAATAAGATATTAATTAATTATGAGCAGTTAGAGGAGCTCTAATTAATTAATGGATGTCGGAGTCATTAAACACGGGGATAGCTCTAAATAAAGTATTAGCCCCAATCTACAAATTGGGACAGAGCGGTGATTCAATTGTGATTCTTTAGTGGAATGCATCATAGCTCTAATGAAATAAATATTTTGGGTTGATCATGGTTATTTCATTAGGTAAGGCTAAACTCTGTCTGGTACATAGATCCCTGAGGTGGCCCAAGAGCTCTTCAGGAAAGGAATTCAAGGTATTATTGAGGGATATCAGTTTTGGACTTAAAAGAGGCATTATTGGCTTGAGCCCAGTAATGTGGCACCTACTGTTGTGTAGGGGACGCCAGTTCCTCTTCTGGTGTCCATCTGATATTCAATAATTGTACTCTGGTTAATTATATAATTATAGAATAAATTAATATCTAATTAATTAAGATTTATTCTTAATTAAGGAATTAGATAATTAATTTAATAATTATATATATTATTTTCCTTATAATAATTAGGATTAATTCTAATTATATTTAATTAGAATTTGTTCCAGTAATTATTAACTAAACCGGGCTTTAATTAATTAAAGCCCGTGACTTAGTGGACAAGGAAAGGGGCGGCACCTTCTCCTTATAAATAAGGAGGAGGAGATTCACAAAACCTAAGGTTTTGGAAATTGAGAATCGGCGCCTACTGCAGAGGGAGAGTTCCTAGTTCCAAAGTTCCTAGACGCCCACACAGTCGAAGAACTTCGAGGAAAGGAATCACACCTCAGTAATCTAGACCTGTAGATTACTTTGTCGGCACAGATCTGAGGTATAACATTCTAAACTCGATTATATGATTTAGTTGATTTAGTTGCATTTAAATGATCACATCCAATTTGAAGATCCTGTGGGAAAAAGGAATGCTTTCAAGCAGCAGTTCCATCAGAAACCAAGAGACTATTCAACACCCATCAGCTAACCAGAGTTTATATAAAGCATTACAACCGTGGCAGACCAGATCGCACTACAATTGGGTCCAATTCATAAGTTAAATTGAAATACTGAACGTGAAGAAATATATATATATATATATATATATATATATATATTTACTTTACGTCATTAACATTCCTATCGACTACGGTTCACCGCTACGGTCTTTACCGCTTTTACATATATATATATATATATATATATGTAAAAGCGGTATAGACAGTGTCGGTGGTCCGCACATATCAACTGAATGTAAATGACGTAAAGTAATGGAAAGCGGTAATGACAGTGACGGTTGTCCGCACATATCGAATGAAATGTAAATGACGTAAAGTAAAGGAAAGCGATAATGACAGTGATGGTCGTCCGCACATATCGCTGAAATGTAAATGACATAAAGTAAAGGAAAGCGACAATGATAGTGACGGTAATCCGCACATATCGACTGAAATGTAAATGACGTAAAGTAAAGGAAAGCGATAATGACAGTGACGGTAATCTGCACATATCGACTGAAATGTAACTAACGTAAAGTAAAGGAAAGTGATAATGATAGTGACGGTCGTCCGCACATATTTGTTAGAAAATGTTAGTCACAGCGGCGATAATTCGTACTTCAACTGGTTTTCAAAAAAGAGTTTGGAGTTAGAAGTTAGTTGTGTACATGTAAATACTTTAAAGTAAATGATGGAAATTAGAGATCGTTAGTAACTCAAATGGAAAGACTCGAATAGATTAGGGTTTCAATCGGAGGTTTAGAGTTTTGTAAGTTCGGAAGGAGAATAGAGTTCTGTGCCAAAGCACTTGATGGAAAATGAAATGAGATAGCATTTTTTCTTCCTTTTCGTTCTCTTTCTTTTCCACCCAGTCCCACTCGCTCCGCCGACGATCATTCTGCAAAACAAAGGAAGTTCGACAAGTTTGAGTACTATTGTACCCAGTAGGGATCATTGCCACGAAACAAATGTGTAGGAAACTCAAAGAGTTACAGATAGAAAGAATCATTTAGTAAGAACGTCATCGTACAATATTGAATCCACGTTCCTAACTTTTCATGTTACTCTTACTCTTGCAACACACGGTCATGATAATTCCATTCATCATGACTCCACGTCATGGACAATTCCATTCATCATGACTCCACGTCATGGATAATTCCAAACACATGTGCACAACTCTCGACCCAACATATCAGGCCGACCGAGAGTCCGATCGTTAGTAAGAGCCTTAAACATTGAAAAGTAGGATTCACAAATACTCTTGAAACAAGCCTGCACTTCAATAATATTAGGTTTAATAACCCGAAGGAATAGATATCAAGGAAAAATCCCTACCGTTACCAAACACAACAGTTTCTCAGTTTGCGTGCCCCTCGGATTGGTTTCTAACTCCGGTTTCCTCAGGTAATATTCCTACAATAATTTTTAAGACACTTAGGAACTTTCGGTTCATCAAAAGGAATTTCCTAACTTAAAAGTCTTAACAGCTAAGAAATCGATTTTTAATACCGATTTAATAGAAAACATATTTTGGACATTCGCATGGCTTTGACACAGAAGGGAAAGTTGTTTAGAATAATTTTTAAAGATTTTGTGTTGAGAAATCAGCCATGCAAGGTGTTTGAACTTTTTACAAATACCGATCGGAACATATTTTCTAAAACTGCGTAAAAACCGTAACTCAGATGGGTTTGATATTTTAGCACATGCTAGAACATACTGAATAGGTGTTACACAAATATTTATATAATATTCGGACAACACCTGGACTGTTTAAGGAATTTAATTCGGTACAGAGAAAAGTCATACCGAAAGTTGACGAAAATAGAAAAACCTTCCCGATTAAGTAGGCCAGGAAAATGCTGGGAATAACTTTAATAAAGGGTCGGAAGTAAAAAGGTGGCCCGGGGGCCACCCTATGGAGGGCGGCGCCGGCGGCGGTGACAAGGGAGGCGGCGGCGGTGGTTGATCATTCCGGCAGCTTCGGATTGCCGGATGCATAAATAGTAGAAGGGAAAAATGCTCAGGGCCTTGACATTACCTTAAAGTGATAAACCTTACATGCATGCGTCGAAGCTCGGGGGACGGGGATTATATCACTTTATTTTAAATAAAACAAAAATGGGAGAAACTTGTTGAAAATGAAAATCATATTTGGAATGCATGCATGGATACGGATGTGTGGACACTAAGAAAACAAGAATTGGAGAGGAAAGAGGAGAAAGGCGGCGGCGGCGGTGGCTACTGGTGGCGATCTGGGTCACCACCATACGACCGTCGTCTCACCAGGGTCGCCCTGCTTCTTTCGGCGTACCTTTTGGACTTCGAAGGATCGAGAAACTTTAGGATAAGCTCTAGAAAATTTTCGTTTTATAAAAGTGAGTTTGGATGAGAATGAACTTTCTAAAGGCCCTAGGCTCCTATTTATAGATTTTCAAAAACCGGCACGACCATTTGCAAAAAGTGCTTTTTGAGCATACGAACTCGGATTTTAGAAATTCAAGTGTCTATGGATTCAGAATGAAGAACTGAGAAATATGACACTAAGCAGGATGGTTTTGGAGACTCGAGAATAAAATAATATTTTATTGGTCAACACGAAAAACGGAGTTTTGTAAAATAATTCTTAAAAATTCCCAACTTCTTTCATTATACTAATTTGGCTTTAAAAAGACTAAGGAAACTCTCTTTATATTTTTAGGATTTTTATTTAACCCTACAGGGTTTTCCGGGTCATTACACTAATAGTTTTTAATCTAGTTGTTGTAAAGTTGTAAGGGTCACGACCCAGGAATCGTGCTTAGATTTCGACAAGTGAGTTGAGCTCTAGGACTAGTCCTCAACCAGTAAAAATAAGAGAGAAGTAGAATCCAAAGGTTAGGGATTCTCAACTTCGCGGAACTTGACGTGGACGTAGGAGGGTTTCTCCAAACCACGATAAAATCGACTGTCTCTCTCTCTCTTTCTCTATTTATCTTTCCAGTTGATTTAATCCTATTATTACTAACCATTTTGCATCATACATTCATCCTACTGCTTTCATAAAAAGAATTTGCTTTAAAAAGAGTACTTCAACAAAACCACCAACTTCCGCATCCAGCTCGCTCATCTCCCTCATCAGCAGCAAGTCTGCTAAAATTGAAAGAGATCGATCTGATACTCTGAGCTCACTCCTTTTCACTGTGCCTGCTATTTATTCAAAGCTATATTCGCAAAAATTATTAGAGATTGGTGTATTTTCCCCCCTCATACACCAATTACACTCTTTCTGGGACCTACAACTGGTATCAGAGCGGTGTTTTTTGACCATCGCATCTGAATACTTAAAGTTTTTACTTTTCTTAAACTTTTGATCAATAGAACTTGATCTTAGAATTTTTTAATTTTTTTTTATACTCATTTTCTGCATCATGGAAGCATCTCTTATTCGTGTATGCGAAGAATTCTCAATTCAAGGATATGAAGACTGGAGCTTTCGCATCAAGATGTGCCTTAAAGCTCACCACTATCGGATATAGGAAGTTATTGAAAATGGCCCGGCCATCATCTATGAGTAGGTGCCTACTGCTTTTGAAGACCTCGCTGCTGTTAACTACCAGCAGAAGCTTAAGGACCCTCAAAACTATACACTGAAGATAAGAAGGTGGCTGGTCTTGATGACTTTGCTAAAGGGCTCATCTCAAGCACGGTGAAAGGAGTTCATCTTGCAAAGATTTGAAATCTCGAGACTGCCAAGGAGATGTGGGAAACTTTTAAAGCAGTTAGTCAAGGCTCTGAAGAAATGCTTGAAAACAAATTCTCTATAGCCTGCAATAAACTTGATGAGTTCAAAATGTAGCCCAAAGAGACTATGGAACAGATGAAGAATCATTTCATTGAGATCACACTTGAGATCCTAGCTATCAGACCCAACAAATACTCTTAATGTGAATTGAATAAGAAAGTGATGCGTCCCTTGCCTACAAGCTGGCATGTATACGTTGCTCTTCACCCAGGCCGACCTGACTTCAATGATCTTCAAACAGATGACCTCTTTGATCTCCTTATTGGAAATAAGTATGAGATGATTCGTCTCCACGGATCCAACCAACTTTCCACCAGCTCGAGTAAACTGACAGCTGAGAAGAAGGAGATTGAAACAACTTGCAAAGCTAAGGTCACAACTATAACCCAAAATGCCAAGTCAGATCAGCTCACTGGGATGGAAAAGCTGATTCAAGATTTTGCTCTACTTGCTCGTCGAAATGAGAGGATGAAATTCAGGATGAATAAATACCAAATTTTTTTTTATAAGGACTCCAAGAAAAGCTTCAACAATCAAGCTTCACCTCAAATTGACAAGAAAGGTCAAGATAATCCTAGCCCTTCTAATTTCAATTCTTCTAACACGCCACCAGGTGGCTATTTCAATTGTGGTAGACCAGGCCACTATAAGTCAGAATGCCAGACCTACCACAGGAATAGCGTGATGTTCTTCTAGCAAAGACAGATCGTAAGATGAAAGAACAGCGAGATGCCCTGATTGCAAAAGAAGCCTTAAAAGAGGTGTTGGTCTCGAAAGTGACTAACACATGTAGAGGAGGGGGGTGAATACGTGTGTTGAGAAGTGTTTAACTTCTCTTTCATTTTTTAGCCTTTTAACGAGTAGACGCTTCGAATGCTTAGTGAAGCTTTTGAAGCTTCTCACTCGTGTGAGTACGGTGCGAAATGTGGTGAGACATGAGTTTATCTTGCAAATAAAACCTTGTTAATATTTAAAGCGAAAGTGTGTGCATGCAAATAATCAAAGCAATAAATAACTTAAGAGGTAAAGAGACACAAACAATTTATAGTGGTTCGGAGCACCCCTTCTACGTCCACTCTATCCACGAAGGGATGAATACCTTCACTCAGTATCCCTTATTTTATACTTCCAAGGGGAAGTGATTCAAGGCTAGTAACAAACTAGCACTTGAATCCTCAGAGATTTCACTGGCTCTCGAGAAGCTTTACAACAACAAACTTTGCTAAAAAAAGCTTTACAATCTTACAACTCAATCTAACACAATAGACTTGATTTTGGGGCTTTTGGGTTTTCGTAAGTGAAAATCCTTTATAATGTAAATCACTAGTAAAGGAATAAGGATTCTCGAAGCTAGGCTTTAAATATATGCGGTTGAACCTAGAAGAAAGTAGTTGCAATACTTAAGAAAATAGATTTCTTGAGGACACAATAATGTGAAGCGCTTCGTAAGAACTAAAGGAATGTAACGGATGATTTGCTCGAGTTCTTTTGAGTAGTATGCTTGAATTGTTTGTACGTGCGTTCTCTTCTATGTGTGTGCAACTCCTTCTATTTATAGTAAGGAACCTACTTCCAGTTGAGAGAGAAGAGGATGCATGTTTCTTAATTTCCGGATTATTCGGCGTGTCAGTCACTTTTCAGATTGTAGAAATAGGAAGGGATGTCCGATGTACCTAGGGATATGGCAACTTCACCTAACCTTGACTTTTCCAACTGCAGCTGCATCTGTTGTGCAATAGTGTGTTGACACGTAAGGAACAAGTTAGTCCATGTCAGAAATTCAAACTTGAATTCTGGGAGTCAAACTTATCACACTAGCACTGATTGACGCTTTAAGTTCAGCTTCTTATGCGAGACGCTTTAGGTAAATTGATTTGAGAGCGCTTCGCTTCTACTGAATCGAAGCTCGCTCTGAGCATCTTTGTCTGAAGCGTTTCAACGATGCTTTGCATAACTTTACTATTGACGCTTTTATTGCTGGAGCCGCTTTGCTTTTTGACGCTTCGCGAACTCTGACTGCTTCATCTTCCACACTTCTAGACTAAATAAAAGCTTCCTAACATGTAAGTTTTGCTAAGTATAACTTGTCTAGATTCATCAAAAATAATAAACGAAATATTCTACTTAGAGTTTTGGAATCGAATCAAAACAAATTGTTTATTTAGCTAGATTCAAGTTTCCCCTTAACATTATATCCCAACAATTTCCCCCTTTTTGATGATGCCAAAACCCGACATCAAGTAATTACACAAATCTAGATAATTCTAGGCCAAGTAGGTTAGGCAAAGCGTAATATCAATGCAGTTATAGCAGTTAATATGAAAACATAAATGAAATAAAGACAATGAGAAATTATCTTAAAGCAGTAAAAGATATCATTGTATTAGTAAGATAATGAAGTGATACAAATACAATGAAATCTATTTGAAGTGTTTTTGAGGCAGAGGAGGGATCATGCCATAAGCACTATAGACTCTATCCTTGATGGCAGCTAGAGAGCGGTTAGGACGATCGTTCTGTTCAAGCCATTCTGCACACTCTTCGATCTCCTTTTTGATGGCTTCATCATCAAGGATAGCGCCTCCAATGAGTGGGAGTTTTTAGCTTTCTCGCTTCGGTGGTTTGAGAGGTACTCCATCTGCCAACTCCAAAATTTTGTTGAAGAGAGAGGCTTTGTTAGAATCCATGTATGCAACGAAGCAGTCCATGGCATATTCAGTGCGAAAGCCATGCCAGTAGTAGAAGCGTTTGACAAACTTCACTTTAGCATCATTCCACTCATTCTTGAGGTCAGCTGGAATAATCTCATCAACAAATTTGGTGTTAGGTGCCTCATCCCTCAGCCACTTTTTGTCGAATTCATCCCTGGCAAATAGTTGCTTCCTGCATTTCTTGAAGTCGGCTATTTGCAACATAGACTCTCTTCCCTTCAAGCGCTTCCATCTTCATGAGATGAAGCGCCTTGTCCGAGTCTGTCACCACCGTTTTATTGAAAACTTCATCCTTACACTCTGACACAGCTTTATATTTTGCCATCACTTCCAGGCATTCTTTTTCAGCAGCGTTGGTCGGAGTGTACTTCAACTGATACCTTCGGAGGTGGAAATTCATCTTGTGCAGCAAAATTGCATCCAATTCCTCCTAGAATTTGCGTTGTGCTCCAGCCTCCTTGGTCATCATTGCGGGAGTCAGTTTTATCTTCTTCAGCTTGGTGTCAGCAGGCCCTTTGTTCTTGAGCTTCTTCTCCTTCTCTGGTGTTGCTGACACGGCTTGTAGCGGAGCGGCATCTATGGGCTCATCTAGCAAGATTACCTCCCGCTCTGCTTCCCCCTTGTTTGAAGCGTCCTCTTTGGCCTTGGCCATTGTGGGTTGACCACTTGACGTCCCAGTCGCTTCCTCCTTTTTGGCAGCATCAGACACAGGTGCTTTGGGAGTGGGCTGTACGTTGGTGCTTTGGCTGGCGGTTCCTGGCAAGGTGATGTTTGGTTGATTCAGCTTTAATAGACCTTGTGCCAGGAGAGCGCCTAGGACTTGTGCAGACATGATTGGAGATGGAGAGCACGCATTTGTCAAAATGATTGACTTTTCGAAGCTTGCACGGAACACACGAAACTCAGTTTGGACGAAAGCCGCAAGCGCCTCCATTTTCCTAGAGATGCCCTCCAGCACGGTGTTAGGCCCATCTTGGCTCGATCCGCTTTGCACTCCAGCTGTGGCTTGGCCCACCATGGCCACAGCCTGCTTCCTTTACCATTCGGAGTCCGCGAGCTTCCTCTCCATGGATATCAGCTTCTCCTTTAGCTGTTGGATGACTGAACCGGCTTTGAATTTCTCAGACATGGCCTCCTTCAGCTCTTCCTTGAGTTGTGTGACCGTATCTTTGGAATGGAAGAGTTTGACCTTGGCGGCTTCAAGCTCCTGACGAACACGCTCCCTATCGTCCAACTCGGTAGAGAGCTTCAGCACTTTCTAATGTAAGGTCAGGATTTCTTGAAGCTTTGCCTTAACATTCGAAAGCTCATCATGAGCTGGCTCTACATGTTCTCTCTCCTTAGCCAACTGTATCTCCACAGCCGCCGACTTCACCTACAACTCTTCCAATGCTTTGGCAGGAATGGAGAGCTCTTCTTCTTTCTTCAGCATTTCCTCCTTTAGCGCTTCCAACTCTATGATAGCAGTTGAAAGCTCGTCACCCACCTTCTTCTTCTCCTCCTCAGCTTTAGAAAGCTGGCTCTCTTTCTCCTTTAGTTCTGTCTTCAGCAAGGCGCACTCACACTCCACCTCGTCGTGAGCGCTTTGAAGAACCGAGAGCCGTTCTTCAAACACAGTGACCATAGCGCCAGCTGGTGTTAATGGAGTAGGGGTGTAGGAGGGAACAAGCTCCTTAACCTTCCTCTCGATGAGCTTCCACACCTCTGGCTCATCGATTAGATCATCAAAGCGTTCCATTCCAAAGCTGCTAAGGATCGAGGCCTCCTCCTCGATCAATGCTTCGGGGTCATTAGCCCGCACCAATTGGCAAACTTTGTTATGTTGGTGCCGTAGCTTTGGACATATAGGACTTGTGGCGGTAAAGGGAATTCTCCATAGAATTCTCGCATGAGCTCCCTATCGACAGCCTGCACTATAGAGCTGGACACTTTAGGAGTGGGAGGAGCATCGGCTTGGAGCTCTGCATCCACCTACGGACTTGATGCTCCATCATTGAACTGAAGAGTGTCAATCTATGGTTCGTCTACACCAGGTGCACTGACCTCTTCTTCTTCTTCTTATGCTACCTGTGCACCGGCTTCCAGATCCCGACTCAACGTCATGTCAGAATCTAAAACATTGGAAGAGGAAGCGGCGCTTTCCTCATTATCTTCATCTATCAGTCCACGCTTTTCCAGCCATGGAAGAGACTGATTTCTCTGACATTACGGAATGTTTGGGCTTCTTGTTGGTCTTGTCATCCTTCTTCTTCCTCCTCTTCTTCTCCTCTTCTTTCTTGAGTATAAGCGCTTCGGCTTCCATATACTCGATGTCAGAAGCGAGAGGGGCAAAAACTCCAAACACGTCGTACGGAAGCACCTTACTGAAAAGTACACGAGTGTACTTGCTTTCCACGGGCCATTCTTGAGCTGGCCAAGAATGCTAAAGAAACATGGAAATTTTCATTTCATAAAGCTGCCCGTTATTTTGACCCTCCGTCACCTCCTTGACGGCTTTGCTTGCCTCCACATGCCGACAGAAGACGGATCTTCTGTTCTGTGATGGTGCACCAGCTACCAGCTACCGGTGTGACAAAGTAAACACTTTGTCACTATGTTTATCATGTTGTTGAAGAGCGGGCGAAGCGACGTCGCCTTTAACTGTTTACGGATGAAGATGGCGCGCAGATCTGTTGTAAAGCGCCTGAATTCTTTTTGGATGTCCGGATCTCCAAGACTTTAGATCCTCCCCAGAATTCGGAATAGGGACAGAATCTTCGAATAGAGCATCTAGCTCTAAGCTTTCTGTCGCTACCGAACGAACTAGGCCGGATTCGTCGGTGTTTTACAGTGAAATTTTGGTGACTAGGGTTTCCGAGTTTAGGTTGGAGAGGAACTCGACGACCCCTACCGGATTAACTTACTGAGGATGCTGGAAAAGAAGATTCTCTAAGCCGGAATTCAAAATTGCCCTTTTGATGATGCCGCCGTCGGTGAGTAGGTCACGATCGACATGAGCCTCTGTGAACACAAACTCTCCGTAGTGGCTTCTAGGAGCGGGTTGCCATTTTGCATTAACCATCTTGAAGATTTCTGTAGAAAAATAGGACTTAGTAGAGAGAGAAGTTCTTTGGATTTTAGAACTTGAAAAATTTCAGAGATGGCGAGAGAGATGAATAATGAAGATGATGGAATGAAATAGTTCTAATATATATGTACATACTAATGTAAGAGTAATAAAGGGTTAGTGGGGCGACGTGTCTTAGTGAGAGGCTAAGATCACGTTCTGTAAAATAGGTAAATGGTTAAGATCGTGTTAAGATCGTGCTTGACAGTTATTCTAATCGTGCGGTCAGGGAAAATGTAATTCAAAACATCCGACGGCCAAGATTAAAAGGTTTTTGGCAGTTCGATAACGCGTGAGAGATACACGTGCGAGTGAGTCTCGAATACTATTTTCATAGTAGTCTTTGCATTTAATGCAAAGATATCACATGCAACATATACTTGATTGATATCTTACTTTATAGATATATATACATATATATATAAATTAATGAGAGATTAATTTTTCAAAAAGATTCAAAATTTGGTTGATTGTCATGCTTTGGAATTTTAGATGAGAGCGTCTAGTTGGGAAAGCGTCTGTGTCAACATTTTAATATTTTCGGTAAGTCACGCACAGGGTTCTTGAAAGACGCTTTGTGTTGACTCACTTACTTAAATTGAAAGACTTGAAAGGAAGACTTACCAGTCAGTCAATATTATAATTGACTGATACCATGCTTTGACGATCCACATGCTCAAATGTTAAAGCGTCAGTTGAGAACCAAAAATATTCACGCTTTGGAAGTGTGAGCGCGTCTGTTCTCATCAAGGCACTTTCTCTCTAAGTTAGTGTGCAGATTAGTGTGTGTTTGTATGGTTTTTATAGTTTGGTGTGAGTTTGTTTTTGTATGTTTTGTTCATTTTTATGTGTTCATTTTGTGTGTTTTGGAAGAGAAGAGAGAAAATGAGTAAAAGAATGAAGAAATGAGAAAAATATGGAGATGAAGTTAGGATGAAATAAAAGCATATTATTGAAGAAGAGTTTGATAGGAGCGCGTAGGAAAAAATGGCAGTCGATTCCGAGTTCGGACGAGGGAGATACGACCGAAACAAAAAAATCGCATGCAGTGGACCGCAGGCCACACTTGGCGGCCGCCAAGTCCTACCTGGCGATCGCCAGCTACTGTTTCTGAAAACTTCCGCAGGCCGTACCTGGCGGCCGCCAAGGATGCTGGGCGACCGCCAGGCTGACGGGATTTCCATATTTTATTCCTTTCTATGTATATGTAATTAATGGGGAACGAAAAAAAATACTTTAAATATTGCTTTGAAGATTATAGCTTTCGGATTCAAGTTTAATTCAAGTTCTTCGTTCTTTCTTTCGTAAAAGTTCGTAAGTTTAATTTGTGCTTTTAGATTAATTTTATTTGCTTTCTTTACTTGCTTTGGTTAATTGCTTTCATTAGTTTAGATTAATTTGCTAAGATTAGATTTAATTGCTTTCAAGTTATTTAGATTTATTTTTAATCCAAGCAAGTTAAGATTTATTTGCTCTAGCTTAGATTTTAGTGCTTTCTTTATTGCTTTCCTTTCAATTCATGCCTACATAGATTTATTGCTTTTCTCTTAGTTTAATTCTTTATCCCGTATGACAGACGGGAGTTCTTTTATTTGCTCCTAATTGCTTTCTTTAATTTCAAGTCTAGGTTAGATTTATTTGCTTTCTTTTAATTAAGTCTAGAATTTAATAATTAAACCAAAAACCCTTAATTACCCTTTTAAGTTGTCCTTGAGATTCGACGTTGGGTTTAGCTTACTAGTCTACGATAGACCTCGTTCTATTGCGAGCACTTTAGGTGAAACAAGTTTTGGCGCCGTTGCTAGGGACAACTATAGGTAATTAATTGTGTGATTGAGTTTTTAATTTTGTTTATTTTTTTTAATTTAATATATTAAAAAAAAAATAACGTTCTTTTTAATTTTTATTTTTTGTTGGGTTTTCTTTTGTGCTTTCCATTAGTGCTCTTAACCCGTTTGTTAAGTGTTGTGCATGCATAGATCGAAGTCTTCAACAAGATCTCTCGCTATTCGTAGACAACATCAATTGGAGGAAAACAGCGCTAGCAAGTGCAAAAGGAGGAGAGATAAGTGAAGGATCGAACAACGGTCTTGGTTTTATTGCCTCTCCAATTTTTGAAAAGTCCCCAAGCCCAGAGTTCCTAGCCTTGAGATCAAATCAAGCGGCAGAGAAAGTCGAAACAGTGAGCATCGACGAAGGGTCTAGTTCTAGTTCTTACGAGTCTGATCAACCAAAGATCATGGCCAAAGTCATCGGTGAATTTGCTCGTCCCACTTTTCCATCTTCTTTATCAGCTATTGTCCTGCCCAAAGAGGTTAGGGACGCGGAGCTGAAGCCTCAATATCAGAATTTGCTACCCACTTATCACGGCATCACCGACGAAGATGCTCTCACATTCATTCTAGAGTTCACTTCGACGGTGTAGTCCTTTCCACTGAAGATGAAGTGTTTTCCATTATCACTGAAGGACCGAGCTAAGGCATGGTATCTTACTCTTCCGGCAAACTCCTTATCGACGTGGAATGATGTCTGTGAGCGCTTCATGCTCAAGTACTACCCCAACCAGAAGACACAAGAAATCCGGTCTCAAATAATGAATTTTGAGCAAGGAGCAGATGAGCTATTCCACGAGGCATGGGAAAGGTTCCAAGAGTTGCTACAGCAGTGCCCACATCACCAACTAGTTCCCGAAATGCTTTGCCAATATTTTTATGAGGGATTACATTAGACGAACCAGTTTATGGTGGATAGTACAGCCGGAGGGAACATAGCAGTCAAGATGACCGATGAGCTGAATGAGATTTTCGAGACCCTTGTTGTAAGTTCTCGACTCAAGCTAGTTCGGCCAAGGAGAAAGCAGGCTAGTGCAGTGATTTCTGAAGACACTAGTGCAGATTTGAGGAAGCAAGTGGCGGCAATGGCAAGAAAGATGCAAAAACTTGGAATGAAAACCGAAGCCCTGCCACCAACTCCCCCTCCAAAGATTCTCAAGAGGGCACAAACACAAGTTCAAGTGCAAGAGCAAAAGCAAGAACAAGAACTTGTGTTGTGTGACATTTGCCAAGAGTTCGGGCACTACGCCGATAGTTGCCCGAGCATGGGGGAGTTCACCTACGCAGGAGGAGCCGAAGTATATGCAGCTTAAGGTTTATTTCCTCAAGCTCCTCCTCAACAAGCTACAATGGTACAGACTCAACAACAAGGTAATGGAGATGGTACTAATTACCCGCCCCATAAACCACCATCTCAAAATTACCAATATCCTTTCAACTCTCTGCAATACCTAACTCAACCCTACTATCCTCCACCAAACACCTACTACCCTCAACCATAACCATTTTACTATCCACCTGTACCATGCTATCAACCTCCACCATACATACCTCCACAACAACCATACTACCCTATTCTTCCACCTCAACAATACCCACCTCAAAACACTCGCCCTCAAAACCAACCTCCTCAAGTTCTACCGCAAAATCCACAAGTGCTGCCACCGCATCCTTAAGAGTCTCAAGAGGCGGTGAACAAACACCTCAAAATGTAAATTGGGCAAATGGCGACTCGACTTCAACAAAATTTGCAGCAGAATAAAATTCCAGCCCAAGGGCTACAGCCGCAGCAAACTCTTGCTGTGAGAGTTTTGAGGAATGGGAAGACGGTGGATAACGGGATTGCAAATCCCGTTTTGATGAAAAATTCCACCACCGATACTGAGCGGTCGCCAAGTGGAACCCGGCGACCGCCAAGTCCATCCGCCACTAGAACCTGGCGGCCACGAAGTGATACCCGGCGGTCGCCAAGTGCCTAAAACACCGGCATGCATCCCAATGCACACCCTGAGTCGGAATCTACCTTCCACAAAGCTCTTAGACCTTACGTTCCACCGATTCCCTTCCCGAGCAGATTGAAGAATGTGAAGAAGGATAAACAGATTGATGGTTGTCTTCCTTCGTTACTTAAATAAAGTGATCCGGAGAGTTTTGAATTAAATGTTACATTGGATAGCGGAGAGGAAGTGTCGGGCATTATGGATCTAGGAGCAGCAGTGAACTTGATGCCTCATTCTATTTTTAAGAAGATGAATGTAAAGAACCTCAAGGCGACCGACATTCGCATAGAGTTGGCTCATGGTTCCTTAAGTCATCCGTTAGGAATTGCGGAAGATGTGGCTATAATTGTTTGGGGCATTTGTGTTCTTGCTGATTTTGTGGTGCTTGAAAAGGGACGAGGAGTGAGGAGTGTGAACGGTCATCTGCTCTTGTTGGGATGACCGTTTATGGCGACTACTCAAACTCATATAGATGTTGCTTCCGGTACATTGAGCATGACCGGGAAAGGAGGTTCGGTAACATTTTTGGTATTTGGGAAGTCACCCTCTACCTCTACTTCTACTTCTAAATCATTGATTCATAAATGTTCTTATGTTCAAATTCCTGACAAGTTGGATGAGGATAATGTTGTGCAGGATGTGAAAGATGATAATAAACATGAAGAGCCAATTGTAGAGGAATTATTGAGTGATGAGGATTATGCTATCATAGAGCAATTCTTGAGCAACTTGAAAGAGGTGGAGGAAGTGAAGGAGGTTTGTTTGGTAAGCATGCAACAAGAAGAAGCCAGTGTTGATGATTTTCTCGCTAACTTGCAAGATGAAGCTCACATTTTGGAAGAATCTCAGCTTAAAGTGTATGATCAAAAGCAGTTGTATGAGGAGTTTCAAATAAGTGTGGGGAAAGGGATATCAAACATGAACCGATTTTAGATTCTCAAGTTAACCTGGCAAAAAAGCTCACGGTTCGGACGGGGTTTGGTTGATGGATTCCTCCGTCGAGCTAATAACGTTAAACAAGCGCTTCGTGGGAGGCAACCCACGGTTTCGTAATTTTTCTTTATGATTTTTGTTAATTGTATTATTCATTTTTCGTTTTCTAATGTAGGCTTAAGAAGAATTTCTGGATCTGAGACCTGTGGCCCCTCAGCCACCCTTGGCGACCGCCCACAAACAGTTTCGGATGTTCAAGTTTCTTCTCAATTTCACTTCACATTGCTCTCTATTCCTATTCTCATTTTCCTTTTGTTTCTCATTTTATTTTGTTTTTGTGTTTTTGGTTTTCGTTTTAGTGTGTTAGTAGGTATTATGCTTTGGTTTGTTTTGTTTGTGTTGTGTAAGTACTTGTCTTTGGAGTGCGTATGGCTCTTGAAGTTGGTGCCGTGTTGCGTTGTCATTTGTGAAGTTTTCTATATCCCTCTCTTTTATTTTTGTGCAATGAGAACATTGCTTGTTCTTAAGTGTGGGGGAGGGGGTTAGAAACTTTTTAGTAATGTTATTTATTTTCTTATTTTGTGAAGCATGCTTAATCCTTTTGTTTTGTGTCTTAGCATGTTGTTTAGATCATTTCAAGCATGAGTGAAAAGTTGTGATAATGGGCTAATGATGTGATTTTGTGTTTTGTTTTGAAAAAGAAATGTGAAGCATGTCATTGTTTGTTAAGTATTTCATGGTAAGTGTAGACTTTTGGCCTCTTAAGAACATGGATCATTGAGCCTATTTTGTGTGAGATCGGAGCCTATTTTGACTATTACATCATTATAGTCATATTTTTTTTATGAGTGTAAATATTCAAGCATGCAATTTTGTCTCTAGAACTTGCGTTGGCTTTTCCCTTGAGATTACATAGTGTGTTTTATGACGAAGAAAGGATCTTAAGCCATTTTTCTTAGCCCTTCCTATCCTTTTTCCTTGTCCAAATTCACTCATATTATCCTAGTTTGCCCCTTTGAGCCTTGAGGTCTATTTTAGACCTATTTTTCTTTGAAAAAGCCTTGGGATGAGAATTAACTTGTGAATGATATGAGGTGTGTTCTTTCAAAAGAAAATATTGGGAAATGAGATAGAAGAAATGATCTTGGATGGGCCCACATTTTTTTATTTTTTTAATCATTATATTTTCTTAATCTAATTGCTTCAGTATTAGGAAATAATTAACTAATATAAACCTAATTAAGTACGAATGATAAACTAAGGTAAAAATTAATTAAATTAAATAAACCTAATTAGTACCAATCTACTATTCATAGATTTTTTCCCTACAACTAGCATGATACTAACATAACATAAAAGTATAATTTCACATCCTAAAACTAATCTAACAATTAGTCGTACTAATATCTATTTCATCATCATATATACAACTTAGTCGAATACGTCTCTATTAATTTGTTATGAGAACTAATGTAATGATTATAAATATGAATAATTATGTTAATTAATCCAAACTAATTAAATTGTGTAAATTAGATGGGATCTAATTTTATTTTTTTAACATATTCCTAAAAACAATAAATGGATTGTTAAGAACTACTAAACTAATTTCTATAGTAAACAAATTATTAATCTAATTATCAACTAATTAATTGTAAATATTATATTATAAACAAGGCATAAATTAAACTAACCTAATCAATTAAGAAACATTAACTAAAATTAAACTAACCTAATCAAATTATGAAATATTGCCTAAAATTAAACTAACCTAACCGACAATTTAAGAAATTAAAGTAAAACAAATAAAATAAAAATAAAAAAATCATGAATCTGATTTTTTTAAAAACGAGAATTTTTTGTCACATTCACCGCCGGCGGAAGTCGCCGGAAATTTCCCACCGCCGGCGGTAACAGGTTGCCGGCGGTGGTCAAATTCCGGCGCCGGCGGAGGATAAGCTATAAAATTATAAAAACGTAATATAAATTTTATGGGAGCTTCCACCGCCCACCACCATCTCCGGACATTTCCCACCGCCGGAGGCCGATGAAATTTTTTCCGGCTGGCGGTGGGAACTTTCCGGCAACGTTTGAGCGGCGGTGGGGGCGTCCAAAAATTTTATTTTATTTTT
Organism: Mentha longifolia; assembly: GCA_001642375.2. Lineage (NCBI taxonomy): Eukaryota > Viridiplantae > Streptophyta > Magnoliopsida > Lamiales > Lamiaceae > Mentha > Mentha longifolia. The sequence continues at coordinate 24,273,108 of CM038115.1, forward strand.
AACTCACCAATATCTCTTTGGTGTGTTCTTCCTCCGAATCGTATGCCATAGGCGTGGAGATGAGGGAGAAGGCGGCGGTGCCGGAGCGGTGGAGTCGTGGAGACGAGAGGAGAAGTCGGCGGTGGAAGAAATGGGAATGGTGTCGGTGTCGGAGGTGGGGCACGCGGTGGTTTCTTAGGAGGGAGGACGGCGAGACACTTACATGCGACTAAACAAGTGTCTCGGCAGTGGGGGCTGCAGCGGTGAACGGAGAAGGAAATGGGGTGGGGTGGGGTGTTGATGTAGGTACGGGGTGGGTCGTCGGTCGGCAGTGGAAGTGGTCGCCGGCGGTGCGGCGGTGAAGTGAGGAGGAACGAATGGGGATGGAGTCGGCGTCCGGTAGAATGAGACTATGAGGATGATGGTGGGCTAGGGTTTTTATTTTTGTCGTTTCCTAAAGAATCTCTCGGTCAAGGACACGGAAACAAGAGCAAAAATTAAAGGCAAGAATCTTTGTCAGCCGCAGTCCAAGTTTCAATGCAAGCTTAATACGGAGTACAAAATAGAGGGCACAATGCTGATTATTTTTAAAAAAAGGGCATTTTTAACATTCAAATAAAAAATAAGGCATTTTGTACATCTTTCTTTACAAAAAGGGTATTTAAAATTTTGACCCATAAATTTTAGTCATATTTATTCTGAAATGAGATAGTCGTCCCGCGACAATTACACGACTGGAAGTCATGTAATGTCGATCGTGTATCTTGGTTAGGCTCGACACTCACACATTACACGACCACAACCTCTCGAGTCATGGTTGTGCATTGACACGGTAGCAAGACCCACACGGTATGCGAATGCACGACCATGACCTGCCCGAGTCGTGGTCATGCACTTGCATGGCTGGGGGACAAGGCACCACGGCTCGACACTTGTGCTCGGGCCATAGCCGAAGGGCGAACACGGCGTGGGTGTGCACGACCATGACCGATTCTTCAATTTTTACGATTTTTATGTCAAACTAAAAGTCTCATATATTTTTTATTTAATATCCATCATCAATATATTTTTATAAATTTACGATGTTTTGCATTAAAAAATTTAATGTCAAAGTACTAACTAAAGTAAATTTCTAAATTCATGCCAAAAGTTCTAGGAATATATTAACATAAGACGGGGGAGTAGAGTTATTCTCTATGGAAACGTGACGAGCACGGTGGCTTGAAGACGATTGAGCAATACGTATTATTTCACATACATTAAACTTTGGCCACCCATTTGTGGTCCAAGCATTTCCATCACTCCCAACAATTTAATTTGCTGAAAAGAAAATAAGAATAAAAAATGATGGCAATGAAAAAAAGGAATTCCAATCGAAATCCTTTCCTCCAGTCGGCCGCAGCAATAGCACTTCCCATGCTCATATTCCTCGCCGTCGCCGTTGGTGCCGACAACGACATGAATTCTTGTTCTTCGAGCAGCTCATCATGCAGCTGCAGATCTAACGACGAAGTCGAATTTGTGGAGGATCGATCCGATATTAGCACAATGATTTTAGCTTCACAGAATGCAATTGCCTATAGCCCACTTTTTACAGGACCTTTTTTCTGCAAAGCTAACGTCTATGGAAATTGCATTGGGAAACAGTCAAAGTTTCACCGGGAACGACCATGTGACTACGAGGACAACTGCCGTTTCAGTACTTCTTAAAGCTAACGTCTATGGAAATTGCATTGGGAAACAGTCAAAGTTTCACCGGGAACGACCATGTGACTACGAGGACAACTGCCGTTTCAGTACTTCTTAAAAGCCTTTTTTTTTTTTTTTTTCTCTGTTTTTGTCGTAACCTATTTATGATTAGTATTTCTTGTTAAAATATGTTCTTACTCGTACGCATATTTGGTTAAGTTTTATTGGAGTGAGAAATTGTATTAGTAAATTAAGGGAGTGTTTATTTTGAGGGATATGACTAATTCCCATGAGATGTGATAAAATATGAGATATGATTATTCTAATTCATGCGTTTTGGTGGGATTGATATGACATGTTTAGTACTTCTGTCCCATTTCATTAGTCCCATAGATGATAGATTGAATATATGTAATATAAAATAATGAAATGAGATTAATAAAATGGACGGAGGTAGTACTAAATTAAAGGATAAAGTCCGGGTCAATACCGGAGATCTTGGGATATACCCTATTTTTAATCATACAAAGTAAATATAAAATTATTTGTAAACATGAGATTAGACCGGATAAAATTAGTCAATGTGCCCTAATCACCCAAAGTAAACGCTCTAAGGACATTAAGGAAGAGTATAAAATGGGAAGTGTAAAAGTCATTTTACATTTTTTTTTTGTGCCACACACCTGTGCGGCTGGATTTAGAGCGAGGCCGAATCCGGATTCTATTTTCACCCGACCCGCCCGCCCACAATTAAAAACACATATGTATATAAATATATTCGGCCCGTCTATTATTTTTAGTTTTGCTGCTTGGCGCTGGCGTTCTTCATTTTTCAATCTTCTTAAGCCGTTTAGCACTTCCTTTATCAATGTGATCTACTTTTCATCCAGCTACAAAAGATCTTTCGAGATTAATGTCTAGATTAAAAATAGTATTAAACTCCAGTGTTTTTATATTTTATTTTAATTCTGGTAAAAAAAAAATAGATATAAATTTTAAAAAAATAATCATTTACATTTACAAAAAATATAATATATTATCACTTCAAGTGCGATAATATGTTTGCTCACTCGTAAGGTGTTGCATAAGTCATTGAAAAAATTATGATAATAAAAAAATATCGATTTCGGGAAATTCAAAAATTGTCACTTTTGTTCATATAGATTGACACTTTAACGAAAAGTATTATAAAAATAATTATTTTATCGCTTCAAATGTGGGAATAAATTTGCTCACTCGGAAGGTGTCGCATATAAAGCCGTTGAAAAATTACGATAATAAAGAAAAATGACGATTAAAAATTCCAAAGATTGGTACTTTTGTTCATTGCGATTGGCATTTTCATTTATGTAGATTGTCACTTTTACAAAAACACGATAAAAACAATTATTTAATCGTTTTCAAGGGAAGGAATATATTTTGCTCTCTCGTAAGGTGTGGCATAAATAGCCGCTGGAAAATTACGATAATAAAAAAAATAAAGATTTCGGGAATTCGGAAGATTGACACTTATGTTCATATGCATTGACATTTTTATTCATATAGATTGACACTTTTACGAAAAACACAATAAAAATAATTATTTAATCATTTCAAGGGCGGGAATAAGCTTTGCTGACTCGTAAAATGTTGTATAAATCGCCGTTGAAAAATTACGATAATTAAAAAAATGACGATTTCAGGAATTCGAAAGATTGACACTTTTGTTCATATATATTAACACTTTTATTCATATAGATTGACACTTTTACAGAAAACATGATAAAAATAAGGGCCACACTCCTTTGCGGCTGGATTTAAAGTGAGGCCGGATCCGGATTCTATTTTCACCCGACCCGCCCACAATTAAATACACATATGTATATAAATATATTCGGCCCGCATATTATTTTTAGTTTTGCTGCTCGGTGCTGTCCTCTTCATTTTTCAATCTTCTTAAGCCGTTTAGCACTTCCTTTATCAATGTGATGTACTTTTCATCCAGCTACAAAAGATCTTTCGAAATTAATATCTAGATTAAAGGAAGTATTAAATTCTAGTGTTTTTTAATTTTATATTAATTCTGGGAAAAAAAAAGATATAAATTAAAAAAAATAATCATTTACATTTACAAAAAAAATAATATATTATCACTTCAAGTGCGATAATATATTTTGCTCACTCGTAGGGTGTTGCATAAATAGTCATTGAAAAAATTAAGATAATAAAAAAATATCGATTTCGGGAATTCCAAAATTATCACTTTTGTTCATATAGATTGACACTTTCATTCAAGTAGATTAACACTTTAACAAAAAATACGATAAAAATAATTATTTTATCGCTTCAAGTGTGGGAATAAATTTGCTTACTCGGAAGGTGTCGCATATAAAGCCGTTGAAAAATTACGATAATAAAGAAAATTGATGATTTCTAAAATTCCAAAGATTGGTTCTTTTGTTCATTGTGATTGGCATTTTCATTCATCTAGATTGTCACTTTTAGAAAAATAAGATAAAAACAATTATTTAATATGTTGCTCACTCGTAAGGTGTCGCATAAATAGCTGTAGGAAAATTACGATAATAAAAAAAATAAAGATCTTGGGAATTCGAAAGATTGACACTTTTGTTCATATGCATTGACACTTTTATTCATATAGATTGACACTTTTATGAAAAATACGATAAAAATAATTATTTAATCGTTTCAAGGGCGGGAATAAGCTTTGCTCACTTGTAAGATGTGGTATAAATCGCCGTTGAAAAATTACGATAGTTAAAAAAATGACTAATTTCGGGAATTCGAAATATTGACACTTTTGTTCATATACATTGACACTTTTATTCATATATATTGACACTTTTACAAAAAATATGATAAAAATAATTATTTAATCATTTTAAGGGCGGGAATGAGGTTTGCTCACTCGTAAGGTGTCGCTTAAATCGCCGTTGAAAAATTACGATAGTTAAAAAAATGACGATTTCAGGAATTCGAAAGATTGACACTTTTGTTCATGTACATTAACACTTTTATAAAAAAATACGATAAAAATAATTATCTTATATCTTCAAGTGCGAGAATATACTTTGATCATGCATAAGGTATCACATAAATAGCTGTTGGAAAATATCAATATTTAAAAATTGACGATTTTCAAAATTCCAAAGATTGACACTTTTATTCGTATAGATTGACACTTTTATTCATGCGCATTGACACTTTTATGAAAAATACAATAAAATCATCACAAAGAAAGCTTTCCCATACTTAAATGATTATATATCATCTTGTTGAGACATGATTGGAGTTAGAATCCAAATATAATGACTAAGCTTTAAAGTAGATGAGTGCATAGAAACACAAACTCAAGGCTAATGTTGAATTACAAGAACTAAACCTCATTACATTGCTTCTGTAAACCTTCTCCTTGGCTGATACAGAGAAATACTGAGAAAGGTGAATGATTATGGGTGACATTGGGTAGGATAAAATATGAAGTTTTCCTGCAAATTGTTAGTTAAGAAGGTCAAATGCTTATTATGGATTTGTAGAGCTATCATTATTTGGTTGAAGAACATACAAGAAGGATATGAATTTATCAGAAACGATACATCTTACTACCTCTGTAGTTCACATATTCAACCCCTTCATTCCCCTCTAACAAAGACGAACGCAAAGAAAACGGAATAATTTCTTGAAATAGAGCATTTCGTTCAAAAAAAAACCTAAGCTAGTGACTAAAAAAGTTCATTCTTTTATCAAGCCAAAACAAAGAAAACAATCCGAATTCAAACTCAAAGTTTAAACTTTCTACTGCATCCAGACTTCATCAATTCTATCAAATTTTCCTAAATACTGCATTTCCTTCACAACAAAATCAAACCAAAACAATCCAAGAAAAGAATCAGAATCCGAACTCGAAAAATCAAAAATTTATACTCTGATGAGGAAGAGTCTTGAGATCAGTGGGCACAATAGCATAATTCTGAAGGCCACAAATGAGGGGAGCACCCACAGCAGAATTCAAGCTCACAGTCAAAGTGGTGCTACTCAAATTCTTGACAAAATAGTTGAAATCAAAAGCCGCAAAACCTCCGACTCTGTCAAACACATCAACTCTACTCACATTTTCCTCATTCACAATCACATCGAATACCTTTTGCCCCTTATTCGTCACGCTCACATCAATCTTGGCGAAATAAAACTGATCGAACTTATTTTCGTAGGTAATTAATGAATGTCAATAAGGAATAAATCGAGCACGAAAATAAAAGGACATGAAGGATTTACGTGGTTCGATCTATCGGAATAGATCTACGTCCACGGAGTAAAAGAGAGTATAGATATTATTGCTAGTATGAGTATTGGTTACAAGATTGTTCTCCCTTCTCATTCTATTCTAAACCCCTATTTATAGATAATTGTATGGAGTTCGACTATAATACAAATTCTTCTCCTATTTGGACTCTTTGGCTTGATCTCCTCCTTTATGGATAAACACCGAGCTTCTATATCTCTCTTAGAGCTTGAGTTGTAGTCGATGTAGGAGTCTTGATTGCCTTGGTGAAGAAGTCTCTTATTCCGAGTTGGGCCGAGCTGTATAGGCCGAGCTTAAATGTCGGGGCCCAATTATATTGGGCCTGATGCTTGAGCCTAGTAGCTAGGCCATATCCTATCACATCCCCCCCAAAAAACATGTAGAAGCGAGGGTGTGACGTAGGGGAAACAGTTGAGGTAGGAATAGTCTAAAGTACGTTGCCCCGTCAAAAGTAGAATTGACGAAGTCAATCGCGTGCCGCCTCGCGAAGATGAGGTCGAAGAAAAGTATTTTGCCCCGTCGAAAAATAAATTCGATGAAGTCAATTCTATACCGCCTCGTTAAGATGAGGTCGAAGAAAAATACATTGCCCCGTCAAAAAATAAATTTGATGAAGTCAATCATGTACCACCTCGTTAAGATGAGGTCGAAGAAAAGTACGTTGTCCCGTCGAAAAATAAATTTGACGAAGTCGAGTTTGGCTCATCCTGTCTTTGACGAGGTTAGAGTTTAGGCCTTTAAGTAGCTCACTTCGTCATAAGATGAAGTTTGGCTTTAAATAGCTCACTTCGTCATGAGACGAAGTTTTGGCTTTAAGTAGCTTATTTCGTCATAAGACGAATTTTGGCTTTAAGTAGCTCACTTCATCATAAGACGAGGTTTAGGCTTTTAGATAGCACGACTTCGTCATTAGACGAGGTTTAGGCTTTAGATAGCACTACCATGTCATAAGACGAGGTTTAGGCTTTATATAGCATGACCTTGTCATTAGATGAGGTTTAGGCTTTATATAGTACGACCTCGTCATTAGACGAGGTTTAGGCCCATCTTCATTTTAAATAAAGGTAATTCGTCTTTGTTTTTAACGAAGGTAGTCTTGAGGTTCCTTATTTGTCGAGATAATATGCATAAGTGGAGTAGAGAAAGATGTGCAAGATGTATGCAAATGCAAGATGTATGCAAGACCCTAAAAAGACGACCTAAATGACCTAAATGAACTATATGAACTTGGACATTACTCTCGGCCACTTATGCAAGGTATATCTTTAAATGAATAATGTGCCATGCACGGGGTATTGGCTTACCGGATAAGTGGGCGAGCTTGTATAACCCTTTGCTGAGGACTTCTTCTGCTCGGTAAGGTCCTTCCCATGTGGCTTCAAGCTTGCCGAGCCTTGCAGCCTTGCTGACTTCATTATTTCGAAGAACGAGGTCACCTACTTAGAATGGTTGGTACTTGACTCTAGTTATAATACCGAGCTACTTGTTGCTTGTACTTGGCTTCCCTTATGTAGGCGAGCTCTCTTTTTTCTTCCACCAGACCTAGGCCGGTTCGGATATTCTCTTCATTGTCTTCAGCTGAAAAATTGATAGAGCGAGGGCTCGGTAGACCGATCTCTACCGGGATCACTGCTTCGGATTTATACACCAAACTGTAGGGTGTTTCACCGTTCGAGGTCCGGGGAGTTGTGCGGTATGACCATATAACTTGGGGTAAGTTCGCTACCCAATCTCCTTTAGCTTTATCGAAGCGAGATTTGAGTCCCTTGATGATCATCCGGTTTGTGACTTCAGTCTGGCCGTTTGCTTGTGGATGGGCTACTGAGGTGAACTTTTGCTGAATATGTTCACACCCTTCTCTAAACGTTGTCTATAAACTGCATCCCATTGTCCGAGATGAGGATATGGGGTATTCCGAAGCGGCATACTATGTTCTTCCAGACAACGTTGAGGGCGGTCTTGCTCGTGATTTTTGCCATGGGTTTGGCTTCCAACCATTTGAGCCTAAAAGTCAATGGCTATAATGAAAAACTAGAATTGGCCGAGAGCTTTGTCTATTGGACCGATGATGTCTATCCCCCGTTGCATGAACGGTCACGGGCTTTACATGCTGGTGAGGTCAGAAACTTGCTCAAGATTTTCCTAGCTTCTTCTCCAAGTAATTTTAAAGGGGTTAGGCTCGTTGTCAGTTACTGGGTTGACCTTGGCTTCATCTACACTTCGGTGTTTGACTTCTTCCACAGGAGGGCTTGTGGATGATGAGGCTAATTTGCTTAGTGTATCTGCTCGCCTGTTCTGCCCCTTCTGGATGCGAACTAACTCAAAATACGAATAGTATTGTTGTTGGCTCTTAGCTTTGTGGATGTACCTTTTCATTCTGTCGCCTTTAGCTTCATAACCCCCTAGCATGTGGCTCACTATAACTTGAGAGACTGTAAAATTATATAGCTCGTGTCTGGAGACCTTTAGTTAGGCGAAGTCTGGCGATTAAAGCTTCGTACTCCACTTCGTTGTTTGTTGTAGGGAAGTCGAACCGAAGTGCATAGGTTATCTCCTGTCCGTCTGGACCGAGGAGTATGATGTCTGCCCTGCTTCCCAAATTTCCCGAAGCCCCATTCACGTATACTTTCCACCAATCTTTAGGTAGTTCTTTTGCAGGTTCGGCTTCAGCTGTTTTGAGGTGGGCTCAGATGGCTTCCGTATTTCATTAGCACTTGCCGAAGTGACAGGTCGGTAAGGACCTATTTGGGTGTGCTTGGAAATAGGGTCGCGGCCTCCTTGCAGCGTTTACTAACGCCAGTGCAATCTTTCCTAGAGGCTGGTACCGGATCCTTATCGGAAAAGGTGATGGCCTCGTCCTTTTTGAACCTCTTATGTGAGGGCTTGTTCGTTTGAGGACTTCAGGCCTCAGCTTTGAGAGAGGACTTCATAGCACCTTGAGGGAGCCCTGTAATGGCTATTATGACTCCGTTGAACTGAGGTTGGTCCTCGTCCTCATCGTCTTCATTGCGCTTTGCCTTGAGTATGGGCTTCGTACTGGTCAGAACGTCGGCCGCGATTTGGTACCTCTTGAGGGTGCCGTCGCGTACCAATTGCTCTATGACGCAGTTTATAGATCTCTGTCCTCTGCTTCATCAATGGAGTGAGTTGACTTCATTCCTGATTTTGATGAGGTCCGAGTCTGGATTCCAGGGTGCACGCTGGAGCCTGTCGAAGGCACTTTGCCAACTTTGGCCTCGGTCGTTCTGATCCTCTTTCCGATCTGATAGTTCGGCCTTGTCGTCTTTATGTTTGCACCTGTCAGCTTCATCGGCTCTTACGAACCGATCTGCTATGATATATAATGGCCTCGTAGTGCGAGGTAATTATCCTCATCGCGCCGAGGTGAGACGGTGTCCCGCTGAGGTGAGATGGTGTCGTGCCGAGGTGAGATGATGTTGTGGCGAGGTGAGATGCGATGCTGGCCCTGTTGGCGGATCTCGGCATCCCGTGCGTCTACGATCCTGATGCTAGGGGACTTTTGCCGATGCCGCGATCCGGAGGTAGCTTCGTGCTCTCCACCATCTTTGCGTGAGGGTTGTCCTTTTTCACAGCTGAGCTTTGTGTTGTTTTCACCATCTTGCTATGCTTATCCAACATGCTCAACGTGTCCGTCCGGAGTCTGGCCTTTGGCATGTTCCTTCCCAGATCGCCGGTATGTTGCCGGGTTTAGATTGCGCCTGGCTTGCCTCGCCTGAACCGGTGGATTTACTATCGGACCTTGTCCAGTTTGCTGAATATCCTTTTCCTTATTGGGGGCGGCGGTGGCGGCGGCGATTGATCGTGTTGGTCTTCCTGTCATGGCTGTAGATTACCTAGAAAACTTTTGATCGGAAATCACAAATTTTTCGTTACCACAGACGGCGCCAGTGATCGATCTTATTTTCATAGGTAATTAATGAACGTCAATAAGGAATAAATTGAGCACGAAAATAAAAGGACACGAAGGATTTACGTGGTTCGATCTATCAGAATAGATCTACGTCCACAGAGCAAAAGAGAGTATAGATGTTATTGCTAGTATGAGTATTGGTTACAAGATTGTTCTCCCTTCTCATTCTATTCTAAATCCCTATTTATAGATAATTATATGGAGTTCGACTATAATACAAATTCTTCTCCTATTTGGACTCTTTGGCTTGATCTCCTCCTTTATGGATAAACTCCGAGCTTCTATATCTCTCTTAGAGCTTGAGTTGTAGTCGATGTAGGAGTCTTGATTGCCTTGGTGAAGAAGTCTCTTATTCCGAGTTGGGCCGAGCTGCATAGGCCGAGCTTAACTGTCGGGGCCCAATTATATTGGGCCTGATGCTTGGGCCTAGTAGCTAGGCCATATCCTATCAAAAACCACAACAAGTGATCAAGCTTCGCATCCACTAGCAATTCGTACTCCAAAATCTCGCCATTCCACTCCACCATTATCTCCATCTGGTAAAGCTTATCCGGGAAGTAAGTAGGGCTCAATTCGATATTAACTATGGGTTTAATTGCGGAAACCGCTTTGATTGTGGCACCGTTAGTGGTCGAGATGGATTGTAGCCGGAATTCGGCATCGGAATGCCACGAGCAGCTGGAGAAAACGGTGTCGTTGCTGAATGCGGTGATGGTGCGGAAGAAGTAGCGGCCCTCAGCGGCGGCGGTGGGGATGAAGTAGCAGTTCTTCTTGCCGGCAGAGACAGGGAAGTAGCGGAGCGTCTTCTCCTGCTCGTGGAGGAAGCGGAACGGCTCGGAGACGACGAAGGTGGCGCCCCCGGAGTAGTAGCGGTCGGAGAGCCAGGCGAGTTTCCCCTAATCCACATGTGATTTTTTTTTTTAATGTTAATGATATATACCGTCGAGTCGGGTCAGCCTGGTGTAGGCCGGGTTAAAATCCGGCCACAGCATAACGTCTGTTATTTATTTTTATTTTTTTATTTATTTTTTTTAATATGGGATTCTCTGTATCCATTTTCGTATTCTAATGGAGTACCAAATCTTAACTTCTACTAATTTTATATATTTTTCTTCAATAACTATAATTTATAATTATTAAGTTTAATTTATAATTATTTTCTAGGATTCACCTATCTAATTGGGATTTATAATTATTTTTTTAATATTTAAATTCACTTTAATTAGTTATAACAAAGTTGATAAATTCAAAACTAAATAATATAATTATTAAAAATTTAAAATTTTATTTATAAATGTTTATGGGGTAAACCACCATCTACCCTCTCCCACATAAAAAATACTCTTTTTACCCACCCATTTAATTTACACACCCGTCTACCCACTTTTTACAAATAGGACAAGTTTACCCTTTTTTGTCTTTATACGCACATGCACTCACCTCCTATTCCTTTCTCTTCTTTCTTATTTGTTTTTTTTTTCCCTTTTCTTTGTTTTCCTTCAATTTTTTCTTTTGTTACTTTCAGTTTTTTTTTTAATTTTCGTTTTTTTTCCTTTCTTTTTTAATTTTCGGTTTTTTTTATTTTTTAATTTTGTTTATTTTTTCAGCCTTCTTTTGTTTTGATTTCTTCATATTTTTTAAATTTTGATTTTTTTCAACCTTTTTTTTTTCCTTTTTTTTCTTTTTTAATTTCTTTGTTCAGTTTATTTTTTATATTTTTTGTTTTTTCTATTTGTATTTCCTTTTTTTGTTTTTCCTTTTTTCGTTTTTCCTTTTTATATTGTTTAATTCGTACCGATTACCTATGATTATCGGTACGGATATTAATCAAATCGTACCGATTACCTATGAATATCGGTATGAATATCGTTCAATTCGTACCGATTACCTATAGTGTAGTCTGAATTCATGAATAACAACATCGTTAAATCCACTCTAGAGACAACAAGAAGCTAAAAATACACAAAGGTAGTTCAAGAGAAACTGGAAAACAAGCATATAGCAGCAAAACCCTTCACATATCTCGACAAGAATTTTTTTTATATTTATATCGGTACGAATATTGTTCAAATCGTACCGATTACTTATGATTATCGGTACGAATATTGTTCAATTTGTACCAATTATCAAAAATATAGTACGAATTCAGGAACAACAATAGCATTAAATCCACTCTAGAGAGAACAAAAGTTCAAGAGCAAGAAGAAATCAAGATAAGGGAGAACAAGAGCAAAACCATTTATTCATTCGTTTTAGCATACATCAATCGAAATCCAACACCAAAAAATTCTCATTTTATCAGAGACCCAAATTGAATTCCCAACACTATATACATTCAAAAATGTAATAAAGAGATGTACATCAGGAAAAACTGAAAACAGTTCGTACCAGAACCACTGCATAGGTACGAAATAATAACACGCATACCCTGCAGACTGTAATGGTACGATCTTAAATACTACGAACCAAATCAAATCAAAACCATAGACGAAAATTCACAGAAACAAATAGCTATACACACATAGAGACACACACACATATACAGAGAAGAAGACGAAGAAGAAGAAGAAGAAGAAGGTCAAATCCTTAAAAAAAAACACACACACACAAATTCATTGACAAAAATAAGAAGCACAAAATTAAGCAAACATCCCCATTGATTAAGCACATTATGTTTATCCATATGAACAATAGATACAAACTTAAAATAGGTGGGAGAGAGTCAATGCAATATCCCAAAAATTGTAATAAAGAGAACTGAAAACAGTTCGTACCAGAATCCACTGCATAGGTACGAAATAATAACACACATACCCTGCAGACTGTAATGGTACAATCTTACATAATACAAACCAAATCAAATCAAAACCAGAGATGAAAATTCATAGAAACAACTGAAAATACACAAAGGTAGTTCAAGAGAAACTGAAAAATATACATATAGCAGTAAAACCCTTCACATATCTCAACTACAAGAAATTTTTATATTTCTATCGATACGAATAGTGTTCAATTCATACCGATTACCTATAATTATTGATACGATTACCTATAATTATTACCAACAATCCTTACATCCCCCAACTGCAAACATAAAATTGCAATTCGTACTGAATATCTCACGAAGAAAAGAAAAAAAAAGGAACTGAATTTAGTACTTCAAAATCTATACTAAAAAACCACACGAATAATAATATTGCACCAACATAGTATGAATTAATTGTCCCCACAAAAATGCTCTCATTCCAATTTCCTATACAGGATGACATATATCCATTCTAGAGAGAGAAAGCACCGGACATTAGCAATCGGCAAAAGACGATAATCAGCATACAAAAATACAAAATGCGAAAATGCAATCAAATTTTGAAGCGCGTAGTCATGAGGATCTGACCTCAATTCCGCCGAAATTAAAGTAGTAGATCACTTTAATTCAATTTAGATCAATCAAATGTGAAAATGCAATCAAATTATGCATACAAATTATGTAAATAGCTACGAGGACCTGACCTCAATTCTGCCGCCCTCCTCGTCAAGCTCGTGAAGAAGCTTCCCCCAACTCTACCCCACCCACCCCATTCCTCACCTTTGAGATCTTGTTCTTCGTTGACTGATCCGCGTCAGTCTTTGCATCTCCGATCGACGTAGATATTTAGGCTTTGATTTGGGGAGGGTGAATTTTAAAGAGAGATACCGCGAGAGAGAGACTGATACAGCCTCCACTCATACCAGCCCGACGGAGACGGCCCAAGAGCAGCAAACAACACCCACTCCAACCAGCCCAAGCCCAAAGACTAGCACGTTGAAGCCCATCAAGACCGCTAAGCCGCCGCCAAATCAGAAGAGCCCAAGACCGAGTCGGATACGATCAAAGCCAAACAAATATCATGATTTTGTCTCACGATAAGTGTATCTTTCAGTTATGGTAATTTCCTTATTGTATGGGATGTATTAGTTAGGATAGATAGAGTCAAATCTTCTCGGGTTTTCTTCTTGATTCTTTCCCGGGTCGTAGGTCCGAATCAAGCAGGTTGAATTCTATATATTGTAGAATTCTTTAGATCGAGTTATGGAGAATTGAGTAATCAAATACTTCTTTCTCAAAACCCTACTTACGTTCTTATTTCAATTTCTTGTTAGGAATTGTTTTTCTTGTTGAAACATTTCTACAAACATCTAGAGAGATATTATTCTGAGTGAGAACATTCCTCGAACACCTCTCGTGTTTGATCTTACAGCTTATCATCTGGTGCTCTCGTTGCGTTCTCTTCCCCCGCCTCTTCTACGATGGTGATACCACCGCTGTCTTCCTTAACCGAACTCCCGGTTGAATATTCCCTTCAGGAATTGGGCCAAATGTTGTTCGATGTCAAGACCCGTCTCGCATAGAATGAGAAGAAGATGATGTCTAACCGCTTCGATCACGAAGCCTTCACACGCCAGCAAACTCAAGTTAATCGCAGCATGGACGATCACCTAACACAGCTCCTCAACGCCGTCGAGAAACTCGGCTGCAAACCTCCGGACACGGCGTCGCCACATACATCTACACATGGCTGGCAGGTCACACCTTCAACGGTCACCAAGCCCGTGTCCTTTGAACCCGACGCTTGGCCAAAATTGAAGCTCGATCCGCCACGCTTCGACGAAACTAATGTCACATGTTGGATTAAGCGGATCCAGAAATACTACAACCACTCCTTCACACCTCTAGCGGATCGTTTGTATCTCACGGAATTTTTATTGGACGATGCCGCGGCCGAGTGGTTCAGTTATTGGAAAGAAAATAACTCTAATAAATCTTGGGATGCCTTCCTCCTCGAAGCCAAACTTCGCTTTGATCCCGACCTTTATGAAGATTATGTGGGACGTTTGGCGACCCTACGCCAAACCGGTTCGTTGGATAATTATCTTGCGGCGTTCGAACTGGTGCTCCCCAAAGTTGGAAACATCGGAGATTCCACCCTCACTTCGTTGTTCATCGCAGGTCTCAGTCCATCTTTGAAGGCGGAGTTACTTACGTGTTGTCCGGCCTCTTTGTGCGACGCCATGGCCTTGGCTCGTCAATTAGCCACCAGTTTCTCCGGGCCGGCTATCCCTTCTTCCATTCCGCGCACAACTGACTCCAAAGATCCCTGTCAAGGCCCTAAGTACACACCACCTCATGCACGGACGTCGGAGCCACCACGCACCACCCCTCCATCCCGTCGTACAGACACCACAGGCCCCCCACATGATTACCCTATTGTTCGTGTTTTTGCAGCCGAGCGCGCTGAGAAAGCAAAGCGGGATGAGTACTACTATTGTCCCGAAAAATATTTCGCTCCCACGTCTGTAGCAAGAAATTTTATGCATTGATTAGTGACGATGATGAGGAGGACTTGCACAGCGACAAACCCGACTCTAACAATGAGACCGAGGGCGCTAACATGCTCATTACCGGCAATGTCTCGTCCATTCACACTTTGGGCACCAAGCTCCAACCGCGCTCTCTGTGTTTGACAGGCCATATTAAGGACTTTCTGGTGTTTATGTTGATAAACGGTGGCAGCACACATAATTTCATCAAACCCGCCGTCGTGGAAAAGCTAAGTCTACCTGTGCACTCTATTTGTCCGTTCCATTTTTTTATTGGTAACAGAGCATCTTTACGTTGCAATTGTGTGTGTCTCAGTACTCCAATTGTTTTACAGGGCCATCGGTTCGACATCGACCTCTATATCCTTCCGGTGGAGGGTCCGGACGTTACTTAGGCGCTCAGTGGTTACCAGACTTGGGCGACGTCACCACGAACTACCGCAACTTATCCATCCGATTCTTTTGGGAGGATCGTGCTATTCTTCTCCAAGGCGAGGACACCCCACCACGCTCCGTCTCCTATCACGGACTCCTGGCCCTCTTGGATTCGGACGCTGACGCCGACCTCTATGAGTTCGTACCGATCACACAAACCACGGAGACCGCACCTACTTCCGCTCCACGATCGAGCCACAACTTCAACCGATCCTCGGGGAGTTCTCTCCAATATTTGAGGTGCCCACAAGCCTGCCACCCACCCGTCGTTAGGATCACCGTATTCATTTGGCTCCATCTTCTAAACCCATTAATGTACGGCCCTACCGCTATCCGTATTTTAAGAAAATAGAGATTGAGCGACAGGTTCGCGAGATGCTGTCTCAAGGGCTTATTCAACATAGCATGAGCGCTTTCTCCTCCCCGGTCCTCCTGGTTCGCAAGAAAGATGGTTTTTTCCATTTTTGCGTGGATTATCACGCCCTGAATGCTGCAACCACACCCGATCACTTTCCAATTCCCACCGCTGATGAGCTTTTCGATGAGCTACATGCTGCCAAGGTATTCTCGAAACTGGACCTTCGTTCAGGATACCACCAGATTCATATGCCTGTTGACGATGTTCACAAAATGGCTTTCCAGACGCACGATGGCCACTTTGAATTCTTGGTCATTGTTTTCGGTCTTACCAATGCCCCATCCACCTTTCAAGCTACGATGAATGCTATCTTCTGGGATTTCTTACACAAATTCATCATTGTATTTTTTGACGATATATTAGTTTACAGCGCCGACATTCCACAACACATGGACCACCTCCGAAGGGTTTTCTCCATTCTATCCGCCAATTCCTTCTTCCTCAAGCATTCAAAGTGTGCTTTTGGTGTTTCAAAAATCAAATATTTAGGCCATATCATCTCTCATGGCGAGCTCCGTCCCGATAACTCAAAGATCGTAGCTATGCTTGCTTGGCCGCAACCGACAAATGCAAAGCAGTTACGTGGATTCTTAGGTTTAACTGGATACTATCGGTGTTTTGTGAAAGATTACACCATCATTGCCAGCCCCCTTACTGACCTACTTAAGAAGGACGGATTCACATGGACCCTGGCTGCTTCTAAAAGCTTCACCGACCTCCAAGCCGCAATGAGTTCGATGCCGGTTCTATATCTCCCGGATTTTTCCTTACCATTTATTGTGGAGACCGATGCTAGTGATTTTGGTATTGGCACGGTACTCATACAGAATGGCTATCTGATTGCTTATTTTAGCAAAAAACTCAGCCCCCGTCATCGTCTTTCCTCCACTTACCACAAGGAGTTATACACAATCATCGAAGCGGTTCAGAAATGGCACCAATATCTGTTGGGATGAGAGTTTATCATACGTAGCGATCAGCGAAGCCTCAAGGAGCTCTTGTCTCAAATAATCCAAACTCCAGACCAGCAGTTTTACGTGAGAAAACTCATGGGTTTTAAGTTTTCCATTGAATACAAATCTGGCGCGTCTAACAAAGTAGCGGACACCTTATCTCATCGTGCCAATGACTCGACAACGGCTAAACTATTGGCATTCATCACGTGACCTACACCAGATATTTTGGATCTTTTGCACACCGAAACCTCTACTCTTCTGGATCTGGTCGCGCTCCATACTTTTGTAACCGAGCGGAAGAGACCGCCACATGTGTCGGCATCTGATGGACTCATCTTCTTCAAAACCCATATTTATATTAGTCGTTCCTCAGCCGCTCGTTTATTGATATTGGAAGAATGTCACTCGTCCAAATTAGCCGGTCACCCGAGTGAGAAACGTACATTTAAATGGGTTGCTAGTTCTTTCTATTGGCCGGGCATGCGCCGGGATGTCCGCAAATTCGTCGCCGCTTGCTTTACGTGCCAAACCACCAAGTATGTTCGGGATAAACCCAACGGTTTAATTCAGCCCCTACCCATTCCCAATATGGTTTGGGAAGCCGCTTCCATGGATTTCATCGTCGGTCTTCCTCCTTCTCACGGGTATACGGCGGTCATGGTCGTTGTCGACCGTCTTACTAAATATTCGCACTTCGGCGCCTTGAAACTGGGTTTTGATGCCCCTACAGTTACTCATTTGTTTCTTAATTCTGTAGTCAAATTGCATGGATTCCCTGTCAAGTTATTATCTGATCGTGACCCTATCTTCCTAAGTGATTTTTGGAATGAATTATTTGCTCTAAGCGGTACCAAGCTACAGTTCTCCACCACTTATCATCCACAGACGGATGGTCAGTCCGAGGTTACTAATCGCGCCCTTGAGCAGTATTTGCGTGCCTTCGCCCATGATTGTCCAACACGCTGGTTCGACCTTTTACCGTGGGCGGAACTTGCCTTGAATTGTTCGACAAACGCAAGTATCGGCATGTCTCCCTTTCAAGCATTATACAGCCGGGAGCCTCTGAATTTATTTCAGACTTACGCACGGCCGTCACACAACCCTTCGGTCGCTGAATTATTGGAAGAACGAGAGTCCACTCTCCGCGTGCTTAAGGAGCGGATCAAGCGTGCCCAACATGCTATGTCCGTATCGGCTAATCATCACCGCAAAGATATGGAATTTAATCTCGGTGATTTGGTCCTACTGTGTTTACAACCATATTGTCAAGGCTCGGTGGCCAAACCACACTCCCACAAGCTCGGCCAATATTTCTTTGGTCCCTATGAAGTGATCGAACGCATCGGTAAGGTCGTATACTGTCTCCGTTTTCCAGTCGATAGTAAGATCCACGATGTCTTTCATGTCTCTCTTCTTCGCCCATACGTACCATCTACCGATGCAGCCGTCCCACTACCTTCCGAATTTCGATGTCATCTTCCGCTTGACACTCCTATTCGGGCTACCGATAGTCATGTCATTTTGGTCGATCGTGTTCCTCAGGAGCAGTGGCTTGTGCACTAGTCTTCGGCCAAGTCCACACCTCCCTCATGGGAACCGGCTTCTGTTCTCCATTCTACTTTTCCCCATCTTCACCTTGAGGAAAAGGTGTTGCTGATGGGGGGGAGTTGATACAGCCTCCACTCATACCAGCCCGGCGGAGACGGCCCAAGAGCAGCAAACGCCACCCACTCTAACCAGCCCAAGCCCAGAGAGTAGCACGTTGAAGCCCATCAGGACCGCTAAGCCGCCGCCAACTCACAAGAGCCCAAGACCGAATCAGATACAATCAAAACCAAAAAAATATCACAATTTTGTCTCACGATAAGTGTATCTTTCAGTTATGGTAATTTCCTTATTGTATGGGATGCATTAGCTAGGATAGATAGAGTCAAATCTTCTCGGGTTTTCTTCTTGATTCTTTCCCGGGTCATAAGTCCGAATCAAGCAGGTTGAATTCTATATATTATAGAATTCTTTAGATCGAGTTATGGAGAATTGAGTAATAAAATACTTCTTTCTCAAAACCCTACTTACGTTCTTATTTCAATTTCTTGTTTAGGAATTGTTTTTCTTGTTGAAACATTTCTACAAACATCTAGAGAGATATTATTCTGAGTGAGAACATTCCTCGAACATCTCTCGTGTTCGATCTTACAGCTTATCAGAGACCGAGAGAGGAGGAGCTCTGCCGCCGCGAATGAGCTTGATCTGGATGGGAAATTCAAATTCTCTGCTATTGAGAATTCCATGGCAAGCTTCGAGCAAGAGAGAGGAGAAAGAGATAGGATGAGGAAGAAATGTAAATAATATAGGTATTCTAATTTGAAATTTGATTTGGGGTAGTTGGGGGTATTTTTGTCTCATTTTGAAAAAGTGGGCAGTTTTTATGTAGATTAAAATGGGTGGGTAGATTTAGTGTTTATTAGGGAAGGTTGAGTAGTTCACTATAATACCACAATGTTTATTACTCGTTCCATCAATGATATGTTTTGGTTTTTTTAGGGCACGAAATTTAATGTAGTGCGATGATGTGTTAATAAGTTAAAGTGTTAAAGTGTTTTAATTGTGATATCATCTAATATTTTTCATTATGTTAAAGTGTTTTAACTTTAAGCTCATCTAATATTTTTAATTGTGTTAAAGTATTAAAACACGAAAATGGATATAGAGTATCCCATCCGAAATTAATGATCGAGAAGAATTCATTCAAATACTTCCATTATATTGACTAGATTCCCTCCAAAGACTTCCAATTTCTCCAAGTCTCCTCATGTCATTCTCTGCATACAAAGATAGGTAATACTCCCTCGCCGCCGATGACAAAATATAAGAAATCTTTCCGACTAAATTAAGATGCAGTCTTACGCCCTCCACTTATTCCTTCTCATCCATATCTTCCCAATCATCTCAATTACCATTGCCACGCCTGCTTACACACCTACCGAGCTCATCCTCCTCAACTGCGGCGACTCTAAAACCTCCAACGACACCAGCGGGTCCCAGCGACAAGCGTTCAAGCTAAGCGCCACCAAATGCCGATGCAGTATCTTCAGCTTCCACGGCTTCATTTATGGACTCCTCTGTTTTCGAAGTCCAGTACAGAACCGCTCGAGTTTTCCATTCTCCTTTCACATACACTTTCCCCATCCTCGCCGGCCCCAAATTTCTCCGCCTTTACTTCTACCCAGATACCTACTCCGGTTTCACTACTTTTTAGTCTTTCTTTTCCCTCACTGCCAATGCCTTCACTTTGCTAAGCAACTTCAGTGCTTTTCTTCACTCTGAGGATTCCGGGAAACATTCTTTCATGAAAAAATTTGTTATAAATGTAGAAGGGCATCATCGTAGTAGTCTCGATTTAACCTTCTTCCCCAATCCAGAGTCTTTCACTTTCGTCAATGGCATTGAAATTGTTTTGGTGCCGGATGACCTCTACTACCAAGGGAAGTACATCAAAGTCGATGGGACTGAGTTGGGTCATCTCGAGAACACCACTGCCTTAGAAAATCTCTACAGGCTGAACGTCGACGGCGGCGTCGAAATCCGAGACGATGGCGGCGGAATGTTCCGCGCCTGGTCTCCAGATGATCACTACATATAGTTCGGAGATTATGGTTGGACGCCTCATCTTGAGAACGTTCGGATAAAGTACACCGCCGATACTCCTCCGTACAGTGCCCCTGCAATTGTATACACGTCTGGCAGAGTGATGGGTTATTACAGCATAAGTTTGGAGTGGGGATTCCCTGTTGATTCTGGGTTTTACTATCTCCAATTTTGCGAATTTATGCTGGAGGTGACCAAGCAGAATCAGAGGGTTTTCACAATTAAAATTGATAGGATATGGTCTAACTACTAGGCCTAAGCATCGGGCCCAATATAATTGGGCCCCAACAATTAAGCTCGGCCAACGCAGCTTGGCCCAACTAAAGCCCTATCCAGCTCGGCCCAGTCAGCTCCAACCTACTTCAAAGAGACTTCTACACCAAGACAACTCCTACATCGACTATAATTCAAACTCCAAGAGATATAGAAGCTCGGTGTTTATCCAATAAATGAGGAGATCAAGCCAAAAAGTCCTAATAGGAAAAGACTTGTAATCCTAATCGAATTCCACATGTAAATACCTATAAATAGGGGTTTAGAATAGATTGAAGAGGGAGAAGAATCTTGTAATCACAACACATACTCGTAATAAATGCTATACGCTCTTTCTGCTCCGTGGACGTAGATCTTGATGGAACTGCTGCTTGAAAGCATTCTTTTTTTCCACAGGATCTTCGAATTGGATGTGATAATTTAAATGCAACTAAATCATATAATTGAGTTTAGAATGTTATACCTCAGATCTGTGCCGACGGAGTAATCTACAGGTCTAGATTACTGAGGTGTGATCCCTTTCCTCGAAGTTCTTCGACTATGTGGGCATCTAGGAACTTTGAAACCAGGAACTCTCGCTCTGCTACAGGCGCCGATTTCACCTCCTCAAAAACTTCAGTTTTGAGAATCTCCTCCTCCTTATTTATAAGGAGAAGGTTCCGCCCTTTTCCTTGTCCACTAAGTCACTTAAAGCCCGGTTTAGTTAATAATTACTGGAACAAATTCTAATTAAATATAATTAGAATTAATCCTAATTATTATAAGGAAAGTAATTTATATAATCATTAAATTAATTATCTAATTCCTTAATTAAGAATAAATCTCAATTAATTAGATATTAATTTATTCCATAATTATATAATTAACTATAGTACAATTATTGAGATCAGATTGACACTAGAAGAGGAAACTGGCATCTCTTACACTACAGTAGACGCCACATTACTAGGCTCAAGCCTATAATGCCACTTTTCAGTCCAAAACTGATATCCCTCAATAATACCTTGAATTCCTTTCCTGAAGAGCTCTTAGGCCACCCCAGGGATCTATGTACTAGACAGAGTTTAGCCTTACCTAATGAAATAACCATGATCAACCCAGAACATTTATTTCATTAGAGCTGTGATGCATTCCACTAAAGAATCACAACTGAATCACCGCTCTGTCCCAATTTGTAGATTGGGGCTGATACTTTATTTAGAGTTATCCCCGTGTTTAATGACTCCGATATCCATTAATTAATTAGAGCTCCTTTGACTGCTCATAATTAATTAACATCTTATTCTCCTCAAGTAGTACCCGTCCACCCCTTATTATTATACCTGAACTTAATCAGCATGCATGACTTGGTATAATAAACCTTGTGAACTCCCTGAGGGGATATCTCTCAATCTAATATGGACACGGTGTCTCGATATAACTAATTAGACGTACAAGGTGCCCTCATGTTACCCAAGATGCAAGTCATCAGGGATGCTGCGATAGACCCTTAGCTATACAAGTCAAAGTAACAGTGAACAACACTTATATCTCTAATAGCATATCGAGATTAAGATCATATCTCTAAATCCCGAGATCTCTAGTTCTTCACCTATTGCTAAGGTCAGTATCAGAAGAACCTTATCTCACTCGATCCTGTCAATACGTTCCACCGTACCAACATAACTAGCGACTGAGACCCGCCACTACCATTATGTTGCAGTCTAAACGGATAGTTTTCCCAAGCTATCTCGGCTGTGACACTATTTATATCTCATAATTATTGTCGAACGCTGCGTGATCTCTCTAACACCTGAGCCGTCCACGTGTTCTAAAACATGAGATATAGGGCTTATTCTCATTAATATATTTACTCAGATAGGTGATTGTTACCAGTGGAATACATGTCATATGTACTAAAACATGTTTTGCTTTAGCTATATACACTAAGGACCGAGTTAGAGCATGTACGTGCAAGCCACGTAGGGTGGACGTTTACTCGTACAACTCCCACTCTCCTAAAGAATATTCTAAGTTATTGAGAAATTTTACTGACGAATATACGGGCAAGGGGTTCGATATCGTGTAGGCCACGTAGGTGGACGTCTACACGATCCTAATCCTTGACTTCGTCTAAAACTAAATATGGAGGTCCCCAATTAATTAATTAAAACTAATTGATTTTACCGCTTAGTCTTTTTATTTTCAAAGGGTTTTATGCGATATACGAAGCACGTTGACAATTAAGTCCTACCGCATGATTTCTAAGCGCAAGTAATAAAACATGCTCGCTTTTGAAATCACAAATCCATGCTATTGACACCTTAGGCATGTTCGTTTCTATTACGCATTTAACAAAAGCAA
The DNA here is from genome assembly GCA_001642375.2 of Mentha longifolia. Lineage (NCBI taxonomy): Eukaryota > Viridiplantae > Streptophyta > Magnoliopsida > Lamiales > Lamiaceae > Mentha > Mentha longifolia. The sequence continues at coordinate 24,296,441 of CM038115.1, forward strand.
CAATAACATGCAAAACATGCTTTCATCACATTGCGTAATATAAACCATCAATAACATGCATAATTAATTAAAATAAATAAATAGGCTGCCGACCGGGAAGAATAAAACCTATCTATTACACTTTAATTAATTAAAATCCGAAACAAGCTTCGGTCTTGGAAAGTCTTCACTTGGTCTTCAAGTCCACCTTCCAAAAATAGCAAGCAACTCGAAATGGAATTAGGGCGCGGAATTCCCTATTTCCAAAATGAGACGAGACGAATGATTTTTGAAACGAATTAGGTTTGCCACATCATCGACACGTGTCATGATGACGTACGCGCGTGCATCACACCCGCCGTCGTCGTATGCGTCAAAAATGGGCCGGATCTGGCTCAGATTGCGCGTGGGTTGGGCGCACGGCCCTACTGCGTTCCTTGCAGCCTGGCCCGAACCCAGCCCGGCTCCCGACCCGAACCCTCAAAATCATCATCATCGTCTTCCTTGCCTTGAGCCGCCACCGCTGCAGGAGCTTCGGCAAACCACCGCCAACGCAGCCGCTCCCACTCAAACGGCGAGCTGCCCGGCACCATAGAGATGCCAAGCTTGAACCATCATGCGCAGCAGTAGCCAGAACAGCTACAACAGACGACGGGTCTGCGCGCGGATAAGTTTTGCTGCCACCTGTCGCCATGGCTGCTGTTACGTCCAGCCACCACTGTCGCCGTGAGCTCCAACTGCTCCGGCAGGACTCCCGGGCAACGCCGAGAAACCATAGCAGCAACAAGCAGTCGCAGCAGCCAGAGCAGAAGCCCTCGACGGCGTGCGTGCAGCGAAAACCCTATCGCTGCCGCCATCGTCTGCCTCCGCCCGCAGGTGCCGCCTCCGCCTTCGTGGTCGTCCGTCATCATTGCCTGACAGCATCTGGAGAAGTAGCTGCTGTGCTGCCGAATCAACTAGCAGCGCCTCGACGTCAACCGTGATCAAGCTCGCGAAACCCTAACGGGTTCGCTCAGCCACCGATCACCGCCGTTGCTTCACCAGTCGTCCGTGGCTACACTGCCGCCGTCCGCATCTACCCACACTGCAGAGATGCTGGCTCGTCTTCCACACACCCTCCACCCCGACCGATCGCCATTGCAGCAGTAAAAGCCATGGCCAAAACCCTTAGGGTTTCGGCCCCTGCCAACACCGCCACCAGCAGCCGCCGTTTCTGCCGCCCGTACAGCTCCACTGCCTCCGTTCCGACGTCGCCGCTGCCTAGGGTTTAAACCCTAGGCTCGGCCATCGTGAATGATGAAGGAAATGGGCTGAATCCGTGGCCAACATGGCTGCAGCCATCGATCGAGTTGGGCGCGTGTGCGACACGCGCTTCTACGCGCATCGTCACCGCCGTTCCTCAATTCTTGTGCCTCCTTTTTTCAATTTTCCAACTCAAATTTCCAGTAATTACAATACCAAATTGAAAAAATACATGGAAAAATTACAAAAAAATGAATCCTATTCTAATCGGTACCTTATTTCTCACCGATTTGAAAATAACACGAAAAATCGAATAAAACGGGATAAAAAACAACACATGTTGTTCCCGGACAGCAGCATGCACAGTTTATAGCATAATTGACTCGAATGCATGAACATACATTTATTCCAATTATCACAGAGCTAATTCTAGAACTGTGACTCTAATATCAGTTGATGGAACTGCTGCTTGAAAGCATTCCTTTTTCCCACAGGATCTTCGAATTGGATGTGATAATTTAAATGCAACTAAATCATATAATCAAGTTTAGAATGTTATACCTCAGATCTGTGCCGACGGAGTAATCTACAGGTCTAGATTACTGAGGTGTGATCCTTTTCCTCGAAGTTCTTCGACTGTGTGGGCGTCTAGGAACTTTGGAACCAGGAACTCTCCCTCTGCTACAGGCGCCGATTTCACCTCCTCAAAAAACTTCAGTTTTGAGAATCTCCTCCTCCTTATTTATAAGGAGAAGGTGCCGCCCTTTTCCTTGTCCACTAGGTCACTTGAAGCCTGGTTTAGTTAATAATTACTGGAACAAATTCTAATTAAATATAATTAGAATTAATCCTAATTATTATAAGGAAAGTAATTTATATAATCATTAAATTAATTATCTAATTCCTTAATTAAGAATAAATCTTAATTAATTAGATATTAATTTATTCCATAATTATATAATTAACCAGAGTACAATTATTGAGATCAGATAAACACTAGAAGAGAAAACTGGCGTCTCTTACACTACAGTAGGTGCCACATTACTAGGCTCAAGCCCATAATGCCTCTTTTTAGTTCAAAACTGATATCCCTCAATAATAGCTTAAATTCCTTTCCTGAAGAGTTCTCCGGCCACCCCAGGGATAATAAACCTTGTGAACTCCCTGAGGGGATATCTCTTAACCTAATATGGACACGGTGTCTCGATATAACTAATTAGACATATTATGTGCCCTCATGTTACCTAAGATGCAAGTCATCAGGGATGCTGCGATAGACCCTTAGCTATACAAGTCAAAGTAACAGTGAACAACACATATATCTCTAATAGCATATCGAGATTAAGATCATATCTCTAAATCCCGAGATCTCTAGTTCTTCACCTATTGCTAGGGTCAGTATTAGAAGAACCTTATCTCACTCGATCCTGTCAATACGTTCCACCGTACCAACATAACTAGCGACTGAGACCCGCCACTACCGTTATGTTGCAGTCTAAACTGATAGGGCTCGATCCTGTCAATACGTTATTATTGTCGAATGCTGCGTGATCTCCCTGACACCCGAGCCGTCCACGTGTTCTAAAACATGAGATATAAGGCTTATTCTCATTAATATATTTATTCAGATAGGTGATTGTTACTGTTGGGAACCCTGTTTAGTTTAGTTTTGATGATGTTATTAGAAACCACACTTAGTTATAGGACTTAGTTATAGGATTGATAGGAACAAACTGATCTCTGTTTGGATCAGTCAAGATTAACTCGGACAGGTTGCTCCATGTAAAGATCAAGGTTGGTAGTGCAACCTTGTACCTAGTTAGATCAATCTGTCAACCGGTTCCTTAGTCAACCTGCTCGTGCAACCTGCTTTGGTCAACCTGCATGCTGAGGCCAACTGCTTCTACCAACCTGCATGTTGAGGCCAACCTGCTTCTGCCAACCTACATGCTGAGGCCAACCTACTTCGGCCAACCTGCATAGGCCAACCTGCTGAAGCCAATATGCTTAGTCAAGCTGCTGTGAGTCAAGCTGCTATTAGTCAACAACTTCTCAAGATGAAGATTCTAATACAAAGATCAAGCTTGAAGAAAACAAAGACAGCTTGAGGTACAAAAGGTCGACCTTCCCAGTCTGACTTAAGTTGTGCCTTGCTAACCGCGATGGTTCAAGCTGTACAGAAAACCTTAACGGCTAGAAGTCCAGTCAGCATTACGGTTCTGACACCTCTGCAACTCCAACGGCTCTAATTCAAATTGGAGTCATATAAATACTTCAAACCATCCCAGAATTGCGATGTGGGGTGAAGAAAAATAGACGGGGAAGAGAGAAAAATAGAGAGAGGAAACCAGAGTTTCAAAGCCAAATCTATCCAGAATTCTTTATGCTTCAAAGCCAAACTCAACACTCGAATCCAAGCCATTTCCCAAGTGTTGAGACCTTCAAGATTTCAGATTCTGGAACCTCACAGAATACTCTCCACAAGCTTACTACATATTCGTCTAAGTAAAGAAGAATCTGTTAGTTTAGCTGCAAGGTTGTATGTAAGAATGTATGAAAGGTTGTAAGGGTCACGACCCAGAACTCGTGCTCGGCTCAAGTCTAAAGATTGACGAAGGTTGAGGCTGGTACTCAGCCAGTATAAATAAGAGAGAAGTAAGGAATTTCAGATACGACGGTATCTGACGTGGATGTAGGGACATTTCCCGAACCACGCTAAATCGACTGTCTCGATCTCTCTCTCTCTATCTTTTATTTACAGTCGACCTTACAATGTTCAACTAACCTTCATTACATTGCACTTCATTGATATAATCAACCTGCACAAATATTCAGACCAAAGAAAGAATTTTCTAAGAGGTAGCCAACCTGTCCACCAAACTTCCGCACATTGTTCGGTTTAGCAAGCTCACCTGTTTACTGACTGAGCTGGATAAACCGAGCTGCACTGATAAACTTGAGTGATGACTCAGTTAGATCAAAACTATTTTGTAAAGTTAAAATTGTTGGCAAATTGGTGTATTCCCCCCATACACCAATATATACTTATCGGGACCTACAAGTGGTATCAGAGCGGTGGTTCTTTTGACCATCGTATCTGTTTACTAAAAAAAAATTTCAAAACTTTTGGTTGAATTGAACTGATCTAGGAAAATTCTTTTCGTAACCTTCATATCTACCTGTCATCAAGGAAACTGCACTTATTTGCAATTGCGAAGATTTTTCTATACAGGGATATGAAGATTGGAGCTTTAGGATTCACATGTGCCTGCAAGCTCGTCACATTCGCATGTGGGATATCATCAAAAATGGACCATCTCTTATCTACAGAGAAAAGGTTCAGATTGAAGGAGAATCTCCAGGCGAGGCCACGTTCAAACAAGTGGTCAAGAGTCCTTGTAAGTACACTGCTGAGGAAGGATTAGAAGCTAGCCTGGACAATTATGCGAAAGCGCTCATCTCAAGCACAGTCAAAGGAGTTCACCTTGCCAAGATCAGAAATCTGCAAACTGCAAAAGAAATGTGGGATACTCTAAAATCTCTCAGCATAGGATCTGAAGAGTCACAAGAGAACAAGCTCTCCATGGCCTGCAACAATTTCAATGAATTCAAGATGTTGCCTAGAGAGACTGTGGAGCAGATGAGAGATCGCTTCATGAAGATCACTCTCAAGATCGCTGCTATCAAAAAGGACAAATTCACTCAGCGAGAGTTGAATCTCAAGGTCATTCGTGCCCTCCCAGCAAGTTGGAATGTGTATGTTGCCCTCCATCCCAACCGACCTGACTTTAATACGCTCACAACCGAAGAGCTTTTTGACATTTTGATGGGGAATGAGTACGAGATCATTCGTATTCATGGATCAGCTCCAGCTTGCTCTAACAAAGGAAGTAAAGCTAAAAGGAAATAGTATCAAGGGGAAGAAAAAGATGCTGCATTTTGAGCTGATCCGGCTAAAGATGTTCCTCCCAACTTATCTAAAGAGTTCACTAGGAAGGACGAACTGTTGCAAGATCTCGCGATGATGACAAGAAAGCAGGAGAGTTTGGAATCTCGAATGCTCAAGTATAAGCAGTTCTATCGCGAGAACAAGCATAGAGTTGGCAAACATAACCTCGGCCGCTCTGATTAGCAGAGCACTGGTAAATCCCTTAAATTTCAATTCTACTATCTTTTGGGGTACTTGTTGTGGTTATGGCTGGTCAGGTCACTACAAGTCAAACAGACCAGATCTGATCAAAACCGACTGAAACAAGCTTATTGTCAAGCTGGAAACACCAGCTCTAGTCAACCAAGCTGGCTACTAAGATCGGTGGTACCAGTGTGATTCATATGAGCAGTCTCTCTCTTGAGATTTCTTCCAAGCTGCTCATCAAGGTCAAAAGTATTAGAGAATCCAAGCTGCTGAGGAGCCATCTTATCATGCAGATTGCTATCAACCTGCTCCTCAACCTCTTCAAGGGAGCTCGACCTCCCACTTAGCATCCGATCTCAACAAAATGTTAAGCCTACTTTAATACTTCCAATTTATGTTGCTGCTAGTGTTACACTCACGACAATGGGAAATCTAAATTAAAGACTTTCAATTGCGAAGCAAATTCTGGAGTATTTCTAGGGTACTTTAAGATGAGCTGCACAATTAAAGTCCTTAATAAGATGAACATGACTGTGGAGGTAACACCTGTTGTTATTTTAATAAGTCTGCTTGTCTGTACAGGAAACTCTCAATTGATCAACAAGCAGATCACAATACAAGTGGTACAAAAGAGCAAACTGATCAAAACCAGATCACATATCAAGGGGGAACTGATGCAAGGACATCGAGCTGCCTCACCAGCTCAATCATAACAGATTAACTCCCTACTCACAGATCAGTCTATCAGCTACATACCTCATCCCTCAAGCTCATTCTAAATTTGTGGATCCCAAGATCAAGCCTGGACTTGAATAATATGAAGAAGAGATCACTCAAGGAAAATAGAACATGATCTTCCAGATGAGCTCATTGTTGGGAACCCAAAGGATGGTGCATCGAATCGATGATCATGGTGAACAAGATAATGGAAAGGCTGTCTCAAGATGCAGATTGAGAGCAACAAATCAGCTAAGCTTATTTCTAGAGTTGACCTGATCAGTCTGCTCAGTCAATCAAGCTGATCTCGCAACCAAGCTAGCCTCCTAGTCAAGCTGCTCAATCTTGACACATTTTAAGGGAGAATGATCACTGACTTTCCAGCCCAGCTGATATATCCATAAAACACCAGATCAACAATTAAGAGGGAAACAGAGAATGCAATGATCTTTCCAAGCAAGTCAAGCTCAAGGAAAAGAACTCTTCGTTTTCGCCAGATCGTCCAGACCCTTATTAATAATGTCGAAAAGGGGGAACGATGTAGAAAGAGCATGTAAAAATGTAGAAAAAGGGGGAAAGATGCAGGATAGATGCACTAGTGGTATCAAGATGCAGAAAAAGCATAAAGCACATAAAGCAAGTTCAACTTGCTGAACTTTTAGTTCATTGATCTTATATTATTATCTTTAGGAACTATTTGTAAAGTGTTGGTTTCGACATCATCAAAAAGGGGGAAATTGTTGGGAACCTATTTAGTTTAGTTTTGATGATATTATTAGAAACCACACTTAGTTATAGAACTTAGTTATAGAATTGATAGGAATAGACTGATCTCTGTTTGGATCAGTCAAGCTTAACTCTGACAGGTTGCTCCATGTAAAGATCAAGGTTGGTAGTGCAACCTTGTACCTAGTTAGATCAATCTGTCAACCGGTTCCTTAGTCAACTTGCTCATGCAACCTGCTTTGGCCAACTTGCATGCTGAGGCCAACCTACTTCTGTCAACCTGCATGCTGAGGCCAACCTACTAAGGCCAACATGCATGCTAAGGCCAACCTGCTTCTGCCAACCTGCATGCTGAGGCCAACCTGCTTCGGCCAACCTGCATAGGCCAACCTGTTGAAGCCAATATGCTTAGTCAAGCTGCTGTGAGTCAAGCTGCTATTAGTCAACAGCTTCTCAAGATAAAGATTATAATACAAAGATCAAGCTTGAAGAAAACAAAGATAGCTTGAGGTACAAAAGGTCGGCCTTCCCAGTCTGACTTAAGTTGTGCCTTGCCAACCTCAATGGTTCAAGCTGTACAGAAAACCTCAACGGCTAGAAGTCCAGTTACGGTTCTGACACCTCTGCAACTCCAACGGCTCTAATTCAAATTGGAGTCATATAAATACTTCAAACCATCCCAGAATTGCGATGTGGGGTGAAGAAAAATAGACGGGAAAGAGAGAAAATAGAGAGAGGAAACTAGAGTTTCAAAGCCAAATCTATCCAGATATCTTTACGCTTCAAAGCCAAACTCAACACTCGAATCCAAGCCATTTCCCAAGTGTTGAGACCTTCAAGATTTCAGATTCTGGAACCTCACAGAATACTCTCCACAAGTTTACTACATATTAGTCTAAGTAAAGAAGAATCTGTTAGTTTAGCTGCAAGGTTGTATGTAAGAATGTATGAAAGGTTGTAAGGGTCACAACCCAGAACTCATGCTCGGCTCAAGTCTAAAGATTGACGAAGGTTGAGGCTGGTACTCAGCCAGTATAAATAAGAGAGAAGTAAGGAATTTTAGATACGACGGTATCTGACGTGGATGTAGGGACGTTTCCCGAACCACGCTAAATCAACTGTCTCGATCTCTCTCTCTCTCTATCTTTTATTTACAGTCGACCTTACAATGTTCAACTAACCTTCATTACATTGCACTTCATTGATATAATCAACATGCACAAATATTCAGACCAAAGAAAGAATTTTCTAAGAGGTAGCCAACCTGTCCACCAAACTTTCGCACATTGTTCGGTTTAGCAAGCTCACCAGTTTACTGACTGAGCTGGATAAACCGAGATGTACTAATAAACTTGAGTGACGACTCAGTTAGATCAAAATTGTTTTGTAAAGTCAAAACTGTTGGCAAATTGGTGTATTCCCTCCCCCCCCCCCATATACCAATATATACTTATCGGGACCTACAATTACCAGTGGAATACATGTCATATATACTAAATTACATTTTTGCTTTAGCTATATACAACAACCCCAACAGATCTATCTCAATAGATCAAACCACGTAAATCCCTTTATGTCTTTCCCTTTTATTTTCGTGTTCATTCCTCGATTTGTGCTCATTAATTACCTTACAAAAATAAGTTCGATCACTGGCGCCGTCTGTGGGAATGAAAAATTTGTGATTTTCGAACAAAAGTTAGGTAAACTACAGCCATGACAGGAAGACTAACACGATCAAACTTCGCCGCTGCTGCCACCGCCAATAAGGAAAAAAAGATTCAGCAAACCGGACAAGACCGGCAGCAAATCCCCGAAGGCGAGGCAAGCCAAGTACGAGATCTGAACCCGGCAACACGCCGGCGACCCGGGAAGGAACACACAACAAGGCCAAACTCTGGATGAACATGTTGAGCACATGCCATTGGATGAGCAAGGCAATCCCGTTTATCCAGAAAGGGAAGGCCACAATGACAGCCAGGAAGAGGGTGATCTCAAATTCACCGAACGAATTTGACGGAGTATCTTGCGCATAATAAGCAAGATTTCTTCCAATTCGCAAAACAGCAAAAAGCTCAGAGCTGAGCTGGGGAAAAAGATCAACCCCGTACAACGAGGGAAAGCACGAAGCTACATCTAGATCACGGCAGTGGCAAAAGTCCCAAACCGTCCAAATCGTCGACGCACGGGACGCAACACCACATCTAAGGAGGTTCGATGATGAACGCCGGGAAGATTACAATCGACTCTCACCCCGGTGTAACATCACCCCACCTCATCGCGAAGCCGTGCCGCCTCTGTGCGATACCATCTCACCTCGGCGCGACACCGTCTTACCTCAGCACGTTGAGGACAATTACCTCACACTTCAGAGCCATGATGGATCATAGCAGATCGGTTTGCAAGAGCCGACGAAGCTGACAGGCTCAAGCGTGAAGCCGACAAGGCCGAACCTTCGGATCGGAAGAAGGATCGGAATGACCGAGGCCAAAGTCGGCGAAGTGCCTTCGACAGGCTCCAGCATACACCCTTGGAATCCAGGCTCAGACCTCGGCAAAACCAGGAACGAAGCCAACTCACTCCATTGATGAGGCCGAAGCCAACTCACATCGATATGTTTGAGAAGTCTCAGCCCATGTCAAGTGGAAGGGAGAAGCGCCGATCCAAGGAGTAATGTCGCTTCCATGAGGATTACGGGTGCGATATCGAGAAATGCAGAAAGCTTGCTACGGTCATAGAGCAATTGGTGCGCGACAGCACCCTCAAGAGGTACCAAAGTCGCGGCCGACATTCTGACCAATACAAAGCCCACACTCGAGGCAAAGCGCAATAAAGATGACAAAGTCCTCTCAAGGCTGACGCGATGAAGTCCTCTTAAGGCCTAGGCGACGTTGTCTCTTAAGGCCTAGACGAAGTCCCTCGAAGTCAAACTCCTAAGTACTGACAAAGCCGAGGAGACAGGTCCACTCTCAAAGCTGAGGCCCGAAGTCTTCAAACGGACAAGCCCTTACATACACGAAGTCCACTCTCAAAGCTGAGGCCTGAAGTCCTAAAACGGATGAGCCCTCACATAAGAGCCCCAAAAAGGACGTGGCCATCACCTTTTACGACAAGATGAGCACGCTATCAAAGGCCAAGACCTAGCATACTTCCTAGTAGAATCCAAATTCACGGAAACACCAAAGCCATCTGAGCTCCCCTCGAAAAGCACTGAAGCCGAACCCGCAAAAGAACCACCTAAAGATTATTGAAAAGTATAAGTGGACACGGCTTCAAGGAAATTGGGAAGCGGGGTAGGCATCATACTCCTCAGCCTAGACAGACAGGAGACAACCTCTACACTTCGGTTCGACTTCCCTACAACAAACAACGAAGTGGAGTATGAAGCTTTAATCGTCAGACTTTGCCTAGCTCAAAGTCTCCAGATACGAGCTGTACAAGTTTACAGCGACTCTCAAGTCATAGTGAACCACATGCTAGGAGGTCACGAAGCTAAAGGTGACAGGATACCTCCACAAAGCCAAGAACCTACAACAATACTTCTCATATTTTGAGTTGGTTCACATCCCAAGGGGGCAGAATAGCGAAGCAGATGCACTAAGCAAATTAGCCTCGTCATCCACAAGCCCTCCCATGGAAGAAGTCAAACAGCGAAGTATTGGCGAACCGAAGCAAGCCTAGTAACTCCATTAGGCAAAGCTCTTGGCCAACTCCAATTCCCATCATAGCCATCGACTACATCAAATGGGTGGAAGCCGAACCCTTGGCAGAAATCACGAACAAGAACGCCCTCAACTTCATCTAGAAGAACATAGTATGCCGCTTCATCGTACCCCATATCCTCATCTCGGAAAATGGGACATAATTCACGGACAGAACATTCAGAGAATGGAGTGAAGGGCTTCATATCCAGTAGAAGTTCACTTCGGTAGCTCATCCTTAAGCGAATGGCCAAACCGAAGTTACGAACTGAACTATTGTCAGGGGACTCAAAACCCGCCTCGACAAAGCCAAAAGAGATTGGGCAGCAAACTTACTCCAAGTCCTATGGTCATACCGAACAACTCCCCAGACTGCGAACGGTGAAACACCCTACAGTTTGGTGTATAGTACCGAAGCAGTGAAGAAGGTCCCCGAACCGAGCCCCAGCACTATCAAAATTTCAGCCGAAGCAACGAAGAAGGTCCCCGAACCGGCCTAGATCTGGTGGAAGAAAAGTAAGAGCTTACCTACATAAGGGAAGCCAAGTACAAGCAACAATTAGCTCAGTACTACAACCAAAGAGTGAAGTACCACAATTCTAAGTAGGAGACCTCGCTCTCCGAACTAATGAAGTCAATAAGGCTGCAAAGCTCAGCATGCTAGAAGCCGCATGGGAATGACCTTACCGAGTTGAAGAAGTCCTCGGCAAATGGTCATACAAGCTCGCCCACTTATCCGGTGAGCAAATACCCCGTATATGGCACATTTCTTATTTAGAGAGATACTTTACATAAGTGGTCGAGAGATGTTCAGTCCATATAAGTCATTTAGGTTGTCTTTTTGTGTTGAGTCAGGTCATCATTTTGGTCTTACATGCTTTATATTGCACATCTCTCTCTCACACTTATGCATATTGTCTCGCCCTTTTTACTTTAAAAACCCTGACGAGGGTAACTTGAAATCTTTTTGAGGATAAATAAACTCCATATATGGAGTAACATCCAAACGCGCGTACCGACCTAACCTTCTTAAAAACAAAAGTACGAACTGTCTCTGTTTAAAGCGAAGGCATTACCTTTGTTAAAAGCGAGGAAGAACTGCGTTTGTTTAAAACAGGGAGGCACCACCTCAGTTAAAAACAAAGATACGGCCTTTGTTTAAAACGGAGAAGAACCTAAACCTCATCTGAAGACAAGGTTGTGCTAATTAGAGCCTAAACTTCGTCTTATGATGAAGTCGTACTAATTAAATCCTAAACCTCATCTTACGATGAGGTCGTGCTATTTAAAGCCAAAACCGTCTAATGATGAGGTAGAGCTATTTAAAGCCAAAACCTCATCTTATGACGAGGTAGAGCTATCGAAAGCCAAACTTCATCAACAGACGAAGTGACCTATTTAAAGCATTCTGACTTCGTCGAAATCTAATTTCCAAGGGGGCAATGCAAAATTCTTACCCACCTCGTCTTAACGAGGTGGCAAGCATTCTGACTTCGTCGAAATCCAATTTCCAAAGGGGCAATGCAAATTTTATACCCACCTCGTCTTAATGAGGTGGCAAGCATTCTGACTTCGTCGAAATCCAATTTCCAAAGGGACAATGCAAATTTTATACCCACCTCGTCTTAACGAGGTGGCAAGCATTCTGACTTTGTCAAAATCCAATTCCGAATGGGCAATGCAAATTTTATACCCATCTAGTCTTAACGAGGTGGCAAGCATTCCGACTTCGTTGAAATCTAATTTCCGAAGGGGCAATGCAAATTTTATACCCACCTCATCTTAACGAGGTGGCAAGCATTCTGACTTCGTCGAAATCCAATTTCTGAGGGGGCAATGAAAATTTTATACCCACCTCGTCTTAATGAGGTGGCAAGCATTCCGACTTCGTCAAAATCCAATTTCCGAAGGGGCAATGCAAATTTTATACCCTCCTCATCTTAATGAGGTGGCAAGCATTCTAACTTCGTCAAAATCCAATTTCTGAAGGGGCAATGCAAATTTTATACCCACCTCGTCTTAACGAGGTGGCAAGCATTCCGACTTCATTGAAATCCAATTTCCAAGGGGGCAATGCAAAATTTTATACCCACCTCGTTTTAATGAGGTGGCAAGCATTCCGACTTCGTCAAAATCCAATTTCCGAGGGGGCAATGCAAAATTCTTACCCGCCTTGTCTTAACAAGGTGGCAAGCATTCCGACTTCGTCGAAATCCAATTTTCAAAGGGGCAATGCAAATTTCTTACCGACTTTATCTTAACGAGGCGGTATTATTTCTCCCTCGTCTTAATGAAGCGGTATTATTTATCCCTCATCTTAACGAGGCGGTATTACTTCACCCTCGTCTTAACGAGGCGGTATTCACTTTTTCCTCGAATCACTTTAACAACTCCTACTTCAACCTATTTACCCCGAATCACACCCTCACTTCTACATCTTTTTGGGAGGGGATGTGATAGGATATGGCCTAACTACTAGGCCCAAGCATCGGGCCCAATATAATTGGGCCCCGACAGTTAAGCTCGGCCAACGCAACTCGGCCCAACTAAAGCCCTATGCAGCTCGGCCCAGTCAGCTCCAACCTACTTCAAAGAGACTTTTACACCAAGGCAACTCCTACATCGACTACAATTCAAGCTCAAAGAGATATAGAAGCTCAGTGTTTATCCAATAAAGGAAGAGATCAAGCCAAAGAGTCCTAATAGGAAAAGACCTGTAATCCTAATCGAATTCCCCATGTAAATACCTATAAATAGGGGTTTAGAATAGATTGAAGAGGGAGAAGAATCTTGTAATCACAACGCATACTCGTAATAAATGTTATACGCTCTTTCTGCTCCGTGGACGTAGATCTATCTCAATAGATCGAACCACATAAATCCCTTTGTGTCTCTCCCTTTTATTTCCGTGTTCATTCCTCGATTTGTGCTCATTAATTACCTTACAAAAATAAGTTCGATCAAAAATCAATAACCAAACGGTGCAACAGGCATTCGACGTCATCTACGAAGCCGGCGGACCTGATATTCCCGTCTTCAAAGACTATATAGCATAGGTTCCTCACGGCGGTCGTGGAAAGCAGGACCTACGCCTGTCTCTGTTTCCTTACGTTGAGGCGCGTCCACAATATTTTAGTGCTTTGTTAAATGGGTTAGAAATTTTCAGACTCAGTGATTCGAATCGGAGTCTTACAGCAGTCAACACTAAGCTCGTTGCGGAAGCGACAATAGCGACGGTGCCACCATGGAAGGAGAAGAAGAGAACTCGAGGTTATTCTCAAACTTACATGGCTACAGGCAGTGTCATCAGTGTACTCGCGGTGGCAGCAATGAGCTTCTTAATTTTCCGGCGGTACTGGAGGAGAGCGAAGAACGCAGTCACTACCACCAAATCATGGCTGCTTCCTTCTTCTACAAACTCCCTACCTTCCGATCTATGCAGATCTTTCTCGCTCGACGAGATCAAGAAGGCAACTCAAAATTTTGATGGTGATTTATTCGTGGGAAAGGGCGGATTCAGAAATGTGTACAAAGGGTTTATAAATGACGGCGCCACTACCATCGCCGTCAAAAGGCTGAACCCGCTATCCAAGCAAGGGCTTCGAGAGTTCTTGACCGAAATCGAGATGCTCTCAAAGCTCAGGCAACATAACTTGGTCTCCCTCATCGGCTACTGCAATGAGTTTGGGGAGATAATACTAGTGTACGATTTCATGGCCAACGGCACTCTCCGCGACCATCTCTGATATTCCTCGAATCCGCCATTGAAATGGAAGCAGCGCCTCTAGATTTGCTTAGGCGCCGCGAAGGACTACACCACCTCCATACCGGCGGAGAGCACGCCGTCATCCACCGCGACGTCAAGACGACGAACATACTACTGGATGAGAAATGGGTGGCCAAGATGTCAGACTTCAGCCTATCCAAGGTGGGCTCCGCGGGAGGGGCCGACGCACACGTCAGCACCACCGTGAAGGGCAGTTTCAGTTACGTTGACCCGGAGTACTATAGGCGGCGGCAGTTGACCGAGAAGTCTGACGTGTACTCCTTCGGGGTGGTGATGTTGGAAGTGCTGTGTGGGAGGGCGGCAGTGGATCCGAGCCTGCTGTATGAGCAAGCCAACTTGGCTGTGTGGGCCAGGTTTTGCTATGGGGAAGGGACGCTAGAGAAGATTGTTGATTCTAATCTTGACGGCCAGATTTCGCCGGAATGCTTCGTTGGATTTGCCGAGACAGCCGCTGCTTGCGTCAGTGATAAAGGTATCGAACGGCCAGCCATGAGCGACATCATTTGGAGTTTAGAGGTGCAGCTGCATGAAATGTCGGTGGAAAGTAGTGAGAGAGGCAGCGCCATTAGTTGATGATGATATTTCCAGTAATGCATCAATTTCAAATTTTCAATTCGGGTCTTTGAACTCTGTTTCCCAATTGTGATCCTCTATATTCATAACTCATTTCAATTTCAACCATGAACCGAATTGTAATTTATACTAATTTTATGCATCATTTTTCAGTAATTTTAATTTATAATGATTTGGTTAAATTTTAAAATTATTTTTTAGGGTTTATCCATCCAATTAGGATTTATAATTATTTTTAAACATTTAATTTCATTTTTATTAATTATATTATATTAGAGTTGATAAACTTAAAACTAGAGAATATAATTATTAAAAATAATTTTAAAATGTTTATTGTAGTGGATAAAATCCGTTCAATCGGCCCAAACCCAATTGACTATAATTGTAGGGGTAGATTCCTAGAATTGAGATAATAACCGGCATGTCTCGTTCGACGAGTTGGACACTAACAACCTGTCAAATAGGACAAACATAAGAGCCCTTCGTAGAATACCAGTGGGGGTGTCAGCCGAAGGACCTCCGACACTCAAGTCAATAATTAGGTAAAGTAATCAGGAAAGTAAATGGAAATTAATAAATAACGATTAATCAGAGTTCCAGTCAGAGACGGATTGGTGGTGAATGTAGATGGTGCGAGGGTGGTGGTGACGGGAGTCCATCTGGTGAAATCTGATTACCGCTGACTGGAAGAGAGCGTGGTAGGAATCACATAGCGGAAAAGTCGATTGTTAGAGAGAGAGTTTGAGTAGTCAGAATGTGTATACTAGTTTGACCTAGCAGACCGATTTATATAGCTAACTCATTCTGTCTATTTCTTCGGATCAGGTTGACTTATTCATTCGGCAAACTAAGTAGACCCCTACCCGGATATCAGTTAGTTAGCCCGATGGATGAGAAGTTAGGCTGGTAGCCTTTTGATGGGCTGAAAAGGTGAGCCGTTTAACTTAAGCCGACTGGGCCGGTGATCGCTCTACTTTTTTTAGGGTAGAGAAATGCAATGATATCGAATAGTATATTCGAGTCGAATCCACATGGAATGTTATGGCGTGAGAATTTTAACTAGTAACCTAGCTATCTAATCACTATCCAAGCTTGCAATCAACATGTTTTTGGGTTTTCTATGAACTAACAATCAAATTAAATGATAATTAATCAAGAAACAAACAAGTAACAAACGATTGAAATCAATAAGAGAAAATATGGTTCCAAATATAATCCAATATTCACTGGAGGCATATGTGTTGGGATTTGCAAGGATAAACCGATTTAATCTAGATCAAAGGGGAGTTCTCTATATGATATACATTAGTTCTTTTCTCAAAGCAACAATGTAAGTAGATTAACCTATGACATCTATCTCCGCTAGGTCTCAAGATGCATAAATCAACTCCAAATGACACAATTTATATCTAGAATCTCATATTAGCATGAATTTCTAATATATTGTGGTTTGATGCTAAGTGCTATGAATTAAAGCCTCCTAAGCATTTAATCAAACACCTTGTATCACTCAATGATGGCCAATCAATCATGCAATATAATTCAAGACCCAAACCACAAGACCTATGAAATAAAAGGCAAATCCAACTACAATACCCAAAAACCTAAGAATCTAGCTCATGTCTTCATATATTTGAAACCAAAAGAAGTTTAGCTAGACATAATTAGAGCAAATGAACCATAAGAAATGCATAAAACGATAATCAAAAGATAGGGAATAAGAAATGGAACAAAATAATGGAAGGATCTTCAAATCTTCAAACTAATTCAATATCCATTGATCAAAATACTTAAGTAGCAAAAGGGATATGTAATTAGGGTTCTAGAGTGAATATGAATGGTAAGAATACCCAATTGGGTCTAATTTAGAAGTTAAATATATCAAAATAGGTTAATGGGTCGAGTTAGGCCGAGTTTGACGAGCTAACTCGACCGTTTAAGGGGTTTTGGGCGCCCAGACGGTGGCCTGATTGGTGACCTGGCAGGCTGCCGTCTAGGTTGCAGCCCAGGCCGCCATTTATGCAGCCATCCAGCCACCTGAACGGCGGCCTGGCAGGTCGCCGTTAGCTCTTCTCCGTGTGCAGTTCTACGATTTTGCCTCGTTCTTCCTCGTCCGAACTCTGATTCTCGATCCGCTTTTGCTATGGTTTGGTATCGAGCTACTCTTCGACATGAGTTCATTCAATTGGCCAAATATGTTTTTTATTTTTCCTGCAAAAGCATAACAAAACTCGAGAAAATGAGGAAAATAAGAATGCAAGCAAACTAGCAAAACCCTAATAATATCACTCAAAACTCCACATATTCAAGCATGAATTCCACTCCAAATGAAATCCGCATGCACATAAAATACGTGTTTATCAGCCGGCTGCTGACTACCGATTGCTTATAGACAATCGGGCTTGGGCCGATTAAACGGATTTTACCCACTACATTTATAATGATTTATTATATTATATTCCCTCCGTCTCGCTATGATTAATCCATTTTCCTTATTGGGCCGTCTCACTATGATTGACCCCTTTCCTTTTTGGAAAATAATTAACTCTTAAATAGTACAATTAGTAAATCTCTTATTACACTTAACTTTCTATAATTAAATCTCATCATCCACTCACCTTTTACTTTTCAGCATGTATCTCAATATAATTTAAATTCTAACTTGATCGTTTGTTCTCGGATTTTTATAATTTTTATATCAAATTAAAAGTCTTGATACAATCTTTCATTTTAGATCAAACATCAATATGTTTTTATGCATCTACGATGCTGGTTTTAAAATATGCCTAAATACATAAACAACACTACATCCCTACACAATACACTTTATACACTAATTACTCTCGTCTTAAATCTCGTGCTGAAAAGAAATGAGTCAATCATAGCGAGACGGAGGGAGTAGTAGTTTTCATTTTTATAAAAACAATACTCCATCTGTCCCACTTTAGTAGTCTCATTCCTTTATGATACTGATTTTTAGAAGACTTTGTTCAAAGATAAAGTACAGTGTTTAATATTTTAATGCCAATTTTATTATTTTAAAACTATAGCATTATAGATATATAAAAAAATATATTAATATTGATCTTAAATAAAAGATCATATAAAAACTTTTAATTTGGTATAAAAATTGTAAAAATCAAAGAACAAACGAGCGGGTTATGTTTAATTAAAATTTTACAATTGTTGGTTTTTAATAATAGAGATATCATCCATTTATGAAAGTTTTCAACAATAGGCTCTTAACTGCATATTGTAAACTTATAAGGACTTGAGCACTCAATCATAAGTAGCTGAGTAACTTTCCTAGGAAGTACATAAAGCTATAGAGGATACCTGAGAGCAATGTATTCACCTCAAATACGAGGTATGATGGACGTAGATCTGTTGACTGAACCAATCTAAATTTTTTTGGTTTATTTTGAATATTCTGTCATCGTACAAACTCTTCAAAATCAGCATAAGACGGTCTTCTTTAGATTAATTAAATGGTTTCAAGTTAAGAAGAATACTTTTAGAAGAACGAGTATAATATAGGGCTACACTAATTCGCAAAGTACCTAATACTAGTCCATAATACAAACTTCTTGGTAGCCAGAAAAATTCCTATCAATCCGTCAGTCAGTCAGTAGTGTCTTAAGTTGACTCATTTCCATTAGACATTATCACAATATTCAGACAGATATCGAAAAGTTGATGTAAGTCAACATGTATTCACCCCTTCTACAATGTGTTATTTGTTTTTGGGTCCAACATTATATTTCAAGTTCATTGATCTCATTATGGTTTATAATTAGTTAGTACTCCATCCGTTCTCTTTATATAGAGTCCTTTTTTATTTAAATTAATCTATTAAAATAATAAAATGGCTCTTATGATGGGGGAGTATTTATTAACATTTAAATTTTGTTTCATTAATTAAACGGAATTAAAAATTTAAAACTAAAGTGTATGATTTAAAAAAAAAAAATTGTTGAACTTATAAATTTTAATCATATTTCGACACATGATAAGCATTTTAAAAACAATTACTGTAAATAAGTAAATTAGAACACGGCTGGTACACTAATTGCACTTGGGTTCTTCTGTGGCTATGTACTCATTATCGTGTTCCAATTGTGTACCAAAGCTTAATTTATATTAATTTTATGCATTTTTTTCTCAATAATTTTAATTATAATAATTTAAACTAATTTTATAATTATTTTATAGGGTTCACACATCAAATTAGGATTTATAATTAAGTATTTTTTAGCATTTAATTTCACTTTTATATTTATACTCTCTATATCCTTCATTTACTAACACTTTTACTATATTGGGACGTCCTCCATTTACTGAACATTTCCATTTTGAGACGTAGGCCCCACAATCACTGTTGGTCCCGAAAGTGACTAATCACACGTAGAGGGGGGGGGGGGGGAGGGTGAATATGTGTGATGAGAAGTGTTTAACTTCTCTTCATTTTTTGGCCTTTTTACTGAGTAGACGCTTAGAAATGCTTAGTGAAGCTTTCGAAGCTTCTCGCTCGTATGAAAGATGTGCGGAATGTAGTGAGACTTAAGTTTTTCTTGCAAATTAAAACATTGTTGGTGTTTAAAGCGTGTGTGTGTGTGTGTGTGCATGCAAATAATCAAAGCAATAAATAACTTAAATGTAAAGAGAGACAAACAATTTATAGTGGTTCGGAGCACCTCTCCTACGTCCACTCTATCCACGACGGGATGAATACCTTCACTCGGTATCCCTTGTTTTATACTTTCAAGGGGAAGTGATTCAAAGCTAGTAACAAACTTGCACTTGAATCCTTAGAGATTTTACAGGCTCTCGAGAAGCCTTACAACAACAAACTTGCTATAAAAACTTTACAACCTTACAACTCAATCTAACATAATAGACTAGGTTTTTGGGTTTTTGGGTTTTCGTAAATGAGAATCATTTATAATGAAGATCACTAGTAAAAAGATTAGGATTCTCGAAGCTAGGCTTTGGATATATGCGATTGAACCTAGAAAGAAAGTAGTTGCAATACTCAAGAAAAATGGATTTCTTGAGGACACACTAATGTAAAGAGTTTTGGAAGAACTATGAATTTGAAAGAAGATTTGTTGAGTTCTTGCAAAATAGTATGTTTGAATTGTTTGTACGTTCGTTCTTTTCAGTGTGTGTGCAACTCATTCTATTTATAGTAAGGGACCCTACTTCCTGTTGAGAGAGAAGAGGTTGCGTGTTCCTTAATTTTTGGATAATTCGGCATGTCAGTCTGCAAGAATCAGGAAGGGATGTCCGCCTTCACCTAACTTTGACTTCTTGGACGGTAGCCGTTTCCGTTGTGCAATAGTGTGATGACACGTAGGCTTCATTCTATGAGATGTCAGACATCCGAAAGTTTGAAATTCAAACTTGGATTCTGTGTTAACCTTGTCACACTTGAAGTGATTGATGCTTTGATTACAACTCTATATCAGAGATGCTTTGGGTGAGCTGACTTGAGAGGTGATTAATGATCTTGTTTTCGTAGGTAATTAATGAACGTCAATAACGAATAAATCGAGCACGAAAGAGAAAGGAACAGAAGGAATTACGTGGTTCGATCTATTAGAATAGATCTACGTCCACGGAGCAAGAGTATGGATCTTTATTGCTAGTATGAGTAGTGGTTACCAGATTGTTCTCCCTTTTCAATCTATTCTAAGCCCATATTTATAGATAGTTACATGGAGTTCGACTATAATACGAATTCTTCTCATATTTGGACTATTTGGCTTGATCTCCTCCTTTATGGATAAACACCGAGCTTATACGTCTCTGTCAGAGCTTGAATTGTAGTCGATGTAGGAGTCTTGGTTACCTTGGTGAAGAAGTCTCTTATCTTTAATTAGGCCGAACTTAGCTGTCGGAACCCAATTATATTGGGTCTGATGTTTTGAGCCTAAGAGCTGGGCCATATTCTATCATATATATATATATATATATATATATATATATATGTATATATATAATATTAATAAAAAACGAGGGGGGGATACAACTGAGTCTTCGGTGCAACATTTTGCAATGCAAAGTTTTAATTACCTTGATACTTTTAATTATGTTAGTTATAGTTACAATTAAATCTTGTATTTCAGTTTCTTATTTGTAGTCAGAAAATGTATTTAATATTTGGAATGTTTATTTTTATTATTTATTCAACTTAACATTAGAGTGCAATTCATGTAATAATTTTATTTCATTTATGACCTTTTATTTGGGAAAGAAAAATCTCACCATACATTATTGCATGATGAGGATTTGTGTGTTAATTATTACAATGTTTTAATTTGTTTGTAATTAATACCTACTTAATTATTAAAAAAATATAATTTATAATTTTAAAATTTTGAATTAGTTAAAAAATAACTTGATCTCTAAGTAAGTACTCTCTCAGTTTTTTTCTGAAGTGGTTCGCTTATATTTAATATGTGAGGTATAAATTATATAAATGAGCAGCAATAGAAAAAAAGGAGGGAGTGTATGAAAGTAAGTATTTATATGTTTCCATTATAGTAACTTATAGGAATGTTCCTCTAACCACTGTGGACACACTTAATGTGCTCACCAGCTGACGTGGCACTGTCAGTCAATATTTCTTTTTTATTTTAGTTATTTTTAGTATGGTTTATTTTTTATGAGGTATGTTAAATAAAATAAATAAATATAATGCCGCCACCTAAACTGTGAGCACATTAAATATGCCTACGGTGGGTAGTGGAGTATTACTCTTATAACTTAATACTGAATTAATTTATTATTGGAATAAATTTTGGTTTTATTTTGTATTTTATGATTTCTAAATACGATCAAATTTTTATTGTTTTGTATCTTTTTCCTTTTCAATAATTATGAGAATGTAATTTACCATTATTTATTTTAAGTTTTAGCTAAATAACCCTATCTAACGACAACATGGAGGAGGATATTGAACTTAAAACAACTATTAGAATTATTAGCATGCATTACTTTAATTAATTGAATAAGCAAAATATTTGAAATGGCAGCAAAATTGGAAGGACATAACTCCAACAACTAATTGAGTTGTCTCGAAGAAGATGGTTGAATAATTAATAAAACGTAAAGTTCAGTTGTCGAAGATTTGATCCATGATTAATGGATTAGTGAAAACGAAGTATTCCCTCTGTCCTTTTTGGAGTTGTTACACAACTTTTTAACACGGGAATTAAATTTCGTTCCTAACACGTACCAAATTAATTCACTCCCTCATATTCAAAAAAAGAAATGGAAAGAAACAGAATAGAGAATCAACCCATAGCTATTGTTACTTTATGAAGAATTTTTTTTGTTTGGGATTTTGTTACTTTATAATGATGGTTAAAAAATATTTTTGTTATAAAAATTAGCTATTTTTATGTATTATCACTTTAAATTAAGAGGTATTAGGGTCAAATACCCACTTCCATATAAAAAAATCAAATTATACCCGTCCCCTTTAATTTACATACTAAATACCCAATATTTTCAAATAGGTCTAAATTACCCTCAATCTCCTGGAAAACAAGTTCAAATTGTGAAACTTAGAATCCTCAATTTTATATAACTGTCTCTTCTTCCTCATCCTCATCCTCATCCTCATCCTCTCTCTCTCTCTCTCTCTCTCTCTCCCCTTCCACTCCCAACCCCAAATCCAGTCGGAGCTTCTCCACTTGCGAAGTCGAAGCTCTGGAGGTCGGAATCGGCACGTGGTCTCGTACGAGCTCAGATCGGGGCTCGACGAGCTTCCCTCTTCCTCCTCCCCCTCTCAGTCTCTCTCTCTCTCTAAAACTCAGCTCCGCCCCTTTTCCATTCCCCCGGGAGGCCACCCTGAGCCTCCAGCACTGCCGCCGCAAACTGCTGCCATCCTCTCCTCTACTTCCACAATTCGTCATCCTTTCTCTCTTTCCTCTTTTTTTTTTCATTCAGATATTTTGCTGCTACATTGCTTCAATTTTTGTGGTCGCGAGCATTTAGGTTGTGATCTCGTGGTTTATTGAATTGTGATTGTGCTTTGGGCAAAATGTTAGGAGAACAAATTTGTGATTCCATTTTTTATATTTTTTTTCCTGTGTTTTGGTGGATAATTCGTGGAAAAAGAAATTATTGAAAAGCAAAAGCCATATAAATTCTTAATTTTGATGTGTTCTAGGCGTGTGATTGTGATTTGAATTGGAAAATGATTGTGTTTTTTGGTTGACGATTAATATTATTGGATAAAGAGTAATATGCTTTTGATAATTGCTGTTTACATTTTTATGAAGAGATAATGTTAAATTCAATGCTCTAGTTCTCCCTTGTCTTGATTTATTCTTGTTTTCATTCAAGTTTGGCAATAGATACTGAATTGGAGTATGTGAGTTTGGATGGTAGAATGAGTGTGTATTGTGAATTAATTGTTGATTTGATGAATGTTGTGTGGGAGGAATGAATCGCAGAAAATATTTGTACCGATAATCATAGGTAATCGATATAAATTGAACAATATTCGTACCAATATAAATATAGAAATTTCTTGTTGTTGAGATATCCGTACTAATAATTTTATGCTTAATTATGTTATTCGTACTATATTATAGGTCATCGGTATGAATTGATCGATATTCGTACCAATTAACTTCATGCTTAATTATGTAATTTGTACTATATTATAAGTAATCAGTTCAAATTTACTCATTCTCATACCAATAACCATATACTTATATTATTATGAAATTATTATCCCAATTGTTGGTAAGAATATAACATTTCGTACATCTCCTAGAAAAAAATTTGTAAACAAATTAAAAAGGAGGGTAATTTACAGATTAATCGAGCATTTCTCCTTTTTAATATTTGTCATTTTTCAAATCTTTTAGCATTATAACTTGTTTTGTTAGGACTAAGATTATTTATTTTTGGAGTTACTTTTTTTTTCTCTTTTGAAATTATTTCTATTTGATTTCGGATTGTACTTGTTCTATCAGTGAGATCCTATCTTGTTCATTTGCAACAAAATATTTTCTTTGTGCGTCGGTAAAAAAAAAAAAACATGCTTTTGAGGGGAGAGATACTATTTCACCAATTGAGTCACAGGTATTTCATATATTCATACCTAATGATTTTCCTATTGTGCTACTGCTAGGTACAAATATTCGTATTTGTACTTGTTCGTACCACAATTAGTATTATTTTGGTACGAATTACACATATCGTACATGTTCCATGTTCGTCACAAATGATCTAATTTTTGTGCATTTGAATATTAAATGAATTATTAAATTCTTGCCTGATTTTTATTACGAATTTGACATTTCGCACAACTTCTTTATTCATACAAAGAAGAAGAAAAAAAGACCGAAAATAATAATTAAAAAAAAACTGAAAAAACAAAAAGAAAAAAGAAAAAAGAAAAGAAAAGAAAAAACAAAAAAAAGGCTTAAAATCTTTGAAAAAAAACAAAAAAAAGAAAAAGAAAAAGGAAAAAAAAGAAAAAGAAAAAGAAAAAAGAAAAAATAAAAATAAAAAATGAAAATAAAAAAAGAAAATAAATCACCGGAAAAAAAGGAAGAGAGAGTGCTCAAAATAAAATAGAGAGGAAAAAACAAAAGAAGAGTATTTAAAGAAAAAATGATTACACATGTGCACAAAAAGACAAAAAATGGGTATTTTGAGTGTAAATTAAATGGGGTGGGTAGAACTTGATTTTTTTTTAAATAAAAGTGGATATTCCACAATTTGCCCCTTAAATTAATTATATTTTACTTAATTAAATCCTAATTTTTAATTTTTAAAATTTGTGACCCCATTAATGCGTGTCGACGGTTCAACTATTTTCCTTCCCGCTCCATTACTGACTAATCAAGTGAAGTTCGTTTGGTTCTCACTAATTCACTAATCAGGGAGCAACCGTTCGAGTACTTTTATCAATTTATCAACTATAAGAGGCAAGCCTTCTTTAGTGGAATAGTGAAACAAAATCTTATTTCACTTGATTAGTCACTAATCAAGTGAGATTGGTGGAAATTTTCAGATAATTACTAAAATATGTAGTCCGCTAGTTGAACATGTGTACCTAGTTTAGTGGAATAGTGAAAACGATACCTTATTTCATTTCATTAGTCATTGGTTGAGTCCATTGGGTTAAGATCCAAGGGTAATTACTCAAAATGTGAAGTCCACTAGTCGAACAAGCGATCTTGGTTGGTGGAATAATGAAAAGCAAAGATTATTTCATTTGATTAGTCACCAATCTAGTTGAATATGTGTAGATACTCGAATAATTAGTTAAAAATTGTACTCCCTCCATCCCGGAGATATAGACACATTTCTTTTCGGCCCGGGATTTAAGACAATAGTTTTTAGTGTTTAAAGTGTATTGTGTATAGGGATGTAATGAGTTTATGTATTTAGGCATACTTTAAAACTAGAGCATCATAGATACATAAAAACATATTGATGTCTGATCTTAAATGAAAGATCGTATCAAGACCTATAATTTTGTATAAAAATCATAAAAATTAGAGAACAAATGCGCACGTTATAATAATTTAAACTTTTAGAATTTAAATTATACTAAGATACGTGCTGAAAGGTGAGTGAATAATGAGATTTAATTAAAGAATGTTAAGTGTAACAAGGGATTACTAATTATTTCCCAATAAGAAAATGTGTCTATATATCTGAGACAACTCAATAAGAAATTTGTGTCTATATCCCCGAGACGGAGGGAGTAGTAAACTAGTCAAAGAGATGATCTTATGTAATATCCCGTATTTTCTAAATATATTAAGTCGATGAATAAAAAAAAATATTAGTTAACTTTAGTAGTTAAATTCTATCTCCGACCTTTATACAATTCGAGAAGAAATTCTCTATCGAGTTTATTAAAAGAAAGAGATATCATCTAAGGTAAATCAAATAGCGATTTGATTTATAAGGTTCTTTTGATCGATTAAGTCGATTGAATATTCGACTAAGTCTATAGTTGAATATTTATATATTCGCTACTACTCCTTACTTATAATTAACCAAGTTAAGACTGATGAAATTAATTACGATTATTAGTATCAAATCGATTAGCACATTATTGGGCCAGGCCCAATAATATTATCTTGTACCAATGTTATTAGTTCAGGCCCAAGAAGGTAGCTAATAAAATACCTAAACACAAGAATATAACAATGACAATGGAGTAGCACTTCATCATCGATAGTCTACCTTCAACCAAGAGAAAAGTTATAAAAAAAAATATATATTAAAGCAAATCACAAATGTTCTTCAAATATTTGGGCCTAGTCTTTATTTTATTAAGAAGAATTTACAAGATTAAGAAATACTAGTAACTAGTTAATGCGAATTAATTTAACAAGTTTCGATCAAGCGAAGTCAAGTATCGAAATTTATTCCGAGTAATTAATTTATAAACCTCGAATCCAAATAATTAATAATTGAATTTATCTATTAAGAAAAGTGGGATAATTATTAAGCCATAAAAATTAAAGAAATCCTTACTAATAATTTATTAAATTCAAGAAAATAGTTAAGGAAAATATAATTATACTTTATATCGAATTAGTGAAATCGTTTGAATTTTAGAATTCTTATAAGCGTCATTTTATAAATAGGCACGAATCGACGCGGAGGTTGATCGGACGTTTCTATCAAGACCAGCCCTTTTCGACGCTTCAAGAGGTGGGTTTTCATGCAAAATAAAATGAGATTTCTAAATGATTAAGATTAGTTATTTTCAAAGATTGTCATGCCAAAATATTTGATTTTTCGTATGATGCCTATCTGCATTGGCTTTGCCAATTTAAGTTATTGGCTTTGACAATTTATGTTAAACGAATTCGGTCCTTGTGAGATAGCTATCTCATATGGATTAGTGTACACAGATGTGACCGTGTGCCATCTTCGGATTGGCCGGTCAAGGTTTCGTGGGGGTGGCCAACTCCTCGATTCCATATGTTACAGATATGGTGGATTACTAAAGAAATTAGTCCGCGCGGACACTTTTAATATCACAAAATGATTTAGTAAGCATAGGCTCTTTTAAAGAAAATCCCTATGCATTACTCAAAGTATGGCTTGACATTAATATATATATGTATGTTTTGGCGACGTGTCCACTGGGTACCTTCGTACTCAGCCCTGCATGTTATTTCTAAAATGTGCAGGTTGAGCAGGATGGCGGGAAGTGACGAGCGGAGCTTTTGTTGTTTTCTTTAAGTTATTGAACTCTCGGAGATATATGTTTTCATACATGTATCTTAAGTATTCTTCCGCTGCGTACACTCTTTAATTTTCAAGTTATTTACTCGAAGTATGTAATCAAGACAAGTTCCTAAATTCCCTAATCGGTCTTACGAGCCGAGATATCAATGTCATGAACCCCTTTTTATATGCTATGAGAGTCAAGTTCATACAAATATTTACCCCCTTTCTTTCCCCTATTCTTAATTCCCTTCCCTAGTCATGGTTTCCCGGCTTAGCTATCCTTAGCAAAGTCAGGTCGTGACATCTTGGATTACTAGAATAGTGAAAATGGAAAGCTCATTTCACTCGATTAGT
This sequence comes from Mentha longifolia, assembly GCA_001642375.2. Taxonomy (NCBI): domain Eukaryota; kingdom Viridiplantae; phylum Streptophyta; class Magnoliopsida; order Lamiales; family Lamiaceae; genus Mentha; species Mentha longifolia. Next base: position 24,323,877 of record CM038115.1, read on the forward strand.
TAGTAATCGAGTGAAATTGGTGGTGATTCTTGAATAATTACACTACAAGATAACTGGTCTTTTGCGACATATGTGAATGCGACAATGTCATAATTTTACGACGTTTATGCTCTTAGTGTCGTATATTTGCGTCAAACATGCGTCATAAAATTATTATGTCACTATTTTGCGACAGTAATGTGTCACTTTGTTTTGTGTCTCGTAATTACAATAATTTATTTACGACACCTCATTTGAATGTCATAATTATACTTTATATTTGGAATAGTGTTGAATTTTGTGTCGTATATTTGCATCATAAACATATTGTGTCACTATTTTACGACAATAATGCGTCACTTAGTGTAGGTCCCGATAAATAGATATTGGTGTATGGGGGGGGGATACACCAATTAGCCAACAGTTTTGACTTTTCAAAACAATTTGATCTTACTGAGTCGTCACTTCAGTTTATCAGAGCAGTTTAGTTTTTCCAGCTCAAACAGTGAACTGCTGAGCTTGCAAAATTAACCTGCGTGCGGAAGTTTGGTGGAAAGGTTGGCTAACAGTTTTCAAAACAGTTTTCAAAGATAGTTTTCAAAGATAGTGTACATGCAAGACAGGTTACAATCGTGCAGGTTGTGAGCATGCAAACTGTGTGAAAACAGATAAGATAGAGAAACACGAGGAGTTTTTATCGTGGTTCGGAGTAAACAGCTCCTACGTCCACGCCAGATCCCGTCGAATCTGTAATCCCTTAACTTGAGATTTTTCGCTCCTTTTAACACTGGTGGAGGTTCCAGTCCAAATTCAAGTCTCTCTTTAGACTGAATCTAGCACGAATCTTGAGTCGTGTCTCTTCTAACTTTACATTCAAACTTACATACAATCTTACTAATGCTAAATAACTAGCACTACTAATCAAACTGGAAAGCTGTGAAAAGCTATCACCGTTTGGAATACAACTCTATCAACTACACTGAATATCAACAGTGATGGTAGTGAGAGTGTGGATTGTGTTCTAGTAAGACAGATTCTAGAAAGAATAGAAATCTACAAAGATCAACACTTGGGAAAGCTCTAGTGATTTCGAGTGTTGATTGTGTGAATATTTAGCTTGAGATTTCTGCAGCGTTTCAGCTTGTAATTTGAGTTTCCCGTACTTTCTTTCTTGAATGTCTTGAGGTATTTATAGAGAAGCATTTGTAATAGAGCCGTTGTGTGTGTCAGTATGTGCAGAACCGTACACTGACACAATTATGGACGTTGAGTTGAGGACAGGTTCCTCAGTCACAGCTCAGGTTGGACTTTGTAGGTCACGCTTCCTATACCTCAAACTGTCTTCAGTCTTCTGTAATCTTCGCAAGAAATCTTCGAGTATGGTTGGAGCAGATTACATAGACAGATTACATAAAGGAACATTATGACAGGTTTGAGTAAAATAGGTACAAGGTTGCACTACCAACCTTGACCTTTACATAGTAACATGTTCGGGTTAAACTTGACTGATCCAAACACGGAGACCAGCCTGTTCCAATTAAAGTCTATTGTCTAAGTGTGGTTTCTAATAGCATTATCAAAACTTAGTTCAAAGAGAGAAAATGTTCCCAACACTTAGTTTTGTGTCGCATATTTACAATAATTTTTTTTCGACATATCAATTGAATGTCATAATTATACGTCACATTTGAAATAGTGTTACATTTTGTGTCGTACATTTGCGTTATTAAAATATTATGTCTTGATTTTGCGACAGTAATGTGTCATTTAGTTTTGTGTCTCGTAAATACAACAATTTATTTGCGACATATTTGTTGAATGTCATAATTATATGTCATATTTGAAATAGTGTTACGTTTTGTGTTGTATATTTGCGTCATTAAAATATTATGTCACTATTTTGCGTCACTTAACTTTATGTCTCGTAACTATGACTATTTTGCAACAGTGATGCTTCAATCAATATTTTGTCTCATAATTATGAAAATTTATTTGTGACACATCAATTTGATTGTCATATTCATACAATACAATTAATTTAGTGACATAATTAATTGTTATCTTATTTTATTCAAGAGTGGATGGAGATTAGTATTTTATTCAATACGTGTTCATTTATAGATATATATTAAGTTCCTTTAGGATTTTTTTTTTAACTTTAATAAGATGCTTATTATTTTATTTTTTAATATTGTTCATGTAGTATCATTCTAATTGATAGATGGTTGAGCTTTAATGATTAGTAATAACGAGATTCATGTAGAAAATTTTTAATGCATTAATATACGAAAAAAACAATATTCAATGTATATCTCTAACTTTAATATAATTTGACATATGCAAATAATAAATTCTGTAAATTATTATATTTCAAGAATAAAATCATTTCCAAAATAGAAAGATGTGTCAAAACTTTGAAATCAACTATAAAATATTTAAATCATTAAATCTAATAAAATACACTAAAATCAAAAGTTGATTTTTTATTTATTTATCAAACTTAAAAAAAATGAATAATAAGACAAAGTGAGTTTTGACTTTTATATATTTAGTAGATTTAATGGTTTCAATATTTATTTCTAAGGTATTAGAATATAAAATTAAAAATAAAAAAAAATAAAAAAAAGAAGTTATCAAACGGCCATATGTATATAATTTTTCTACTAATGAAGAAACGCAGTTCAGTTAGTAAGACGTTTCCCATCCAACTAAGAGATCGGGGGTTCGAGTCAGTTTTGGTGAAAATATATCATTTCTCTACTTATATTTTTGTTTTCTATTCTTGAATTATGTTGTATATGTTCAATGTAGCACTTCTATAAAGTATGATCTATTTAATTTTTTCTCTACCTCTTTTGTTACAATTTTTTTTTCAAATTGTATTTCTATATGTCTCTCTATATATACTTGTAATGTGACATTTGTTTTAGATTTAGAATTTTTTACAAGTTTTTAATTTTTTTTTTTAACTCAAACTTCGTTTGTAATGTAATTTGAATGACATTATAACTATAGTTTAATTTATTATTTATTTTTAAAGTTCTCTTATATTATTATGAAATTATATAATAAATGGTTCTCAAATATTAACACACACTTAGTTAGAAGTTGACAATTATAATTAAGATTTTGAATTAATAAATTTTAATTTTTTTATAGATTAAAAATAAAAATAAATAAAAAAATACTAAATTAAAATTTTGTCATTATTAATAATTTCAGGTGAAAAAAAGATAAATTAATAATTCAATTAGGACTATTTAAAAAATATTTTTAAAAATATAGTAATATACATTTGATAAGAATCGTCTAAAAATAAGAAAAAAAATCGTGAGCTCCAAATCAATATTACTCCAATATTAATATAAAACATAGTGTTGCGTGAAATTCCAAAAATGAAATATTGGAAATAATAATATATAATAGTACCTAATTTATTTATATTAAACATGTTAGCAAGATGCGTGTTGAGTTTTTTGAGCAAAAGGCCAATGTTTAATTTTTAAGAAAAAATCTCCCCAATTTTTTTAAGAGTGCGTGATTGATTAACCCTATTTACCACGCCGCGCTGCCTGTTTGCCCCGCCCCCTTGAAGTAACGCCGATCCCCTCTCCCTCCATCTCTCTCTCTCTCTCTCTCTCTCAAAATGTAACCGGTCGGCGCCCCCATCCACAAGTATAATTACCGCAGGAGTTCAAAATACCCACCGTCGCCGTTAGTTCCTGCGGTTCTCTGAATTAAGGTAACACTGGCTCTCTCTCTCTCTCTAATCAGTTTGCAGTAGCATGAGCTGATCGAAAGGTGAATTCTTTATCGTTGTTTGATTAGTTATGTCTGTTTCAATCGTTTGTGTTTAATTGGTCAACCGTATATTTTTGTTTTTTTTTCATTTTTCTTTCCATTGGTTCTGCGATGGATTACTAGCTTAATATTGTTTATACTTACGGATTTAGGCTGTTTTGACCGTTTTGTTATGTATTAGAAACTCACCAATATGTTGTATTGATGGTTGTAAAGAATGAATTGTTGATATGCTATTGGTTTATTGCCGTATAGTTAAAGTATGAGTAAAAGATATTTACAGAATTTAAAGAACTTATAATTGATTGGGGAAGAAAACTTCATTTGGGTTCATGTTTAATTTTTATTGTGAAGTATTGCATCTTTGTCTTTTATTAAAATGCTTTGGAGCGAGGAATACACACTTTGACTTACTATTGTTAAATACACTATATATACTAGATCACTTTGAGGTGATCTATTGATCTGTGATAATCTCATTTTATTCCAGTATGGTAGTATCATACTCGAATGTGTTTGAACATATTGTGTCGTTTTCCTTGCTATAGTTAGGCCAAAATTTGAGATGTTACTGGTTACTCTTCTTCTTCTGTAAAACATTGTTTTATTTTTCACCTCTCATTTCAGTCTATCTCCCTTTTCCTTTAGAATTATGTTTATGCTCCTTAGCTCGCTCGTGGATTTGATTCATTGATAAAAACGTGGGTTTTCTTCTAACTCTCAATTAGTTTACACTAATTGATCCAGTAATCACATTATGCGATTCCATCATTTATTATGCTCTTATGTTGTGTAGGAGTTGGAAAAGAAGAGGAAAGACAGAGCTCAAGCAACATATGAGAGAAAGAAGCTTTTGACGAAATTGAGGCTTAAAGCATAAAAGATTGCAGAAGAGAAAAGAGATAAATAATCATGATGAGAACAATGCATACATTCATCTTGATGGTGCATATCTTAAGGAATTGTCATTAATTAATTATATTGTGTCAATTATTTTATGCATTATATATCTAAATTATAATATATTTTGTTTTAATTATATAGGAACACGGAAACACTACAAGGAGCTAGAAGAAGACAAAACATTCAAGACTATCATATTCTCGCTCATAAATGTTTCATTTTAAATTCAGCACGATAAGTACTTCAATTTTTATGTAGCTTTGAATATTAAATTTGAAAGATTAGCTTTGATCTCTATATTTTCTTTTCACATGTGGAAAAACATTTTTTTTAATATTTTGAATGGATATGAGAATTTTGTTTACACCTTATATTATATTTTTATTATTTGATATAATAATATTCTATATACATGTGATGAAAAAAAATATGAAGCTATTTAATTAAATAAATGTATCGTAAAAGCAATGCACACTAAAACTAGTGATGCATATTGTGTCGTGGATTACTACAACAATTAATTTAGTGATGCTTAAAGTGTTGAATATATTGCGTCGATAATAAAAAAGTATCGTAAAATTGCTTCACAATCTTTTTACGTCATAATCATAACCGACATTAAAGTATGTCGCAAAATATATTTTTGCGACAATAAATCACGATGCATAAAATGTCACAGATTAGGATGCATCATATCAACTAATGTCACGTAATATGTCGCAAATTAACTTGCATCACCCTCGTAAAGTTTATATGATATTATTTTAGTGTTGCATAAAGTGTCATTTGTATTGCGACATAAATAAATAAAATATGTCATAATTTTGCTACATACCCCTTTCACGACACAATTTACAGTGACGCAGAAAATGTCGCAAATGTGCATTTGCGACATTAAAAAAAGCCTTTTGCGATAAATTTTCATGTCGCAAAAGGCCAGTTTTCTTGTAGTGTTAGTGAAATACTATGTTGCATGGGTGCGGGAGTGCGGGTGCGGGGGCGATACAATTCGGATACGAGGATACGAATTTTTAAAAATTTTAGGGTGCGATTCGTCGAGGATACGTCTATATATTTATATTTTATTATGTATATCACCCATTTTATAAAAATAAAAATCATAAATTAAATACTACTCAGTTAAAATGAAGATTTCAGTTAAACCACATAAATTAAATACTATAGTGATTTTGTAGTGAATTTAAATTTTAGGACCCATATAAAAAAAGTATAAAAAAAACCAAAATATAAATTTATTTAAAACAAAACCCCCAAAATATCCGGATTCTTGCCGGATTCTTACCGGATACGCGTATTTTTTTTTTGTAGGATTCGCAGGTGGCGAATCCCGTGTGTATCCCACGCGAATCGCACCCGCACCCGTATCCCCCACGTTTCCGATACTGCATTGTTGTATTGTTCGAAGAATCCGTGCATTATAGGTGAAATGTAAAGTCCAGTAGTTGAAGAGGAAACCCTAAATTACTAGATTTCTGAAAACAAAATCCTATTTTCACTAGATTAGTCATTGATCAATCAAATTGTTGGAAATTCTCGGATAATTAGTAAAGTTTGGAGTCCACTATTTGATGCGATCCTTGTTTACTGGAATAGTGAAAATGAAAGCTAATTTCATTTCATTAGTCACTAATCCAGTGAAATAGGTAGAGATCCTCAAATAATTACTAAAATGTGAACTCAACTAGTTCAAGAGGCGATCTTCGATTAGTTGAATAGTTAAAATATTGATTTCACTTGATTAGTCACTAATGGAGTCGAATCGGTCGACATCCTCTGATAATTAGTGAAATGTAAAGTCCACAAGTCGAAGAGGCGTTCCTAGATTACTGTATTAGTTAAAATGATACTTGATTGAATTGGATTACTCACTAATCGAGATGCTTTTTTGTTTTGAACCGTTAAAAATATTAACTTTAAAATATTGACATACTATTTTGTTTTGTTCATTATTTCGTTTTTACCCATGGTTTACGAATCAAACAATGCAATTAGAACTTTTTATTAAACGAACTCAAAATAAAAACAAAAAATAAAATAAAACAAACCATAAATAGCAATTTCAAGACAATTTAATTATTTTAAACCATACAATAAATTCGAATCCCTAAATTATTTTATTATGAGTTGGGGTGGTGGACGGTGGGTTAAGGCAGGGGGCAGGTGTTGGTATCAACCGGTGGTCAGAAAACACATAAGTGTTCACTGTAAGCAGCATTGTGAGTGCAACAATGAACACAAACGTAGCGGAAAATAATAGAAATCAATGAAGAACAAAGAAGACACCGAGATGGTCTTCGCAAGATATCAGAATGATCTTGTTGTGCCTCAAGGCAAAACTTTCACTATAATTCACGAAGAATTACAAATCAAGGTTGAGGAAACGAACTATTAAAATCTACTAACATAAACTATCCACTAAGCTAGTTGTATAATGATTGTATTACTCAACCTAAAAATGTTTTGGATGCTCACAAAGAACTCTCTCTTCAATCTCTCCAAAAGCGCTATCTATCTCCAATGATTCCTCATCCTTATATAGAGCTTGAGACTTAGCCACCAAGTTAGGGTTAGGGTTTGCATGAGAGTAGAGTTCCACTCTTCCACGCCTCCTTTAAACATATCTCCATGCAATCTCTATCTTCTAGAAACCCTAGATGATATTGGGCTACTTTACGACTTGGTCGCTCGCCATGTCAGCCGCCACATCAGCCATCACATCAGCTACCGCATCAGGTCATACGTCCGCAACCTCATCAGCTGACTCATCAGCCGCCTCATCACTCTCCCTTAGTCCAGCTAATCTCTTCGATTATACCTACACAAAACAAACAAAAACCACAAGCGAAGAAAGACAAAAACTAAGAGATGGAATCTACTCTTAGATTCCAACAAACTCCCCCTTTTTGTCTTTCTTCACAAAAGAACATAATCCAAATTCTAAAACAAACAACCACGAGTGTTAACATAAAACATCATCAATCTAAAAACGTGCAGCAACAATATCCAAAAAATAAACAAGCAGAGATAAACAAAGTGTTTAGCACTTTAAACAAAAACAATCAATTCTGCAAAACACACAGCTGGATCAGCATCACACTTCAGTACTTTTAAAATCCCCGTACTCTTCAACCTCCTCAATATCTTCCTCTGTAGCAACCTCCTTATCTCGAGAATCTTCACCGTCATCTCTATATCAACTACACACTACATCTCCCCCTTTTTGTGAAGAAAGCAAGGTAGCAAACTGCCTAGACTTGGCAATATAGAGAAGCATGAGTAACGTTGTCACAACCAGGAAACCAACTGCAGCTACTGTGAAGGTGACTAGAGGAATCTTCAAGGAAAGAGCACCATATTCCAGTGATGGGTAGAGTAAAAAGATGGATGAAATAAGTTGGGTAAAATGATGATGTGAAGGGTGAAATGGGTGGTGCAGTGGTTATTTCAAGCATTAAGTCTAGAAGACATGGCGATAAAATACGAAAGGTTACAATATGAAGAGAGAGTCGAAACAATGGAGATAAGTACAAGTGAACTATAATTCAAACTTTGAAATATATTCACTATACCCCACAAAAATAGTGAGAGATCCAAAACAAAATAAATTTTCAAGGTAAGTGTTCCATCACACGCCCCAAAACCAGTTGCTATACTCTGCATTTTAAAGTAAGAATTATATCCGGCTAGATATGATTATTTACCCTTTTCTTTGCCTTTTTTTTTTAAATATACCCCATTTTTCAAGGAGACACTTATGCAGAATCTTTGAGACTGACTGTGCTCCAAGTTATACGGAACCTTTTTTTTTAAGGGTATTTAACACACTAGCAAGAATTTCGTTAATTGCACAAGGCAGAACACGGAGCAAGCAACATCCACCTGCTTATCAGATGGAACACATCCCGAGAGAATTTCTAAGTTTAGAAAACCTCTCTAAATCAAGGGGTTTCGTAAGTATATCCACAATTTGATATTCGGTTCGGAGATACTTTACCTCAATTATCTTCCTCTCCACCAAATCTCAAAGAAAATGGTAGCGAGTGTCAATGTGTTTGGTACGGACGAATTGGACAGGATTCTTTGTAATGTGAATGGTACTCGTGTTATCACATAGATAGTGATACCCTCCCCCTGAAGTTTATAATCCTCTAACATCCTTTTCAGCCATAGTAATTGTGTGGCACAGCTCCTAGCTGTGACATGCTCAGCCTCTGCAGTTGACAATGTCACATAATTCTGCTTTTTGCTATGCCATGACACGATGTTGTTTCCAAGGTAGCAACAACCACCACTCATACTCCTTCTTCCTTCCAAGTCTTCTCCCCAATCTGAATCTGTAAAACCATATAAACTTAGATTAGTATCTCTAGAATACCACAATTCCAAGTTCGTTGTGTTAGCCACATATCGAATGATTCGCTTAACAACTTTCATGCGAGATTCCTGTGGGCTTGCTTGAAACCTTGCACAAACACAGACACTAAACAGAATATCAGGTTTAGTAGAAGTTAAATACAACAAGCTCCCTATCATTGAGCGGTACACAGTGGGATCTACTTCACCCGCTTCATCTTTAGTCAGTTTGTCTGATGATCCCATCGGAGTTTTCATGTGCTTAGCATCATCGAGGCCAAACCATTTCACCAAGTTCTGAAAGTGAGTGTGCCCCAACTTTTGATGCCACAACTTCCCATCATCAACAGCAACAGTGAAACACTTTTCAGTATTAATGAGATAGCAGTTGTTTGATGATCTCTTTCCTTGCATAATTAAGGTTCCTTTCCTGTCATACACCTCACAAGAATCTTTGTTAAATTTAGCATCAAGATCATTATCACAAAGCTGACTAATGCTTACCAAATTAGCAACCAAACCTTCTATAAAGCTCACATTTATAAGCTTTGGGAATCCAACAACATTAAGAGTTCCAATTCTAGAAATCTTACCCTTCGTACCGCTACCATAGGTTACAACTCCACCATTAATGGGTTCAAAGTCTTCCAACCGATCCCTTAACCCAGTCATGTGCCTGGAACATGCACTATCAAAGTACCAAGCTCCCCCTACCTTTGAGCTTGAAGCAGTGAAGACAACATTGCACACAGTCTTATCTTTACTCTTGGAGCTAGAAGCACCTCCAATCTTACCTTTAGTCCTGCTCTTTATCACCTCCTCTTCGAGCATTTTGCTTTATGCTTTTCCTTCAGTTAGTCTCTACAGTATAACTTAATGTGTCTTGCTCTATGATAGTGATGACATTTGAAAACCCTTCTTGATGACTTCACCGGCTTATTTTCCTGCAAGTCAGAATTTAATCTAACAAATGGTTCCCCATTTGTTGATAGAACGTTGGATACAACAGGTTTAGTCACCTCAACAAACCCTAAACCTCTAGATCCTATTTGCGATAACGCATGAACTTCATCTAACTTTGTAGAACCAGTATTTAGTTTGTGAAATATTTTCTCAGCTAGATCAAGTTTAATAGCTTGCTTAACTAGCTCATAATCTTATTGTGTGAGCATTACCTCTAGTCTCACAAGCTGGGTCTTGAGCTCATCATTCTCCTCAGTCAGGACCTCATTCATTTTGACTTCCTTCTTGAACTTGGTCAGCAATTCATCATACGAAGCTTTAAGTTCTACCAATACCTAAAGTGAATCATCAACGAGCTCCAATTCCTCACTTACTTCCTGTATAGGTTCCACAATACTCGTTAGACAAAACAAATCAGAGTAATCACTAGAATCGTCAGTGATCGATGTTACTGTGGCCATCAATAAGGGCTCCTTTATGGTTGGCTCTGGAGTCTCTAGAACAGGTTCAGCTATTTCATCATCGCTTAATGATATGAAATTCACAAATTTACCTCGTTTCCTGAATGTGTTGGCACACTCATTAGCATAATGTCCATACCCTCGACATTCATGACATTGGATGTTGGAGTAGTCTCTCTGCTTGAACTGTTGTAGATCAGACATATTCCTTCTTAGGGCAACAATATTCTTTTATGGTGAACTCGGTAGTTCTCTAAGGACTAAAGAGCTGCCAACTCTTCTATTTGGATCTGAATTGTTTTGATCCCTTCCTCTACCTGCAAATCTGTTGAAATTTTTAACCAAATCATGTTGAAATTTTTAACCAAATCATTTACCTTTTGAGTTAAAAGTGTCATGCTTGGTTCCCTTCATGTCATCAAAGATAACATCATCATTAGCTTTTTCAAAGGGGCTCGCCCTTGGTGGTGTGTATACAGAGCCAGATGATGAGACTTGAAGAGCAAGACTCTTCTTCCGTGTGTATCCTTCTGATGCTTCCAGATCCATTTCGAACATCTTAAGATCATTCATCACTGCAGTGAACTCAAGGGCACCAACATTCTTCATCGTAGTGATTGCTGTGACCTTTTGCTGGAACTTGGGAGTTAATGTGCATAGCGCCTTTGACACCATCAGCTTGTTGGGAATGGGTTCTCCAAGATCCATGCACTCATTGGCGATATCCAAGATTTTATTGCAGTAATCACCCACTAATTCATCACTTTTCATCCGAAGATTCTCAAACTTAGTAGTGATAATTCATACCCTTGTATCCTTGACTGCAGTGTCACCTTGGCAGTGGAGTTCCAAAATATCCCATGCCTCTTTAGCTAACTCGTAGTTCTTAATCAGCTTGAACATGTTGACATCCACCGATGAGAAAATGACATTTAAGGCTTTGTCATGGAAAGTTGCTCCCTCATTCTCTTCCCTTGTCCATTCACTTGTTAGCTTTCGAACAGCATCTCCTTCCTCGTCCATCTTCTTGGGATGGGACCAGCCATGAAGAACATGAGACCACGCTCTAACATCAATGGATTTGATGTAGTGCCTGACCCTCACTTTCCAAATGAGTAATTAAAACCATCCAACACTGGAGGTTTGTTGAACACCATGCTGGTGAGATCTATCTCGCCGTACAGGGACCGTCACTTAGTATGTCGTCGGCTCTGATACCACTTGTTGGTATCAACCGGTGGTCAGAAAACATAGAGGTGTTCACTATAAGCAGCATTGTGAGTGCAACAATGAACACAAACACAACGGAAAATAATAGAAATCAACGAAGAACAAAGAAGACACGGAGATAGTCTTCGCAAGATATCAGAATGATATCTTGCTGTGCCTCAAGGTGAAACTTTCACTATAATTCACGAAGAATTACAAATCAAGGTTGAGGAAACGAACTATTAAAATCTACTAACATAAATAATCTAACTATCCACTAAGCTAGTTGTATAATGATAGTATTACTCAACCTAAAAACGTTTTGGATGCTCTCAAAGAACTCTCTCTTCAATCTCTCCAAAAGCGCTATCTATCTCCAATGAATCCTCCTCCTTATATAGAGCTTGAGACTTAGCCACCAAGTTAGGGTTAGGGTTTGCATGAGAGTAGAGTTTCACTCTTCCACGCCTCCTTTAAACATATCTCCATGCAACCTCTATATTCTAGAAACCCTAGATGATATTGAACTGCTTTACGACTTGGTCGCTTGCCACGTTAGCCGCCACATCAGCCACCACATCAGCCATCACATCAGCCGCCACATCATGTTATACGTCAGCAACGTCATCAGCTGACTCATCAGCCGCCTCATCACTCCCCCTTAGTCCAACTAATCTCTTGGATTATACCTACACAAAACAAACAAAAACCACAAGCGAGGAAAGACAAAAACTAAGAGATGGAATCTACTCTTAGATTCCAATAGTAGGCTGGGTTCTGCAAAAAAAAAAATGGCCTAAAAGCCATAATAAATATTACTTCCTCTGTTCCAAGATTCATGACCCCTTTCTTTTGGGCACGAGATTTAAGACGGGAGTGTTAAGTATTTTAAGTGTATTGTTTAAGGAATGAGTATTGTTTAATATTGATCTCATTTTATACATTTTCGAATTAAATTTTAAATTAATTATTTATCTTAATTTTTTTTGTAATTAATTAAATTAGATAATGTTTAATTAATTAATTATTATTTTTTTGTAGATTTCTAGAACTGTATAAATGAAACTAATTAACATCACATAAAGAAATTTAAATCAACAAATTAATAAGAAAATTCGCCCAATACTTTGAAAAAAATGAAATCAAACCAATTTATAAGAAAAAATCCAAGTAATTGTGCACATGGAGAAGGATTATCTATCACATCAACAAAAATTTAAGAGGAAAATCTGCCCTTAAAAATGAGGCGCCACATTCAAATGGCACAGAGGCTACTTTATCTATAAATCTATCACTACCCTCTTCATTCCAATTTCTCTTTTTCTCCCAAATTTCTTCAAGCACATTGAGGCCGCCGGAAATAGCTGCAGCAGCCGCCGGCAGAAAATCTGCAGCTTTTGTCTTCATGGTGCGCCGGCAGAAGGACCTCACAACCGATGTGAGGAATCGATGCGTCCAGTACATCCATGAAGGCTGTGATGGTGGAAAGCCAAAAAGAGGAAGACTCCTTCAATGCCAAGGGAAGTTTGGCATTTCAAAATCCAAAGTTTCTAGACTTTGGAGAGCTGCAAAAGCACAACAAGAACAAGGGTTAGCCATTCATGTTGTTTCCAGAAAAAAAGGGCAGAAAAAGAGATCGTAAAAGCTGCCTAACTATGAAATAATGAGAGGGATGGACCTGAGTGAGAGAGGTTGTTATTGAGCAATGGTTGAGAAAAGGGGAGTTAGTCTCTCAACTTTACATAGATGGGGCAAGGCTGGGTTGTTCAACATTTTTGCAAGCTACATCAAGCAATCACTTACAGCAGACTATAAGTTCTTGAGGATGAGATTCAGCTTGGAAGCATTGGAACTAGATAGAGTAATGAACACACTAAGGTACTCATCTATGCACAACACAGTGCACATAGATGAGAAGTGGTTCTTCATAACCCAAGGGAAAAACATGTAATGAACTTGAATTCTTATTTTTTGATTTCAGCTTTGATAATTTGCATCATTGGTCTTCTTTAGGGACAACATATTAACAATCTGCAAACATGTCACAAATATTATCTTGCACCAAGTGAAGATGAGCCACACAGAGCATGTAAATCCAAGAAATTCATTGGAAAAATCATGTTCATGTGTGCAACAAGTAGACCAATCCTAAGAGATGATGGCACAGTCCTATTTGATGGCAAAATAGGATGCTTCCCATTCACTACACAAGGTGTTGCATTAAGAAACATCAAACACATAGTCAAGGGCACACTTTACACAAAAGCAGTGGATTCCATTACAAAAGAAGTCATAAAATCCACTCTAATTGAAAAGGTACCAGCAAGGTCTAGCTCAACTATTTCTTTGGTGCATAATTATTGTTTTGTTTACCTAAAAAGTAAATGGACTTCATCATAGGTGATCATACTTAGAAAGAGTTCATGCTAACCATTTTCATTTTCATTAAACATGCCACAATAGGTTATCCAAACAATTAAACAGAAGTGGCCAGAGAGTGCATCAAAAAATATCTTTATCCAACAAGATAATGCAAAGCCACACACATCATAGATTCAGATCCTGACTTCAGAGCAGCAGCTACTCAAGATGGATTCAACATCAAACTAATTTAGCAACCACCAAATTCTCCAGACACAAACATAAATGACCTAGGCCTGCGAAATACCAGAAATTCATGGGAGCAACGCGCCGGCGGCGATTCACCTCGTGGCATGCAAGCCCGTCGCAAGACTGCGTCGATGTAGCGGGGGAGGGGGGGTTACAGGTGGATCTCCAGGCCGGCGGAGGTGAGGGAGATACAGATCCATCAGATCTGTCCATGGTGAGAGAGAATTAGGGTTCGAGATAGAGAGATGAAAATCGACGGCGAGAGAGAGTCTCGAAAAATTAGAGTTTTCTCTCAAGAACACAAGAGACAGAATGAGATAGAGAGTTAGAGAGTTATCGAGAAGCATCCATTCAATTAAGTGGATTGAGGTAGGTGGAGATTTTAATTTGAGGTTTTTAATTTCTGCTTTTTACTTTCTCTTTTTTTTTTAATTTCTGGAATATATTTTTTAAATATTAAAATAAATTAAATAATATTAATTGTAATTAAGGTAAAAATAATTGTACAATTAGTTGGTTAATTATTTCCTAAAATAGAAAGGGGTCACGAATCTTAAAACGGACCAATAAGAAAAGGGGGTCACGAATCTTGAAACAGAGGAAGTAAAATATGTGGTGCATGCATTGCAAAGATTTGCATTCAAAACTTTCCCGTTGGCGTAGCAAGGGATAACCGCAAATTAAAAAGATAAAAGAGTGAGAAAGTACTGTAATCAAAACCAAATGAGGACTCTCACCCAGTTAGTCAAACGCCTTGAAAACGAACTTGAACTTGAACTTGAAACTGAATTAATATCAAAAAACAAAATCCCGAATCTCAAGGAAATGAATCCCATATTATTTACCAAGTCTATCACTATTCTAACAAAATGGCCACGTGTCTCAGAAACCGTCTAAATCCTCGACTCCTCCCATATCTCCGCCGTGTCGGCGCCGCCCCCCACCTCTATAAAAGCATTCCTCCCATTTCCTTGCGAAAATTCCGATTTAATTCTTCACTACTGCTTTTCAGCCCAAAATCAGCATGACTGTCAAGGGCGGCACGACGCCGGCCTGCGCCGCCTGCAAATACCAGCGCCGCAAATGCAGCCCCACTTGCCCCCTCGCCCCCTATTTTCCGGCCGACCAGCCCAAGATCTTCCAGAACGTTCACCGCTTGTTCGGAGTTTCCAAGGTTACCAAAACCCTCAAGGACCTCGAGACCAAGGACCAGAGGGACGACGCCATGCAATCCATCATCTATGAGGCGGATATGCGGCAGAGATTCCCCGTCGACGGCTGCCGGGCCATCATCGCGCAGCTGCACCAAAAGCTGCAGCTCGCGTACGAGGAGCTGCACTACGTCTGCGCCAACCTCGACGCGTGCCGTCTCTCGAATATCGATGGCTCGAGTTCGGACAAAGATGCGCCACCACCGCCGCCGCCGTACCACGGAGGCGGACAGTTTATATTTGAAGAAAATGGTGGGGAAAATGTACCGACGATGAGTTGGATTCAAGAGCAGATGAATGCGTTAGACATTCATAAGAGGAGTAGTCTTGATTTCGAAGCGCAACAGTTTAAAAACTACGTCGTTGCGGAGAGGACGATCGACGAGGAAATGCCTTCAAGGTTTAGCCAAATTGATTTTGAAGCGCAACGGTTTAAAAACTACGCCGTTGTGGAGAGGAACGTTGAGGAAATGTCTTCAAGGTTCAGCCAAATTGCAAGGATCCGAGAGGAACGACTTTTCTATGAGAACGATCTAAATTTTCATATGCATCAAAGTATTACGAACACTGAAATAAACGGCTTAAAATTTTATGTTGTTGAGTTGAATCGTCCTATGTTTAGTCTGAATTTCTGTATCTTGAAGAATTATTTTATGGGTCACCCATAATTTTGAATAAAGATCGTCCATCATAGTTATTGTAGTTTTAGTTGATCATTGTAGATCATCACTGCGGATGGCGTTGTACAAGTCGTTTGTTCTTTATCCTATTTATTTATTTTCCTAAATTTATTTTTCTTTAATTCTATTTATTTATTTTCCTCAATTTCGATATAATATGATTCAGTCTAATAGTATTATATTAATTAACAATGACTCATTAATTTAATTAGAGTAAATAATTATTTTTTAGAATTAAAAAATATTTATATTTATATCTATATGTATATAAATAAAATTAAATATTAAAAATAAATAAGGAATTCAGTCAATTAGAGTAAAGTTCGAAGGATAATAATGTTAAAACAATCGAAGAAAAAAATGAATAAAAATCATGAAAAAATTAATTTTTAATACTTATGCACTTGTAATAGGAGTGTCTACACGGGTCGAGACCGGATACCTATCTCGTTTCTTTCAACTACCCGACCCCAAATAAGTAAATATATATATATATATATATATATATATATATATATATTCTGCTTGGGTACCCAATACCCGAGGTTCGGGTAATTGATAAGCAGACACTTAAATACATTTATTTATAATCCAACAGTTTACATTCAAACAAAGTGCAACCAATGATCAAAACTTAAACTCAAAATAATATATAATAATTTAATAGATTTAATTACTTATTATAATTATAAAATAATATTAATAATTAATTAAAAGTTGATCGGGTATTCGTAAATATCCAATTGGATAATCAGGTACCCGAGTACCCGGAAAAAAAAAAATTGATCCATAACCCGCCCTGATACCTGATAAAATCAAGTTCAGGTACACAAAATACGCAATCGGGTCAGAATTTTCAGAACATACCCAAGTACCGAACCCATTTAGACACCTCTATGCGCTGCACAAACCACTTTGATCTTATGCCTCAATTTAGGTGTCTTAATCGTGTCCAAAATTTTAATTACTTCAACAATTTTAATTTGCAATGATTCGGTTTAATTATATAATTATTTTCTATTATAGGGACCACTAATCTAAATAAAATTTATAATTATTTTTTAGTATTTATTTTTTAGTTTAATAATAATATTAGGATTGATAAATCCAAAATTAGGATATATAAAAAATTATTAGTAGACATTTATATATGAATATTTTTTTATATATATATGTAATTTGAAACCGTAGTTTTGGATTTATTAACCCTACTATAATTAAGGATTCGTTGGCTAAAAATACATTAACCATGGTTGTTTTTTAGTTTTTTCCATAATCTTTTAAAGTTTGCTTAAAATACATCAACTATCATCATTTTTGGAATATTCCATGGTTCTTGGGAAAATCGAAACGGATGTGGCACTGAAAATAGTCAATGTTGTGAGTTTTGAATAAAAGTTGTTCTTTTGATTGTTAAAAAGTTCTATTTCCGCTCTCAAAAAAAAAAAAGTTCTATTTCCAAATTTAGATTTGCTTTTTTTTTTTTTCTTTCTAGAAAGACGCAAAACACGATATGTTACTTGATAGATTGGAGAGAGAACGTTTGTTGAGGTGAAAAAAAAGATAACTTTAATTTTATTTTAGATTTAACAATCAAAATGATACTGATAGGATACGGCCTAGCTCCTAGGCCCAAGCATCAAGCCCAATATAATTGGGCCCCGACAGTTAAGCTTGGCCTACGCAGCTCGGCCCAACTAAAAGAAACTTCTTCACCTAGACTCCTACATCGACTACAACTCAAGCTCTAAGAGAGATAGAGAAGCTCGGTGTCTATCCCTAATCAGAGGATCAAGCGAGAGTCCAAATAGGAGAAAACTTTGTATTATAATCAAACTCCATGTAATTACCTATAAATAGGGGTTTAGAATAGATTGAGATGAGGGAGAACAATCTTGTAATCACTACTCATACAAGCAATAAAGATCCATACTCTTTCCGCCCGTGGACGTAGATCTATTCCAATGGATTGAACCACGTAAATCCCTTTATGTTCCGTTTACTCTCGTGTTCATTAATTTCTTGTCTGCGTGCATTAATTACCTTACGAAAATAAGTTCGATCACTGGCGCCGTCTGTGGAAAAGAAAATTTGTGATTTTCGATCAAAAGTTTTCTAGGTAATCTACAGCCATGACAGGAAGACTAACGCGATCCCCCCCAAACGCGAAATCACGATTTGTTCGGAGCAGCTTTTATTATTCGCCAATTCCGGGCTGAAATCACCACCAAATCGGACGAAACCACCTGGAAACATGTTCTACTCGTCGAGAGGATTCCAACAGTAGGTTTCCCGTCAAAAACTGATCACCGGTGTGGCGGGAATCACGTCTGGAAGTTCGTGCTGTTGCACGACTCGCGAAATCACGATTCGTTCGGAGCAGCTTCTGTTATTCGCCAATTCAGGGCTGAAATCACCATCAAATCGGACGAAACCACCCGGAAACATGTTCTACTCATCAAGAGGATTCCAACGGTAGGTTGCCTGTCGAAAACCGATCAACGGTGTGGCAGGAATCGCGTTTGGAAGTTTGTGCTGCTGCACGACTCGTGAAATCACGATTCGTTCGGAGCAACTTCTGTTATTTGCCAATTCCGGACTGAAATCACCACCAAATCGGACGAAACCACCCAGAAACATACTCTACTCATCGAGAGGATTCCAACATGATCAATCGCTGCCGCTACTGCCGCCGGCAACAAGGAAAAAGATATTCAGCAAACCGGACAAGGTCCGACAGCAAATCCACCGGTTCAGGAAGCCGAAATCCACAAAGGCGAGGCAAGCTAGGCGCAAGATCTAAACTCGGCAACATACCAGCTATCTAGGAAGGAACACGCCAGAGGCCAGACTCCGGACGGACATGTTGAGCATGTTGGATAAGCATAGCAAGATTTTCTCCAGCTCGCCAAAAACAACACAACGCTCAGCCGTGAAAAAGGACAACCCTCACGCAAAGATGGTAGAGAGCACGAAGCTTACCTCCGGATCGCGGTATTGGCAAAAGTCCCCTAGAGTCAGGATCGTAGACGCATGGGACGTCGGGATCCGCCAATGGGGCCACCATCGCATCTCACCTCGCCGCAACGTCATCTCACCTCGGCGCGACACCGTCTCACCTCGGCGTGATGAGGACAATTACCTCACACTACGAAGCCATTATGGCATAGCAAATCGGTTCGTAAGAGCCGATAAAGCTGATAGGTGCAAACGCGAAGCCGACAAGGCCGAACTATCAGATCGGAAAGAGGATCAGAACGACTGAGGCCAAAGTCGGCAAAGTGCATTCAACAGGCTCCAACATGCACCCTTGGAATCCAGACTCGTACCTCATCAAAATCAGGAATGAAGTCAATTCACCCCGTTGACGAGGCTGAGGACAGAGATCTATGAACTGCGTCATGGAGCAATTGGTGCGTGACGGCACCCTCAAGAGGTACCAAAGTCACAGCCGACGTTCTGACAAGTACGAAGCCCACACTCAAGGCAAAGCGCAATGAAGACGATGAGGATGAGGACCAACATCAGTTTGACAAAGTCATAATAGTCGTTACAGGGATCCCTCAAGGTGCTCAAAGTCTTCTCTCAAAGTTGAGGCCCAAAGTCCTCAAACGGACGAGCCCTCACATAAGAAGTTCAAAAAGGACGAGACCATCACCTTTTCCGATAAGGATCCGGTACCAGCCTCTAGGAAAGATTGCACTAGCGTTAGTAAATGCTGCAAGGAGGCTGCGACCCTATTTCCATGCACACCCAAATAGGTCCTCACCGACCTGTCACTTCGGCAAGTGCTAATGAAACACCGAAGCCATCTGAGCCCACCTCAAAAAAGCCGAAGCCGAACCTACAAAAGAACCGCCTAAAGATTGGTGGAAAGTATACGTGAACGGGGCTTCGAGAAATTTAGGATGCGGGGTAGGCATCATTCTCCTCGGTCTAGACGGACATGAGACAACCTATGCACTTCGATTCGACTTCCCTACAATAAACAACAAAGTGGAGTACGAAGCTTTAATCGCCGGACTTCGCCTAACTTAAAGTCTCCAGACACGAGCTGTACAATTTTATAGTCTCTCAAGTCATAGTGAGCCACATGCTAGGAGGTTACGAAGCTAAAGGCGATAGAATGAAAAGGTACCTCTATAAAGCCAAGAGCCGACAACAATACTACTCGTATTTTGAGTTGGTTCGCATCCCGAGGGGGCAGAACAGCCGAGCAGATGCACTAAGCAAATTAGCCTCGTCATCCATAAGCCCTCCCGTGGAAGAAGTCAAACACCAAAGTGTAGATGAAGCTGAGGTCAACCCAGTAACTGACGACGAGCCTAACTGGATGACCCCTTCAAAATTACTTGGAGAAGGGCGAACTACCCAATGATAAGCTCGAAGCTAGAAAAATCACCAGCATGTAAAGCCCGTGACTATTCTTGCAACGGGGGGATACACATTGTTGGTCCAATAGACAAAGATCTCGGCCAATGCCAGTTTCTCATCATAGCCATCGCCTTTTAGGCTCAAATGGCTGGAAGCCGAACCCTTGGCAAAAATCACAAGCAAGAACGCCCTCACCTTCATCTGGAAGAACATAGTATGCCGCTTTGGCATACCCCATATCCTCATCTCAGACAATGGACGCAGTTCATAGACAACGTTTAGAGAATGGTGTGAACATATTCAGCAAAAGTTCACCTCGGTAGCCCATCCCCAAGCAAACGGCCAGATTGAAGTCACAAACCAGATGATCGTCAGGGGACTTAAAGCTCACTTCGATAAAGCCAAAGGAGATTGGGTAGCGAACTTACCCCAAGTTATAGTCATACCACACAACTCCCCGGACCTCGAACGGTGAAACACCCTACAATTCGGTGTATACATCCGAAGCAGTGATCCCGGTAGAGATCGGCCTGCCGAGCCCGCGCACTCTCAACTTCACAGCCGAAGTTAATGAGAAAGACCTCCGAACCAAACTGAATTTGTTGGAAGAGAAACGAGAGCTCGTTTAGATAAGAGAAGCCAAGTACAAGCAACAAGTAGCTCGGTACTACAACCAAAGAGTGAAGTACCAATAATTCCAAGCAGGCGACCTCGTACTTCGGAACAATGAGGTCAGTAAAGCGGAAAGCCTCAGCAAGCTTGAAGCCACAGGGGAAGGACCGTACCGAGTTGAAGAAGTCCTCGGCAAAGGGTCGTACAAGCTCGCTCACTTACCCAGTAAACAAATACCCCGTGCCTGGCACATTACTTATTTAAAGAGATACTTTGCATAAGTGGTCGAGAGTAATGTCCAAGTTCATATAGTTTATTTAGGTCATTTAGGTTGTCTTTTAGGGTCTTGCATACATCTTGCATTTGCATACATCTTGCACATCTCTCTCTACTCCACTTATGCATATTATCTCGACAAATAAGGAATGTAAAGCCAAAACCTCATTCTACGACGAAGTAGAGCTATTTAAAGCCAAAACCTCATCCTACGATGAGGTAGAGCTATCTGAAACCAAAACCTCATCCTACGATGAGGTAGAGATATTTAAAGCCAAAAACCTCATCCTACGACGAGGTAGAGATATTTAAAGCCAAAACCTCATCCTATGATGAGGTAGAGCTATCTAAAACCAAAACCTCATCCTACGACGACGTAGAGCTATCTAAAGCCAAAGCCTCATCCTACGATGAGGTAGAGCTATTAAACCTTGACGAGGGTAATTCAATATCCTTTTAAGGATAAAAATAAACTCCAACTATGGAGTAACACTTAAACACGCATAAGGGGACCACTCCTATCGATAGATTTGACAAATAAGGAACCCAGGCCATATTTGTCTTATGACGAAGTGAGCCAACCCAGGCCATATTTGTCTTATGACGAAGTGAGCCAACCCAGACCATATTTGTCTTATGACGAAGTGAGCCAACCCAGGCCATATTTGTCTTATGACGAAGTGAGCCAACCTAGGCCATATTTATCTTATGACGAAGTGAGCCAACCCAGGCCATATTCGTCTTATGACGAAGTGAGCCAACCCAGGCCATATTCGTCTTATGACGAAGTGAGCCAACCCAGACCATATTTGTCTTATGACGAAATGAGCCAACCCAGGCCATATTTGTCTTATGACGAAGTGAGACAACCCCCAGGCCATATTCGTCTTATGACGAAGTGAGCCAACCCAGGCCATATTTGTCTTATGACGAAGTGAGCCAACCCAGACCATATTTATCTTATGATGAAGTGAGCCATCCCGGGCCATATTTGTCTTATGATGAAGTGAGCTAACCCGGGCCATACTCATCTTGTGATGAAGTGAGCTATTGAAAGCCAAAACCTCATCTTACGACGAGGTAGAGCTATCTAAAGCTAAAACCTCGTCCTACGACGAGGTAGAGCTATCTAAAGCCAAAAACCTCATCCTACGATGAGGTATAGCTATCTAAAGCCAAAACTTCATCCTACGATGAGGTAGAGCTATCTAAAGCTAAAACCTCGTCCTACGACGAGGTAGAGCTATTTAAAGCCAAAAACCTCATCCTACGACGAGGTAGAGCTATCTAAAGCTAAAACCTCATCCTACGATGAGGTAGAGCTATTTAAAGCCAAAACTTTGTCTTGTGACGAAGTGAGCTACTTAAAACTTCGTCTTGTGATGAGGTAAAACTATCTACAGCCAAAACCTCGTCCTATGATGAGGTAGAGCTATCTAAAGCCAAAACCTCATCTTATGATGAGGTAGAGCTATTTAAAGCCTAAACCTAGTATCATGATGAGGTAGCGCTACCTAAAGCCTAACTTCGTCGAATTTATTTTTCGACGGGGCAAGACATTTCTTTTTTACCTCGTTTTTAGACGGAATGAGCCGAACTCGACTTCGTCGAATTTATTTTTCAACGGGGCAAGGCATTTCTTTTTTACCTCATCTTTAGAAGGACGATCCGAACTCGACTTCGTCAAATTTATTTTTCGATAGGGCAAGACATTTCTTTTTTACCCCGTCTTTTGACGGGATGAGTCAAACTCGACTTCATCGAATTTATTTTTTGACGGGGTAAGAGATTTCTTTTTACCTCATCTTTTGACGGGACGAGGCGGTACACGATTGACTTTGTCAAATTTATTTTTTGACGGGGCAACATACTTTTCTTCGACCTCGGCTTAACAAGGCAGTACACGATTGACTTCATCGAATTTATTTTCTGACAGGACAATGGACTTTTCTTCAACCTCGTCTTAACGAGGCAGCACGCGATTGACTTCATCAATTCTACTTTTGACGGGGCAACATACTTTAGACAACTCCTACCTCAACTATTTCCCCTAAATCACACCCTCACTTTTATATCTTTTTGGGGGGGGGGGGATGTGATAGGATACAGCCTAGCTCCTAGGCCCAAGCATCAAGCCCAATATAATTGGGCCCCGACAGTTAAGCTCAGCCTACGCAGCTCGGCCCAACTAAAAGAAACTTCTTCACCAAGACTCCTACATCGACTACAAGTCAAGCTCTAAGAGAGATATAGAAGCTCGGTGTCTATCCCTAATAAGAGGATCAAGCGAGAGTCCAAATAGGAGAAGACTTTGTATTATAATCAAACTCCATGTAATTACCTATAAATAGGGGTTTAGAATAGATTGAGAAGAGGGAGAACAATCTTGTAATCACTACTCATACAAGCAATAAAGATCCATACTCTTTCCGCCCGTGGACGTAGATCTATTCCAATAGATCGAACCACGTAAATCCCTTTGTGTTCCGTTTGCTTTCGTGTTCATTAATTCATTGTCTACGTGCATTAATTACCTTACGAAAATAAGTTCGATCAGACACCGTTTTAATTGAAAATACATCACATCAACTTTTTTTTGGTGCCACACAAATTTTAATTTTGAGGCTTTGTAATAATAGGTTTTGAAGTTGACTTTTTAAATATATATTTTTTTTCATATGATACTAGTACTATACTTTTAGTATCCTTTAGAATATATATATTCTAAAAAAATTAATTCAAAATCTATCATTACAAAACTCCAAAATTAGTTAAAAAAAAAAGAAAAAAAAAAAGAAAAAAGAATTGAGTTGTGGATAGAGGGATAAAATATACTACCTCCATCCCACTATATATTAGGCACTATTCATTTGATAGACATTTCCGGCATACGTTTTTACCGAAACCTAGTATGTGTTTTAAAATATAATTTTGAAGTATTTTTTTTACGGGATACTATGAGTGTTATAATATCCCGTAAAAAAAATACTTCAAAATTATATTTTAAAACCAATACTAAGTTTCGATAGAAATGCGTGCCGAAAATGTCTATTAAATGAATAGCGTCTAATATAGTGTGATAAAGGTAGTAAGAGGTAATATACCCAAATACCTAATCCCTTAAGTGTTAAACAACTTTTGCCTACGACTTAAAAAAACAAAATATGCCTAAAGTTTTAAAATTGGGACTAGAATACCTCAACCTTTACCATCTTATCTCTCCCTCTCTCTCACCTATTTTCAGTGATTCTCCATTTGAATTGGATGTTCTCCTCTCTCCTCTCTCCTCTCTCTTACTTTCTCTCACCGGCGGTCCTCTTTTTTTCCCTCCACCGAGAAGTTAGAGGCAATGGCGTGAGCAGTGCCGGTAAAATTGAGATCGTCAGAGGAGAAGAAATCACAGCCAACAACAGCACTGCCGCAAGCTCTAGCGTGTAGAAGACGAGCACTACAAGAATCATATTCAAAGCCGGCGGATTCACAACGGAAAAAAAAATGAACGTCATCGGCAGATCTCAGGCGGATCCTGAACGGAGTGGATCCCTGATGGATCTGTGGCGGATCCCCGACGGATTTGTGGCGGATTCCCAACAGAATCCGTCGGCATTCCGCAGCTAATATTCGCCGATGGATAAATCCGCCGGCGTTTGTATTTTCCGATGCCCGTTTTGCCGATGGAAAGTTGGTCGGCTAAACAGGCATCGGGAAATGCAAATGCCGGCGGATTTGTCCGCCGGCAAAGTTTGGCTGCGGAATACCGACAGAATCCGTCGGGAATCCGCCACACATCCATTGGGGATCCGCCACAAATTCGTCGGGGATCCACTCCGTTCAGGATCCTCCTGAGATCTGCCGGTGGTGTTCATTTTTTTTTCCCGTCGCGAATCCGCCGACTTTGCACAGGATTCTTGTAGTGGAGACGGCATTGCCACCTTTTTCTCTACCTCTCTCCTAGCGGTTGTAGATCTGGCCAGTGCAGGTGAAGAGCTCCGGTTGCTGTGCCTTTGGGCAACATAAAGAAGGGTTGTAGAAGTTAGCGAGGGAATCTCGATTGCAAGCTCTGAGAGAGGCTAGCAGTGAGGCGGCAGCGCTGCTCAGAGAGGCGGCGGATATGGTGCAAAGAGTGATTGAAATTCTATTTCTATTTCTCCTTCACTGTATTCTACACTATAATAATTGATTCGATTCTTGGTCTTTGTTTGGTAGAGTGAGAGAGAAGAATCAATAGATTTTGGGTTGTTTCATTCGATCTATGGGCCCCACTCCCCTCTTCTCATTTAAAAAAAATTATTTTTTCTATTTTAGTCTCTCTCTTCTTTTTCTTTTCAATAATTAGATGCAAGATTTGTGAAGCCAACGAGATTTGTGAAGCATTGCAGTAAGGGTTTGTACCAATTGGAGTTGCTGTTTGTACTTCAGTGATCCCAATTTCTGTGTAGAGACAAATGCCGGTTTAATCCATCAATTTAACTATCATTTTTTTTTTCTTTCCTTCTTTTTTCCTACTTTGTATTTTTGTTGTTCTAAGAGAATTTTGGTGTTTGTGAGGGTTTATGGCGACCTCATTTTTGTTGGTTTTTATTAATAATTATACGGATATGTTAATTAGATTGATCTTTTTCAATATTTTTGATGTTTGGCGATCCATTTTTGTTGAGTAATGGAGTTAAAATCAAGAGTTGTTGTTGAGTAATTGAGTTAGGAATACGAATTCTTACCAAACAATAGGTAATAAATTTTACAGCCACGCATGCAAATTGGATGGTAAAAATATGAATTCGTACCAAATAATAGTTAAAAAATTGAAACTTTTTACTAAGTCACATACAAATTTACGATCACACAAATAAATTAGTAAAAAGACTGTATGGATGGTAAGAAAATAAAAATTCATACCAAATAATAGGTAATAAATTGAATTTGCTTACTAACTAACATACAAATTTATGATCATACATACAAATTAATAATGTGTGAGTGTGTGTTGTTTACCTGATAAAAAAAAATAGTAAAGTGATGTAATTATAAAATCGGTTGAAATTTGTAATATATATATATATATATTTATGTTGGGAACCCTCTGCAGTTATTTTGATTATATTTTCTCGAAACCACACTTAGATTTTATTTAAGTATTTTAAAATAGAGTTGTTAGGAACAAGCTTCGTTAAGAGGCTTGTTAGTTAATTCTAGAAAGATCGATCCAGCTCGTAAAGGAAGAGATCGTTAGACGAGCTCTATCCTTTAGGATGATCGATCTAGCAATCAGTTGGTCTCTCAGTCCACTGGTGCCACATCGGTTGCCAACCTGGACCAATCTAAACTCATGAAGATAACTCAGCACCAATGGCTCCTTGCCACTGGTCAGAGTTCCAACGGCTAAAATTTAAATTCTAGGCCTATAAATACCCTCATCTTCAAAGGAGTTAAACATAGGAATTTCAATCAACAAGCCAAAACTCTGCAGAAATTTCAAGCATTCAAGCAAACTCAACACTCAAAAATCTAGAGAATTCCCAAGTGTTTGTGAGATTTCACCTTTGTTACTTAAACTGAGCTCTAGAGTGTTAATTGCTGTTCAAAAGCTCGTCAGGAGCTACTCCTTCAAGTCAAGAAGCTGATTCGTGAAGAAAGAAGTAATTCTACTACTTCACCATTTACAGGGAAGATCAAGCTCCGAAATCAGGAAGCTCGCTAGTCTAATTTTAATGCCCCGGATTCACTCAGATAGAAAACCTGGTTCCGGAACACTATAGGGGTCTAAATTAGAGGAGTTTATCTTTTAATTGCTCCGAAGCATCTCCTCTACAATAGGATCGAATCCACAGTGAAACCAAGAGACTATTTAACACCTATCAGCTGACCAGAGTTTATATAAAGCATTACAACCGTGGCGGACCAGACCGCACTACAGTTAGGTCCAATTCATAAGTTAAATCGAAATACTAAACGTGAAGACCGTAGCAGTGAACCGCACTTCAGTCGACTGGAATGTAAATGACGTAAAGTAAATATGTATATATATATATGTAAAAGCGGTATAGACAGTGTCGGTTGTCCTCACATATCAACTGAATGTAAATGACGTAAAGTAAAGGAAAACGATAATGACAGTGATGGTAATCCGCACATATTGACTGAAATGTAAATGACGTAAAGTAAAGGAAAACAATAATGATAGTGATGGTAATCTGCACATATCGACTGAAATGTAAATGACCTAAAGTAAAGGAAAGCGATAATGACAGTGATGGTAATCTGCACATATCTGTTAGAAAATGTTAGTCACAGCGGCGATAGTTCGCACTTCACTTGGTTTTCGAAAGAGAGTTTGGAGTTAGCAGTTAGATGCATAAATGTAAGTACTTTAAGGTAAATAGCAGAAAGTAAAGATCATTAGTGAATCGAATAAAAAGACTTGAATAGATTAGGGTTTTGAACGGAGGCTTAGTGTTTTGGAAGTTCAGAAGGAGAATAGAGTTTTGTGCCAAAGCACTTGATTGAAAATGAAATAAGATAGCATTTCTTCTTCCTCTTCGATCTCTTTCTTTTCCGTCCGGTCCCACTCGCTCCGCCGACGATCATTCTGCAGAAGAAATGAAGTTCGACAGGGCTGAGTACTATTGTACCCAATAGGGATCATTGCCACAAAACCACAAACTCAACCACAAACTAATGAAAAATATTCATTTAACCCTAATTCATCCCCAAATGCTCAAAACAAAACACAAACTTTCAAACAAATTCAAAAACCATCAAACAAACTCAACAAATAACACAAGATCGTTCAAAACATCCCACCACTCAAACTCTTCACCAAACATGTTCACTCCAACAATTTTCATCCACAATTCCAAGCAAACATATCTCAATCAAGTAGACACTAGCAAACCACACGAATAACATCAAATCACACTTTCAAGCCAATCTATACCAAACATGAGAGACAAAGACAAGGAGACTAAAGACAAGAGCGTAAAGAAATGTAGCAAGACATGAGATGAATGTAATTTAAATTCATTATCCTACCCCCTCCCCCAAACTTATTTTTAAAAAATAAATTTTAAAATTAGTTTGGAGGGAAAGATATATAATGAATTTAAATTATACTTACAACTTCTCCGAGCTAGTTTGGGGGCGGCCTTGGCCAATGTGATACTCCTGAAAGCTCTCAAGGAGTGCTTCTGTTCTCTCACTCCTTCGTGCTTCTTCTAGTTGAGTAAGCTGCATGGATGTCACCTCTTGCCTCATCACCGTGACTTGGGCCTCTAAGTTCTTGAATCCACCTTCCATGTTGGACATTCGACTCTCAAGAGCATCAAATTTTTCATCATATAATGGTTCACTTGAACCTTGCTCATTGTCAAGATGCTCCTCCTCCATCTCTTCATCTTCATCATCCCCTCGGTCTCTTTCAACACTTCTTCCATTAAGTGAATACTCACTTCCTTCACCTTGGTTGAAGATCCTTTCTCTCATAATCTGGGTGTGCTCATGGGTATCCATATACCAATTCATCCTCTCATGAAAATCCGTGACCAAAATGCTCATAGCATTTGGTAGAGGATAATTCTCATCCTTGGAAATGTGGAAGTAGTAAGGCGGGGAGCTTGAGTGAAGGAATCTTAAGCATCAAAGCTTGACAAAGTCGAGGAGAAAATTGCCTCTCATAGGAGTGTAGCCATTGAGATTAGGTCAAATCGTTCTTGCAATCGGAGTGAGCATGCCTCCAATATTGCATTTTCCAACTTCACCTTTGGCATGCTTCTTCACTTGGGTGAGAATGAAATCACAAAAACTTATGCTTTTCTTGGTAAGCATATCATGTAAGATAAACAAATCATCATTTCTCACCGATGTGTTCTCACTCCTTGCCATGACGGTGTGTGCTATAATCTTCAACACCATTCACAACACCGGATTCCTAACCTCATTTGACTAGGAGAACCCCGCCTTAAATCCTTCCTCCGTATTTGTGATAAGGGTACGCCAAACGGCTTATACATTGAAAGATATATATATATATATATATATATATATATATGGAAAAGTGGTATAGACAGTGTCGTTGGTCTGCACATATCAACTGAATGTAATTGACGTAAAGTAAAGGAAAACGGTAATGACAGTGACGGTTATCCGCACATATCGACTGAAATATAAATGACGTTAAGTAAAGGAAAGCGATAATGACAGTGACGGTTGTCCGTACATATCGACTGAAATGTAAATGATGTAAAGTAAAGGAAAGCGATAATGATAGTGACCGTAATCCGCACATATTGACTGAAATGTAAATGACGTAAAGTAAAAGAAAGCGATAATGACAGTGACGGTAATCTGCACATATTGACTGAAATGTAAATGACGTTTGTAAAGGAAAGTGATAATGATAGCGACGGTCGTCCGCACATATCTGTTAGAAAATGTTAGTCACAGCGGTGATAATTTCCACTTCAACTGGTTTTCAAAAAAGAGTTTGGAGTTAGAAGTTAGTTGCGTAAATGTAAATACTTTAAAGTAAATGATGGAAATTAGAGATCATTAGTAACTCAAATGGAAAGACTCGAATAGATTAGGGTTTTAATCGGAGGTTTAGAGTTTTGGAAGTTCGGAAGGAGAATAGAGTTTTGTGCCAAAGCACTTGATGGAAAATGAAATGAGATAGCATTTCTTCTTCCTCTTCGATCTTTTTCTTTTCCACCCAGTCCCACTCGCTCCGCCGACGATCATTCTGCAAAACAAAGGAAGTTCCACAAGGCTGAGTACTATTATACCCAGTAGGGATCATTGCCACGAAACAAATATGCAGGAAACTCAAAGAGTTAGAGATAGAAAGAATCATTTAGTATGAACGTCGTCGTACGATATTGGATCCACGTTCCTAACTTTTCATGTTACTCTTACTCTTGCAACACACGGTCACGATAATTCCATTCATCATGACTCCACGTCATGGATAATTCCACATGTGCACAACTCTCGACCCAACATATCAGGCCGACCGTTAGTAAGAACCTTAAACATTGAAAAGTAGGATTCACAAATACTCTTGAAACAAGCCTGCACTTCAATAATATTGGGTTTAATAACCTGAAGGAATAGATATCAAGGAAAAATCCCTACCAGTAATAAACACAATAGTTTCTCAGTTTGCGTGCCCCTCGGGTTGATTTCTAACTCTGGTTTCCTCAGGTAATATTCCTACAATGATTTTTAGGACAATTAGGAACTTTCAGTTCGTCAAAAGGAATTTTCTAACTTAAAAGTCTTAGCGGCTAAGAAATTGATTTTTAATACCGACTTAATAGAAAACATATTTCGGACATTCGCATGGCTTTAACACAGACGGGAAAGTTGTTTAGAATAATTTTTAAAGATTTTTGGTGTTAAGAAATCAACCATGCAAGGTGTTTAGACTTTTTACAAATACCAATCGGAACACATTTTCTAGAGCATACTGAATAGGTGTTGCACGAATATTTATATAATATTTGGATAGCAACTGGACTGTTTAAGGAATTTAATTCGGTATGGAGAAAAGTCATACCGAAAGTCGATGAAAATAGAAAAACCTTCCCGATTAAGTAGTCCAAGAAAATGCCGGGAACAACTTTAGTAAAGGGTCGGAAGTAAAAAGCTGGCCCAGGGGCCACCTTATGGAGGGCGGCGCCGGCGGCAGTGACAAGGGAGGCGGCGACGGCGGTTGATCATTCCGGCAGCTTCGGGCTGCCGGATGCAAAAATGGTAGAAGGGAAAAATGCTCAGGGCCTCGACATTACCTTAAAGTGATAAACCTTACATGCATGCGTCGAAGCTCAGGGGATAAGGATTATATCACTTTATTTTAAATAAAACAAAACAGGAGAAACTTGTTGCAAACAAAAATCATATTTGGAATGCATGCATGAATACAATTATGTGGACACTAAGAAAACAAGAATTGGAGAGGGAAGAGGAGAAAGGCGGCGGCGGCGGTGGGTACCGGCGGCGATCTAGGCTGCGTGACTCGTCACGGCT
Organism: Mentha longifolia; assembly: GCA_001642375.2. NCBI lineage: Eukaryota > Viridiplantae > Streptophyta > Magnoliopsida > Lamiales > Lamiaceae > Mentha > Mentha longifolia. The sequence goes on from CM038115.1 coordinate 24,355,350, forward strand.
TATACCCATAGGACCGTCGTCTCACCAGGGTCGCCCTACTTCTTTTGGCGTACCTTTTGGATTTTGAACGATCGAGAAACTTCAGGATAAGCTCTAGAAACTTTTCATTTTATAAAAGTGAGTTTGGATGAGAATTAACTTTCTAAAGGCCCTAGGCTTCTATTTATAGAGTTTCAAAAACCGGCATGGTCATTTGCAAAAAGTGCTTTTTGAGCATACAAACTCGGATTTCAGAAATTCAAGTGTCTATGGATTCAGAATGAAGAACTGAGAAATATGACACTAATCAGGATGGTTTTGGAGACTCGAGAATAAAATAATATTTTATTGGTCGACATAAAAAATGGAGTTTTGTAAAATAATTCCTAAAAATTCCCAACTTCTTTCATTATACTAATTTGGCTTTAAAAAGACCAAGGAAACTCTCTTTATATTTTTAGGATTTTTATTTAACCCTACAGGATTTTCCCGGTCGTTACATCCCTCTACCCTCAAAAGAAATTTGGTCCTGAAATTTGGCGTACCTTAGAAATCTAGGTCTGGGTATTGGGCTCTTATTTGCTCTTCACCATCATCATGATGATTCCAAAGGACCTTTACTTAGGCTATCTCCTTATTTCGGAGTACCTTGATTTTTTGATCGAGAATCCTAACGGGTCTTTCCTCGTACTAAAGGTTGGGGTCGATGGTGACTTCTTCTAACATAATGACATGCTTCGGGTCAAACACATACTGGCGTAGCATAGAGATGTGGAAGGTGTCATGTACGCTTGACAAGTTCGGGGGCAGGGCTAATCGGTAGGCGACGCTTCCAATCTTATCGAGAATCTCGAACGGTCCAATGTATCGTGGCCTAAGCTTTCCTCACTTGCCAAATCGAATCACTCCACGGGTCGGTGATACTTTGAGAAAACACTTTATCTCCAACTTGGAACTCGAGGTCAGTTCATCGTCGGTCTGCGTATGACTTTTGGCGATCTTGAGCTTCTTTTATTCGAGTGCGTATAGTGGTGACGATTGATTCCATTTCTTGCACTAACTCCGGTCCTAACAATTTCCGTTCTCCAACTTCATCCCAATATAACGGTGATTGGCACTTCTTTCCATACAGAGCCTTATATGGCACCATGCCAATGTTAGCTTGGTAACTATTGTTGTAGGCGAATTCGATGAGTGGCAAGATTTTCTCGCAACTTTCTCCTCTATGGGACACGACGGATCTCAGCATATCTTCTAACACCTGAATCGTTTGTTCGGATTGGCCATGGGTTTAGGGGTGAAAGGCGGAGCTGAATTTGAGTTGGGTTCTCATTTCTTCTTGGAGGCTCGTCTAAAATTTCAAGGTGAATCGAGGATCGCGATCGGACATAATTGATATGGGAATGCCGTGCAATCTCATAACTTCCTTTACGTAGAGGCCGGCTGGTTGATCGAGACTGAAGGTTGTCTTAATAGGCAAGAAGTGCGATGATTTGGTGAGACGGTTGATGATAACCCAAATAACGGTGTTTTCTCATTTTGATTTTGGGAAGCTCGTTACAAAATCCATGTTGATGTGTTCCCATTTCCATTCTGGTATCGGCAGGGGTTGTAGAGTACTATAAGGTCGTTGATGGATTGCTTTCACTTGTTGGCATGCTAGACATTTTTCGAAAAAAGTCACGACATTTTTCTTCATGGCTTCCCACCAAAAATTCTTTCGGAGATCCATGTACATCTTTGTACTTCTAGGGTAAGCGGTGTATGGCGTGTCGTGTGCCTCACTAAGAATTTCCTCCTTGAGTATCTCATCGTTTGGCACGCAGATTTGTTGGTCGAAGAGTAGGGCTTCGTCGTTAGCTATCTTGCATCTTTTGGAACCTCCTTTCGCTCCATCGGTGCCGACTTGTTTTCGGATCTTTTCCAAGGGTTCGTCTTCTTGTTGGGCTTGTATGATTTGCTCATGTCGGTCAGGTTGCATGGCTATGGTGGCTAGGTGGCCTTGGATCGTCGTGGGTGGCTGGATTATATGAAGCTCGTGTTTTGCAAACTCTCGTGCCAATTGCTCCTCGTTCATGATGATGTAGGCTAAATTTCCTTATGTCTTACGGCTGAGGGCGTTGGTCATGACATTGGCCTTTCCCGGGTGATAACTACCTCCGTTGTCTCATGTTGAGTTCCTTTTGCTCGAAGAAATACTTAAGGCTCTTGTGGTCCGTGAATATCTCGCACTTGACTCCATAGAGGTAGTGCCGCCAGATGTTTAACACATGTACTACAGCTGCCAGCTCCAGATCGTGAGTCAGGTAGTTGAGTTCATGAGGTTTCAATTGGCGTGACGCGTATACGATAACTTTTCGATCTTGCATTAGCACACATCCAAGTCCTTGGTTTGAGGCATCGGGATAGATCATAAATTCAAGTCCGTTCTGTGGAATGGTTAGAACAGGGGTGGTGGTGAGTCGAGTCTTTAGATTCAGGAAGCTCTTCTGGCATTCGTTTGTCCAAACGTACTTGGTACCTTTCTTGAGAAGCTGCGTCATGCGTCGGGCAATTTTTGAAAACCTTTCGATGAAACATCGATAGTAACCCACGAGTCCTAAGAAAATTTGAATTTTGTTGGCGGTGGTCGAGGCATTCCATTCCTTGACTGCTTCTACTTTTGCGGGGTCAACTTTGATTCCTTCCACGAAGACAATATGGCCAAGAAACATGACTTCTTTTAGCCAAAACTCGTACATGCTAAATTTGGCATAGATCTTCTCGCGTCGTAGCATCTCGAGTACGATTCTAAGGTGCTCTTCATGTTGTGACCGGTTCTTGGAGTAGATAAGGATGTCGTCGATGAAAACTAGAACAAATCCATAGAGATGGGGGTGAAAAATATGGTTCATCAGGTCCATGAAGATAGAGGGCGCGTTGGTTAATCCGAAGGGCATTATGGTAAATTTATAATGTCCATAGCGTGTCCTGAAAGCTGTCTTCAGAATATCTTCTCCTCGAACTTTGAGTTGGTGGTATCCAGATCTTAAATCAATCTTCGAGAATACACAAGCTCCTCTGAGTTGATCAAATAGGTCGTCTATCCTTCGGAGCGGGTAATGATTCTTGATGGTGAGTTTGTTCAACTCTCAATAGTCGATGTATATCTTCATGCTGCCGTCCTTCTTCTTGACGAACAATACGGGTGCTCCCCAAGGTAAAACACTAGGCTGGATGAATCCTAGATCGAGCAATTCTTGCAGTTGGACTTTAAGTTCTTGCAGCTCTTTGGGGGCCGTCCGGTATGGAGCTTTTGATATACAGGCGGCTCTGGGTTCAAGGTTGATCAGACATTTGATTTGATGGTCCGGTGGCAATCCAGGCAGTATGGCTAGATAGACGTCTGCGAAATCACAAACAATAGGTATGTCATGGATCAACTCGTCTTGGCTTGGCGGTTCTTCTAATGTTACCTAGAAGCACAAGCTGGTCCCTTTTCACACAGTGGACACTGCTTTCATCTCAGAGATGATCGGTATCCTTGCTCTAGTCCTTGTTCTTTGAAAGCTCACTCGATCGGGTCCAGGGCCTTGAAGAGATATTTTCCTTTTATAGAAGTCGATGGTGGCTCTGTTCTTTTCTAACCAATCCATTCCGAGAATAATGTCGAACTCCATCATGATGATAATGAACATGTCGGCTGAGAATTCTTGTTCACCTATCTTTAAGGGTTGGGCTACACAGGCGCGGTCAGTGATCATGGACATCCCAGACAGTATGCTAATTTGGAGTGGGACCTCTATTGTGGTGGGTACTATGGCTAGGTTATTGCACGCTTGTTGCGAGATGAAAGAATGGGAGGCGCCTATATCAAATAATGCTAAAATAGGTATGTCGTTGAGTTGGATCATACCTGCTAGATTCTCGGGTGATTGCGCAGCTAGATCACTATTGAGGGCATATGCTCGGGCTTGCTAGAATGGTTGAAGTGGCGGGCGCTGGTTTCCGGGGTTGCCAGGGACATTGCAAGGTGGTGGTGGCGGTGGGTTCTGGAAGCGTTGATTTCCGATGAGGCGTTGAGGTTGCCGGAATTCATGTGAGTAATGTCCCAACTTGCGGCAGTTGAAGCACTCGATGACTTTCTTCTTTTGGCAGATGCTAGGGTGATTACTCTCACAGGCTTGGCACCAAGGTGCCACAGTTTGGGGCGCTTGGTACTGCTGCAGAGGTTGATTGTGTTGATTCTGCGGTGGCCCATTTTAGTTTCCTTGATTGTTGTTGTTGTATCTGGCATCCCATTTTCTCTTTCTGTGGTTTGGATTGAAAACTTGGTATAGCTCAGTGGCTCTTTCCCTTTCCTTTGGTAGCAGTGACTCGATCTCCAAGGCACGTCCGAGGGTCTGGGCATAATTGAGAGTGTTGTGGCTTGCCAAAGGGATGCTGATCTCGGGATGGAGGCCTTGGCAGAATTTCTTGGCACGGCTGTGATCGGTGTTGACTAGAGTCAGGCCGTAATGGGATAGCTTGTTGAAGAGGCGGTCATATTCAGACACGGTGCGTTTTCCTTGGCATAAGTTCTAGAACTCGTTCTGATGATTCTGACGGTAGCAATCTGGGACGTACTTTCCATAAAATTCGTTCTTGAAATCCTTCCAAGTATAGTTCTCCCACTGTTCTGGTGAAATGGTCCTCTTAACAGATTCCCACCAAAAGTCAGCCTCATCGGATAGTCGGTTGATGCCGAAGGCAAGCTTATCGGCCTCGGAGCACTTGATGTAGTCGAAGAACTTTTCCATTACTCGTACTCATTTCTCGGTGTCATTAGGGTCGCCTAGACCATCAAAGGATGGTGGACTCTGCCTACAGAAACACTCATCGTTTCTAGCAGTATATAGGTTTACCCCGTGGTTGTTTCCTCTACGGGCCATTGCTAAGTCGGTCGGTCTAACTGTATTTCAACATCACAAACTATTTTAGATCTCATTAGTGTCTGCAGAGTTGGTTAGTAACGGTAAGGGAAATACGAGACAACATGATCCGAACTTCACAACCATTCACGACTCAATCCCTTTTTCATCATAATGAGAAATTCATTAGCATAATTTCAATACTCATAACATGAGACAACATATTCCGATTATCATAACCATTCACAACTCAACTCCTTTCTCATCATAATGAGAAGTTTGTTAGCAAACTTTCAATAATCGTAATCCACACGTAAGCATGCTTGATTCATAGCACATACATAGAGATTTTTATATTTTTGAAAATAACGCAGTTAGACATATATAAATTTAAAAGGTTTTGAAAAGGGGTAGGGAACATGCAACCAAAAGTAAATAAAATTTTTGAAAGAGTAAGGTTTTTATCATAACATATAAACCTTCTGGAGGTTATACAAAATGACATATATAAAAGGTTTTAAAAGCATGTAAACCAGTCATGATGCAAAATGGATGCAAATGCAAAGATCATGGCAGGGGTAGCTTATGAAGCGCTGCTGTCGTCTGAGGTACTGTCAGCTGTACATGCGTCCTCAACTGATTTTCTACTGGTCATCAACTCTGAATATCTCTAAACATCGGCTGCTCGGGATGTCACTGACTTCTCTGCCTCACTGCTAATCCCCATATCACTGCGTGACCTATCGTATCCATGATCATGCTGAGTCACATCTATGCCATCGTCATCACTCTCTGTCTCCTTGCCGTACTCCACGGCAAACTCAGAGTAGGTCCGGGCAGTAAGGTCCTGATCTATGCTCCAATCCGTACTTTATCTGTCCTTCTCTCGGGTGCCGTCTCCTCAGATCTGACGTTGTCTGGGCTATCAACCGGGTAAAGCTCCTCATCCGTGAATCTATCGAACTCTCTCATGCCATGCTCGTCATAGTCTCCCTCGTAATCTGCTATGTCAGGTGTGCGGGCCCGGAATTGACATCGAGCGCTAGTCTGTCCGCTCTGTAACGTCATAGCCGGACGTCTAAACTTGTGTTGAACTATCGGTGGTATAATCCAGTGTCCATCAAGTCCTTGAATCGCACGGACTCCAAGTCCCATAAATGGCGGCTCAAGTGGTGATGGCGGTCTGGAGGACATCAATGGGCGAAGAATCATGTCAAACTTTGAAGGTAAGGGGCTAGATAATTGTCCCACTACCCATGAATCATCGCTGCTGTCCTCTGATTGGATGTCGGATGGTCCTGTCTTATCTATAGCTTGAGATAGTCCTCCCTCATCTCTCTGGCTAGTCGTCTGTGACCTCGGATCCTTATAGTGTTGAAACCATGCCAACTTCTCGGGTGTGTAATCATGAACTTCCGACATATGTGGTCCCATCAGGTACTGGTAATCGGGCTGAACTCCAAGTGGTGTCGGATGCTCAATTGGTGGCTGCTCATCTCTCTACTCTGTTAGGAAATTGGTAAGTGTCGGGTCCTCTGGGATGTACATCCTACTCATCCAATAGTCATCATCGTCAGCGGCTAGTGCAAGTGGTGAAGTTAGATGATAGATCCCGGTGTAGTACTCGTCCTTGGTCATGGTCTAAGTGCTAGCGTCGATGAGGTAAGGTGACATGATATCATGATATAGCAGCTGCGGTGTCGGAAATGAAGAAATACTGAGAGGTGTCGCTCCGTATCGACTAAACTGTAGGGCCAAGTAGGCGGCAAACTCTGGATAGCAAACCGTCTCAATCCATTGACCATCGGCTATGTAACCCCTCGTATGTCTCACATACTCTGCATAGCTAGCCCAATCTCATGGCAACTGCATCGTCAATCCTCATACTGCCGTCATCTCAGAAACTCCGGCCTCAATGGCGTCATAGTAAGTGCGCAAATATCGGAAAATGAAACCACCCATTCCTGAAATCTCCGAACCATCTCATCCATCCTAAACCTCTCAATGAAACACCTGGTTGGATGCATGAAGTACCTATACCTTCAAAAGGGGTTAGTGTAAAGGATACATATCGATGCAAGATTTGTGCAGACTCTCTCGTCCTCCTTTGGGCGCCAATTCCCAAGTCGACCGAGTATGTGTGTGTACGGTCGTCCGCACATATTTGTTAGAAAATGTTAGTCACAGCGGCGATAATTCGTACTTCAACTGGTTTTCAAAAACGAGTTTGGAGTTAGAAGTTAGTTGCGTACATGTAAATACTTTAAAGTAAATGATGGAAATTTGAGATCGTTAGTAACTCAAATAGAAAGACTCGAATAGATTAGGGTTTTAATCGGAGGTTTAGAGTTTTTGAAGTTCGGAAGGAGAATAGAGTTTTGTGCCAAAGCACTTGATGGAAAATGAAATGAGATAGCATTTTTCTTCCTCTTCGATCTCCTTCTATTCCACCCAGTCCCACTCGCTCTGCCGATGATCATTCTGCAAAACAAAGGAAGTTCGACAAGGCTGAGTACTATTGTACCCAGTAGGGATCATTGCCATGAAATAAATGTGCAAGAAACTCAAAGAGTTAGAGATAGAAAGAATCATTTAGTACGAACGTCGTCATATGATATTGGATCCACATTCCAAACTTTTCATGTTACTCTTACTCTTGCAACACACGGTCACGATAATTCCATTCATCATGACTCCACGTCATGGATAATTCTAAACACATGTGCACAACTCTTGACCCAACATATCAGGCCGACCGAGAGTCCGATCGTTAGTAAGAGCCTTAAACATTGAAAAGTAAGATTAACAAATACTCTTGAAACAAGCCTGCACTTCAATAATATTAGGTTTAATAACCCAAAGGAATAGATATTAAGGAAAAATCCCTACCGTTACCAAACACAACAGTTTCTCAGTTTGCGTGCCCCTCGGATTGGTTTCTAACTCCGGTTTCCTCAGGTAATAATCCTACAATAATTTTTAGGACACTTTGGAACTTCGGTTCATCAAAAGGAATTTCCTAACTTAAAAGTCTTAACGGCTAAGAAATCGATTTTTAATACCGATTTAATAGAAAATATATTTTGGACATTCGCATGGCTTTCACACAGAAGGGAAAGTTGTTTAGAATAATTTTTAAAGATTTTTTGTGTTGAGAAATCAGCCATGCAAGGTGTTTAGACTTTTTACAAATACCGATCGGAACACATTTTCTAAAACTGCGTGAAAACCGTAACTCAGATGGGTTTGATATTTTAGCACATGCTAGAACATACTGAATAGGTGTTACACAAATATTTATATAATATTCGGACAACACCTGGACTGTTTAAGGAATTTAATTCGGTAGGGAGAAAAGTCGTACCGAAAGTTGACGAAAACAGAAAAACCTTCCCAATTAAGTAGGTCAGGAAAATGCCGGGAATAACTTTAATAGAGGGTCGGAAGTAAAAAGGTGGCCCAGGGGCCACCCTATGGAGGGCAGTGCCGGCAGCGGTGACAAGGGAGGCGGCGGCGGTGGTTGATCATTCCGGCATTTTCGGGTTGCCGGATGCAAAAATAGTAGAAGGAAGAAATGCTCAGAGCCTCGACATTACCTTAAAGTGATAAACCTTACATGCATGCATCGAAGCTCGGGGGACGGGGATTATATCACTTTATTTTACATAAAATAAAAATGGGAGAAACTTGTTGAAAAAGAAAATCATAATTGGAATTCATGCATGGATACGGACATGTGGACACTAAGAAAACAAGAATTGGAGAGGAAAGAGGAGAAAGGCGGCGGCGGCGGTGGCTACTGGCGGCGATCCGGGCTGCGTGACTCGTCACGGCTTACACCCATAGGGCCGTCGTCTCACCAGGGTTGCCCTGCTTCTTTCGGCGTACCTTTTGGACTTCGAAGGATCGAGAAACTTTGGGATAAGCTCTAGAAACTTTTCATTTTATAAAAGTGAGTTTGGATGAGAATGAACTTTCTAAAGGCCCTGGGCTCCTATTTATAGAGTTTCAAAAACCGGCACGACCATTTGCAAAAAGTGCTTTTTGAACATACGAACTCGGATTTCAAAAATTCAAGTGTCTATGGATTCAGAATGAAGAACTGAGAAATATGACAATAAGCAGGATGGTTTTGGAGACTCGAGAATAAAATAATATTTTATTGGTCAACACGAAAAACGGGGTTTTGTAAAATAATTCTTAAAAATTCCCAACTTCTTTTATTATACTAATTTGGCTTTAAAAAGACTAAGGAAACTCTCGTTATATTTTTAGGATTTTTATTTAACCCTACAGGGTTTTCCGGGTCGTTACACTAATAGTTATTAATCTAGCTGTTGTAAAGTTGTAAGGGTCACGACCCAGGAATCGTGCTGAGATTTCGACAAGTGAGTTGAGCTCTAGGACTAGTCCTCAACCAGTAAAAATAAGAGAGGAGTAGAATCCAAAGGTTAAAGGGATTCTCAACTTCGCGGAACTTGACGTAGACGTAGGAGGGTTTCTCCAAGCCACGATAAAATCGACTCTCTCTCTCTCTCTTTCTCTATTTATCTTTCTAGTCAATTTAATCCTATTATTACTAACCATTTTGCATCATATATTCATCCTACTGCTTTCATAAAAAGAATTTGCTTTAAAAAGAGTACTTCAACAAAACCACCAACTTCTGCATCCAGCTCGCTCATCTCCCTCATCAGCAACAAGTCTGCTAAAATTGAAAGAGATCAATCTGATACTCCGAGCTCACTCTTTTTCACTGTGCCTGCTGTTTATTCAAAGCTATATTCGCAAAAATTATTGGAGATTGGTATATTTTCCCCCCTCATACACCAATTACACTCTTTCTAGGACCTACAACTAGTATTAGAGCGGTGTTCTTTGATCATCGCATCTGAATACTTAAAGTTTTTACTTTTCTTAAACTTTTGGTCAATAGAACTTGATCTTAAAACTTTTTAAAATATATTTTTTTTATACTCATTTTTCTGCATCATGGAAGCATCTCTTATTTGCGTATGCGAAGAATTCTCAATTCAAGGATATGAAGATTGGAGCTTTCGCATCAAGATGTGCCTTAAAGCTCACCACTATCGGATGTAGGAAGTTATTGAAAATGGCCCAGCCATCATCTATGAGCAGGTCCCTACTGCTTATGAAGACCTCGCTGTTGTTAACTACCAGCAGAAGCTTAAGGACCCTCAAAATTATACACTGAAGACAAGAAGGTGGCTGGTCTTGATGACTTTGCTAAAGGGCTCATCTTAATCATGGTGAAAGGAGTTCATCTTGCAAAGATTTGAAATCTCGAGACTGCCAAGGAGATGTGGGAAACTCTTAAAGCAGTTAGTCAAGGCTCTGAAGAAATGCTTGAAAACAAATTCTCTATAGCCTGTAATAAACTTGATGAGTTTAAAATGTAGCCCAAAGAGACTATAGAACAGATGAAGAATCATTTCATTGAGATCACACTTGAGATCCCAGCTATCAGACCCAACAAATACTCTCAATGTGAGCTGAATAAGAAAGTGATGCGTCCCTTGCCTACAAGCTGGCATGTATACGTTGCTCTTCACCCAGGCCGACCTGACTTCAATGATCTTCAAACAGATGACCTCTTTGATCTCCTTATTGGAAATAAGTATGAGATGATTCGTCTCCATGGATCCAACCAACTTTCTACCAGCTCGAGTAAACTGACAGCTGAGAAGAAGGAGATTGAAACAACTTTCAAAGCTAAGGTCACAACTGTAACCCAAAATGCCAAGTCAGATCAACTCACTGGGATGGAAAAGCTGATTCAAGATTTTGCTCTACTTGCTCGTCGAAATGAGAGGATGAAATTCAGGATGAATAAATACCAAAAATTTTATAAGGACTGCAAGAAAAGCTTCAACAATCAAGCTTCACCTCAAATTGACAAGAAAGGTCAAGATAATCCTAGCCCTTCTAAATTCAATTCTTCTAACACACCACTAGGTGGCTATTTCAATAGTGGTAGACCAGGCCACTACAAGTCAGAATGCCAGACCTACCACAGGAAGAGTGTGATGTTCTTCTAGCAAAGACAGATCGTAAGATGAAAGAACAACGAGATGCCCTGATTGCAGAAGAAGCCTCAAAAGAGGTGTTGGTCTCGAAAGTGACTAACACACGTAGAGGAGGGGGGTAAATACGTGTGTTGAGAAGTGTTTAACTTCTCTTTCATTTTTCAGCCTTTCAACGAGTAAACGCTTCGAATGCTTAGTGAAGCTTTTGAAGCTTCTTGCTCGTGTGAGTACGGTGCGAAATGTGGTGAGACATGAGTTTATCTTGCAAATAAAACCTTGTTAATATTTAAAGCGTGAGTGTGTGCATGCAAATAATCAAAGCAATAAATAACTTAAAAGGTAAAGAGACAGAAACAATTTATAGTGGTTCAGAGCACCCCTCCTACGTCCACTCCATCCACGAAGGGATGAATACCTTCACTCAGTATCCCTTATTTTATAGTTCCAAGGGGAAGTGATTCAAGGCTAGTAACAAACTTGCACTTGAATCCTCAGAGATTTCACTGACTCTCGAGAAGCTTTACAAAAACAAACTTTGCTAAAAAGCTTTACAACCTTACAACTCAATCGAACACAATAGACTTGGTTTTGGGGTTTTTGGGTTTTTGTAAGTGAGAATCCTTTACAATGTAAATCACAAGTAAAGGAATAAGGATTCTCGAAGCTAAGCTTTGAATATATGCGGTTAAACTTAGAAAGAAAGTAGTTGCAATACTCAAGAAAATAGATTTCTTGAGGACACAATAATGTGAAGCGCTTTGTAAGAACTAAAGGAATGTAATGGATGATTTGTTCGAGTTCTTTTGAGTAGTATGCTTGAATTGTTTGTACGTGCGTTGTCTTCTATGTGTTTGCAACTCCTTCTATTTATAATAAGGAATCCTACTTCCAGTTGAGAGAGAAGAGGATGCGTGTTCCTTAATTTCTGGATTATTCGGCGTGTTAGTCACTTTTCAGACTGTAGAAATAGGAAGGGATGTCCGCTGTACCTAGGGGTATGGAACTTCACTTAACCTTGACTTTTCCAACTACAGCTGCATCCGTTGTGCAATAGTGTGTTGACACGTATGGAACAAGTTAGTGCATGTCAAAAATTCAAACTTGAATTCTGGGAGTCAAACTTATCACACTAGCACTGATTGACGCTTTAAGTTCAGCTTCTTATGCGAGACGCTTTAGGTGAATTGATTTGAGAGCGCTTCGCTTCTACTGAATCAAAGCTCGCTCTGAGCATCTTTGTCTGAAGCGTTTCAACGATGCTTTGCATAACTTTACTATTGATGCTTCAACTGCTGGAGCCGCTTTGCTTTTTTAACGCTTCGCGAACTCTGACTGCTTCATCTTCCACACTTCTAGACTAAATAAAAGCTTCCTAACATGTAAGCTTTGCTAAGTATAACTTGTCTAGATTCATCAAAAATAATAAGGGAGATATTCTACTTAGAGTTTTGGAATCGAATCAAAACAAATTGTTTATTTAGCTAGATTCAAGTTCCCCCTTAACATTATATCCCAACAATTTCCCCCTTTTTGATGATGCCAAAACCCGACGTCAAGTAATTGCACAAATCTAGATAATTCTAGGCTAAGTATAAGAAGAAGAGTAGGTTAGGCAAAGCGTAATATCAATGCAATTATAGCAGTTAATATGAAAACGTAAATGAAATAAAGACAATGAGAAATTGTCTTAAAGCAGTAAAAGATATCATTGTATTAGTAAGATAATGAAGTGATACAAATACAATGAAATCTATTTGAAGCATTTTTTAGGCAGAGGAGGGATCATGCCATAAGCACTGTAGACTCTACCCTTGATGGCAGCTAGAGAGCGGTTAGGACGATCGTTCTGTTTAAGCCATTCTGCACACTCTTCAATCTCCTTTTTAATGACTTCATCATCAAGGATAGCGCCTCCAATGAGTGGGAGTTTGTAGCTTTCTCACTTCGGCGGTTTCAGAGGTACTCTGTCTGCCAACTCCAAAATTTTGTTGAAGAGAGAGGCTTTGTTAGAATCCATGTATGCAACGAAGCAGTCCATGGCATATTCAGTGCGAAAGCCATGCCAGTAGTAGAAGCGTTTGACGAACTTCACTTTGGCATCATTCCACTCATTCTTGAGGTCAGCTGGAATAATCTCATCAACAAATTTGGTGTTAAGTGCCTCATCCTCAGCCTCTTTTTATCGAATTCATCCCTGGCAAACAGATGCTTCCTGCATTTCTCGAAGTCGGCTATTTGCAAGCTCTCAACATAGACTCTCTTCCCTTCAAGTGCTTCCATCTTCATGAGATGAAGCGCCTTGTCAGAGTCTGTCACCACCGTTTCATTGAAAACTTCATCCTTGCACTCTGACACAACTTTATATTTTGCCATCACTTCTAGGCATTCTTTTTCAGCGGCGTTGGTCGGAGTGTACTTCAACTGATACCTTCGGAGGTGGAAATTCATCTTGTGCAGCAAAATTACATCCAATTCCTCTTAGAATTCACATTGTGCTCCAGCCTCCTTGGTCATCGTTGCGGGAGTCAGTTTTATCTTCTTCGGCTTGGTGTCAGCAGGCCCTTTGTTCTTGAGCTTCTTCTCCTTCTCTGGTGTTGCTGACACGGCTTGTAGCGGAGCGGCATCTATGGGCTCATCTAGCAAGATTACCTCCCGCTCTGCTTCCCCCTTGTTTGAAGCGTCCTCTTTGGCCTTGGCCATTGTGGGTTGACCACTTGACGTCCCAGTCGCTTTCTCCTTTTTGGCAGCATCAGACACAGGTGCTTTGGGAGCGGGCTGTACGTTGGTGCTTTGGCTGGCGGTTCCTGGTAAGGTGATGTTTGGTTGATTCAGCTTTAATAGACCTTGTGCCAGGAGAGCGCCTAGGACTTGTGCAGACATGATTGGAGATGGAGAGCACGCATTTGTCAAAATGATTGACTTTTCGAAGCTTGCACGGAACACACGAAACTCAGTTTGGACGAAAGCCGCAAGCGCCTCCATTTTCCTAGAGATGCCCTCCAGCACGGTGTTAGGCCCATCTTGGCTCGATCCGCTTTGCACTCCAGCTGTGGCTTGGCCCACCATGGCCACAGCCTGCTTCCTTTGCCATTCGGAGTCCGCGAGCTTCCTCTCCATAGACATCAGCTTCTCCTTTAGCTATCGGATGACTGAACCGGCTTTGAATTTCTCAGCCTTGGCCACCTTCAGCTCTTCCTTGAGTTGTGCGACCATATCTTTGGAATGGAAGAGTTTGACCTTGGCGGCTTCAAGCTCCCGACGAACACGCTCCCTATCGTCCAACTCGGTAGAGAGCTTCAACACTTTCTAATGTAAGGTCAGGATTTCTTAAAGCTTTGCCTTAACATTCGAAAGCTCATCATGAGCTGGCTCTACATGTTCTCTCTCCTCAGCCAACTGTATCTCCACAGCCGCCGACTTCACCTTCAACTCTTCCAATGCTTTGGCAGCAATGGAGATCTCTTCTTCTTTCTTCAGCATTTCCTCCTTTAGCGCTTCCAACTCTGTGATAGCACTTGAAAGCTCGTCACCCACCTTCTTCTTCTTTTCCTCAGCTTTAGAAAGCTGGCTCTCTTTCTCCTTTAGTTCTGTCTTCAGCAGGGCGCACTCACGCTCCACCTCGTCGTGAGCGCTTTGAAGAATCGAGAGCCGTTCTTCAAACACAGTGACCGTAGCGCCAGCTGGTGTTAATGGAGTAAGGGTGTAGGAGGGAACAAGCTCCTTAACTTTCCTCTCGATGAGCTTCCACACCTCTGGCTCATCGATTAGATCATCGAAGTGTTCCATTCTAAAGCTGCTAAGGATCGAGGCCTCATCCTCGATCAATGCTATGGGGTCATTAGCCCGCACCAATTGGCAAACTTTGTGATGTTGGTGCTGTGGCTTTGGACATATAGGACTTGTGGCGGTATAGGGAATTCTCCAAGGAATTCCCGCATGAGCTCCCTATCGACAGCCTGCACTACAAAGCTGGACACTTTAGGAGTGGGAGGAGCATCGGCTTGGAGCTCCGCATTCACCTACGGACTTGATGCTCCATCATTGAACTGAAGAGCGTCAATCTATGGTTCGTCTACACCAGGTGCATTGACCTTTTCTTCTTCTTCTTGTGTTGCCTGTGCACTGGCTTCCAGATCCCGACTCAACGTCTTGTCAGAATCTAAAACGTTGGAAGAGGAAGCGGCGCTTTCCTCATTATCTTCATCTATCAGTCCACGCTTTTCCAGCCATGGAAGAGACTGATTTCTCTGACATTATGGAACATTTGGGCTTCTTGTTGGTCTTGTCATCCTTCTTCTTCCTCTTCTTCTTCTCCTCTTCTTTCTTGAGTATAAGCGCTTCGGCTTCCATATACTCGATGTCAGAAGCGAGAGGGGCAAAAACTCCAAACACGTCGCACGAAAATGCCTTACTGAAAAGTACACGATTGTACTTGCTTTCCACGGGCCATTCTTGAGCTGGCCAAGAATGTTCAAGAAACATGGAAATTTTCATTTCATATTTCAGCTTCCCAAGGAAGGAAAGTTGCCCCTTATTTTGGCCTTCCGTCACCTCCTTGACAGCTTTGCTTGCCTCCACAAGCCGACAGAAGATGGATCTTCTGTTTTGTGATGGTGCACTAGCTATCGGTGTGACAAAGTAGGCACTTTGTCACTATGTTTATCATGTTGTCGAAGAGCGGGCGAAGTGATGTCGCCTTTAACTATTTGCGGATGAAGATAGCACGTGGATCTATTGTAAAGCGCCTGAATTCTTTTTGGATGTCCGGATCACTAGGACTCCAGATCCTCCCCAAAATTCAGAATAGGGACATAATCTTCGAATAAAGCATCTAGCTCTAAGCTTTCTGTCGCTATTGAACGGACTAGGCTGGATTCGTCGGTCTTTTACAGTGAAATTTTGGTGACTAGGGTTTCCAAGTTTAGGTTGGAGAGGAACTTGACAACCCCTACCGGATTAACTTACTGAGTGGAAAAGAAGATTCTCTAGGCCGGAATTCAAAATTCCCCTTTTGATGATGCCGCCATTGGTGATTAGGTCACGATCGACATGAGCCTCTGTGAAGACAAACTCTCCGTAGTGGCTTCTAGGAGCAGGTTGCCATTTTGCATTAACCATCTTGAAGATTTCTGTAGAAAAATAGGACTTAGTAGAGAGAGAAGTTCTTTGGATTTTAGAACTTGAAAAATTTCAGAGATGGCGAGAGAGATGAATAATGAAGATGATGGAATGAAATAGTTCTAATATATATGTACATACTAATGTAAGAGTAATAAAGGGTTAGTGGGGCGACGTGTCTTAGTGAGAGGCTAAGATCACATTCTGTAAAATGGGTAAGTGGTTAAGATCGTGTTAAGATAGTGCTTGACAGTTATTCTAATCGTGCGGTCAGGGAAAATGTAATTCAAAATGTCCGACGGCCAAGATTAAAAGGTTTTTGATAGTTCGGTAGCGCGTGTGAGATACACGTGCGAGTGAGTCTCGAATACTATTTTCACAGTAGTCTTTGCATTTAATGCAAAGATATCACACGCAGCATATACTTGATTGATATCTTACTTTATAGATATATATACATATATATGTAAATTAATGAGAGATTAATTTTTCAAAAAGATTCGAAATTTGGCTGATTGTCATGCTTTGGAATTTTAGATGAGAGCGTCTAGTTGGGAAAGCGTCTGTGTCAGCATTTTAATATTTTCGGTAAGTCACGCACAGGGTTCTTGAAAGACGCTTTGTGTTAACTCACTTACTTAATTTGAAAGACTTGAAAGGAAGACTTACTAGTCAGTTAATATTATAATTGACTGATACCACGTTTTCACGATCCACATGCTCAAATGTTAAAGCGTCAGTTGAGAACCAAAAATATTCATGCTTTGGAAGTGTGAGCGCGTCTGTTCTCACCAAGGCACTTTCTCTCTAAGTTAGTGTGCTGTTTAGTGTGTTTTTATATGGTTTTTATAGTTTGGTGTGAGTTTGTTTTTGTATGTTTTGTTCATGTTTATGTGTTCATTTTATGTGTTTTAGTCAAAGTTGAGTTCGTGAGGAGTTTTGGAAGAGAAGAGAGAAAATGAGCAAAAGAATGAAGAAATGAGAAAAATATGGAGATGAAGAAAAATATGGAGATGAAGTTAGGATGAAATAAAATCATATTATTGAAGAGGAGTTTGATAGGAGCGCGTAGGAAAAAACGGCGGTCGATTCCGAGTTTGGACGAGGGAGATACGACCGAAACAAAAAAATCACACGCAGTGGACGGCATGCCACACTTGGCGGCCGCCAAGTCCTACCTGGCGACCGCCAGCTACTATTTCCGAAAACTTCCGCAGGGTGTACCTGGCGGCCGCCAAGGATGCTGGGCGACCGCCAGGCTGACGGGATTTCCATATTTTATTCCTTTCTATATATATGTAATCAATGGGGAATGAAAAAATATTTTTTCTCTCTTATTTTTCAGCCTTTAAAACTCTATATTAGTTTAGATTAGCTTTTAAATATTGCTTAGAAGATTATAGCTTTCGGATTCAGGTTTAATTCAAGTTCTTCGTTCTTTCTTTGGTAAAAGTTCGTAAGTTTAATTTGTGCTATTAGATTAATTTTATTTGCTTTCTTTACTTGTTTTGGTTAATTGCTTTCATTAGTTTAGATTAATTTGCTAAGATTAGATTTAATTGCTTTCAAGTTGTTTAGATTTATTTTTAATCCAAGCATGTTAAGATTTATTTGCTCTAGCTTAGATTTTAGTGCTTTCTTTATTGTTTTCCTTTCAATTCATGCCTAGATAGATTTATTGCTTTTCTCTTAGTTTAATTCTTTCTCCCGTATGACAGACGGGAGTTCTTTTATTTGCTCCTAATTGCTTTCTTTAATTTCAAGTCTAGGTTAGATTTATTTGCTTTCTTTTAATTAAGTTTATGATTTAATTATTAAACCAAAAACCTTTAATTCTTTACTTGCTTTCGTAGAGTGTTTAGAGAGTGCGTATCATATGATTAATTACCCTTTTAAGTTGCCCTTGAGATTCGACATTGGGTTTAGCTTACTAGTCTACAATAGACCTCATTCTATTGCGAGCACTTTAGGTGAAATAAGTTTTGGCGCCGTTGCTAGGGACAACTTTAGGTAATTAATTGTGTGATTGAGTTTTTAATTTTGTTTATTTTTTTAATTTAATATATTAAAAAAATATATAAATAACATTCTTTTTAATTTTTATTTTCTGTTGGGTTTTCTTTTATGCTTTCCATTAGTGCTCTTAACCCGTTTGTTAAGTGTTGTACGTGCATAGTCGCCGAAGTCTTCAACAAGTTCTCTCGCCATTCGTAGACAACATCAATTGGAGGAAAGCAGTGGTGGCAAGTGCAGAAGGAGGAGAGATAAGTGGAGGATCGAACATCGGTCTTGGTTTTATTGCCTCTCCAATTTTTGAAAAGTCCCCAAGCCCAGAGTTCCTGGCCTTGAGATAAAATCAAGTGGCGGAGAAAGTCGAAACAGTGAGCATCGACAAAAGGTCTAGTTCGAGTTCTTACGAGTCTGATCAACCAAAGATCATGGCCAAAGTCATTGGTGAATTTGCTCATCCCACTTTTCCATCTTCTTCGTCAGCAATTGTCCTGCCCAAAGAGGATAGGGACGCGGAGCTGAAGCCTCAATATCAGAATTTGCTGCCCACTTATCACGGCATCACCGACGAAGATGCTCTCACATTCGTTCTAGAGTTCACTTCGACGGTGCAGTCCTTTCCACTGGGGAATATTTCTGAGGAACAACTGAAGATGAAGTGCTTTCCATTATCACTGAAGGACCGAGCTAAGGCGTGGTATCTTACTCTTCCGGCGAACTCCTTATCGACGTGGAAGGATGTCTGTGAGCGCTTCATGCTCAAGTACTACCCCAACCGGAAGACACAAGAAATCCGGTCTCAAATAATGAATTTTGAGCAAGGAGCAGATGAGCTATTCCACGAGGCGTGGGAAAGGTTCCAAGAGTTGCTACAGCAGTGCCCACATCACCAACTGGTTCCCGAAATGCTTTGCCAATATTTTTATGAGGGATTACATCAGACGAACTAGTTCATGGTGGATAGTACAGCCGGAGGGAACATAGCCGGAGCTGAATGAGATTTTCAAGACCCTTGTTGCAAGTTCTCGACTCAAGCTAGTTCGACCAAGGAGAAAGTAGGCTAGTGCAGTGATTTCTGAAGACACTAGTGCAGATTTAAGGAAACAAGTGGCGGCAATGGCAAGAGAGATGCAAGAATTTGGAATGAAAACCAAAGCCCCGCCACCAATTCCCCCTCCAAAGATTCTCAAGAGGGCACAAACACAAGTTCAAGTGCAAGAGCAAAAGCAAGAACAAGAACTTGTGTTGTGTGACATTTGCCAAGAGTTCGGGCACTACGCCGATAGTTGCCCGAGCATAGGGGAGTTCACCTACGTAGGAGGAGCCGAAGTATATGCAGCTCAAGGTTATTTTCCTCAAGCTCCTCCTCAACAAGCTACAATGGTACAGACTCAACAACAAGGTAATGGAGATGGTACTAATTACCTGCCCCGTAAACCACCATCTTAAAATTACCAATATCCTTTCTACTCTCTGCAATACCTAACTCAACCCTACTATCCTCCACCAAACACCTACTACCCTCAACCATAACCATTTTACTATCCACCCGTACCATACTATCAACCTCCACCATACATACCTCCATAACAACCATACTACCCTATTCCTCCACCTCAACAATACCCACCTCAAAACACTCACCCTCAAAACCAACCTCCTCAAGTTCCACCGCAAAATCCACAAGTGTTGCCACCGCATCCTCAAGAGTCTCAAGAGGCGGTGAACAAACACCTCAAAATGCAAATTGGGCAAATGGCGACTCGACTTTAACTAAATTTGCAGCAGAATAAAATTCCAGCCCAAGGGCTACAGCCGCAACAAACTCTTGCTGTGAGAGTTTTGAGGAATGGGAAGACGGTGGATAACGGGATTGCAAATCCCGTTTTGATGAAAAATTCCACCACCGATACTGGGCGGTCGCCAAGTGGAACCCGGTGACCGCCAAGTCCATCCGCCATTAGAACCTGGCGGCCGCCAAGTGATACCCGGTGGTCGCCAAGTGCCCAAAACACCGGTACGCATCCCAATGCACACCCCGAGTCAGAATCTACCTTCCATAAAGCTCTTAGACCTTACGTTCCACCGATTCCCTTCCCGAGCAGATTAAAGAATGTGAAGAAGGATAAATAGATTGATGGTTGTCTTCCTTCGTTACTTAAACAAAGTGATCCGGGGAGTTTTGAATTAAATGTTACATTGGATAGTGGAGAGGAAGTGTCGGGCATTATGGATCTAGGAGCAACAGTGAACTTGATACCTCACTCTATTTTTGAGAAGAGGAATGTAAAGAACCTCAAGGCGACCAACATTCGCATAGAGTTGGCAGATGGTTCCTTGAGTCATCCGTTAGGAATTACGGAAGATGTGGCTATAATTGTTCAGGGCATTCGAGTTCTTACTGATTTTGTGGTGCTTGAAAAGGGATGAGGAGCGAGGAGTGCGAACGGTCATCTGCTTTTGTTGGGATGACCGTTTATGGTGACTACTCAAACTCGTATAGATGTTGCTTCCGGTACATTGAGCATGGCCGGGAAAGGAGGTTCGGTAACATTTTCGGTATTTGGGAAGTCACCCTCTACCTTTACTTCTACTTCTACTTCTACTTCTAAATCCTTGATTCATAAATGTTCATATGTTCAAATTCCTGACAAGTTGGATGAGGATAATGTTGTGCAGGATGTGAAAGATGATAATAAACATGAAGAGCCAATTGTATAGGAATTCTTGAGTGATGAGGATTATGCTATCATAGAGCAATTCTTGAGCAACTTGAAAGAGGTAGAGGAAGTGAAGGAGGTTTGTATGGTAAGCATGCAACAAGAAGAAGCCAGTGTTGACAATTTTCTTGCTAGCTTGCAAGATGAAGCTCACATTTTGGAAGAATCTCGACTTGAAGTGTATGATCAAAAGCAGTTGTATGAGGAGTTTCAAATAAGTGTGGGGGAGAGGGATATCAAACATGAACCGAATTTAGATTCTCAAGCTAACCTGGCAAAAAAGATCACGGTTCGGATGGGGTTTGGTTGATGGATTCCTCCGTCGAGCTAATAACGTTAAACAAACGCTTCGTGGGAGGCAACACACGGTTTTGTAATTTTTCTTTATGATTTTTGTTAATTGTGATGGAACTGCTGCTTGAAAGCATTCCTTTTTCCTACAGGATCTTCGAATTGGATGTGATAATTTAAATGCAACTAAATTATATAATCGAGTTTAGAATGTTATACCTCAGATCTGTGCCGATGGAGTAATCTATAGGTCTAGATGACTGAGGTGTGATCCATTTCCTCAAAGTTCTTCGGCTGTGTGGGCATCTAGGAACTTTGGAACCAGGAACTCTCCCTCTGCAGTAGGCGCCGATTCTCAATTTCCAAAACCTTAGGTTTTGTGAATCTCCTCCTCCTTATTTATAAGGAGAAGGTGCCGCCCCTTTCCTTGTCCACTAAGTCACGGGCTTTAATTAATTAAAGCCCGGTTTAGTTAATAATTACTGGAACAAATTCTAATTAAATATAATTAGAATTAATCCTAATTATTATAAGGAAAATAATATATATAATTATTAAATTAATTATCTAATTCCTTAATTAAGAATAAATCTTAATTAATTAGATATTAATTTATTCCATAATTATATAATTAACCAGAGTACAATTATTGAGATCAGATGGACACCAGAAGAGGAACTAGCGTCCCCTACACAACTATAGGTGCCACATTACTGGGCTCAAGCCCATAATGCCTTTTTTCAGTCCAAAACTGATATCCCTCAATAATACCTTGAATTCCTTTCCTGAAGAGCTCTTGGGCCACCCCAGGGATCTATGTACCAGACAGAGTTAAGCTTTACCTAATGAAATAACCATGATCAACCCAGAACATTTATTTCATTAGAGTTGTGATGCATTCCACTAAAGAATCACAACTGAATCACCGCTCTGTCCCAATTTGTAGATTGGGGCTGATACTTTATTTAGAGCTATCCCCGTGTTTAATGACTCCGATATCCATTAATTAATTAGAGCTCCTCTGATTGCTCATAATTAATTAACATCTTATTCTCCTCAAGTAGTACCCGTTCACCCCTTATTATTATACCTGAACTTAATCAGCATGCATGATATGGTATAACAAACCTTGTGAACTCCCTGAGGGGATATCTCTCAACCTAATACGGACACGGTGTCTCGATATAACTAATTAGACATACTATGTGCCCTCATGTTACCCAAGATGCAAGTCATCAGGGATGCTGCGGTAAACCCTTAGCTATACAAGTCAAAGTAACAGTGAACAACACATATATCTCTAATAGCATATCGAGATTAAGATCATATCTCTAAATCCCGAGATCTCTAGTTCTTCACCTATTTCTAGGGTCAGTATCAGAAGAACCTTATCTCACTCGATCCTGTCAATACGTTCCACCGTACTAACATAACTAGCGACTGAGACCCACCACTACCGTTATGTTGCAGTCTAAACTGATAGTTTTCCCAAGCTATCTCAACTGTGACACTGTGTTTATATCTCATAATTATTGTCGAACGCTGCGTGATCTCCCTGACACCCGAGCCGTCCATGTGTTCTAAAACATGAGATATAGGGCTTATTCTCATTAATATATTTATTCAGATAGGTGATTGTTACCAGTGGAATACATGTCATATATACTAAAACACGTTTTTGCTTTAGCTATATACAACAACCCCAACAATCTCCCACTTATACTAAAGTAAAAACTTTTAGTATACCCATGTGTCTATCAGAAATTATATGGCATCACTGTATTTCACATCTTCTCCCACTTATACTGAAAGATTTTACCGTGGGAGGATCACTGAGACCATGCCCACCACATGTTTCCGAGGTGCCGGCATACTCAATTAAGTGAATGAACTGCCATATTAACATTTCTGCTTTAATGTTCCCATATACACGCAATATCACCTTATGGTTACATAAACCAATCGGTACTTCCTATGTGTTTTCTCAGTTTGACAAATCCATAAATCTTACTTCTGCACTTCAAAGCTCAATGAGAGATTTCTTGCAAGATAGGATTACTACCACTTCACAAAGTAAAGTTTCCAACCATACAGCTGCTTTAGTAGCTCCCACTATAATTTTAGCTTGTCATGAAAGAACTCTCATAAACATTTTACTGTCCCGAGATTCTCCAAGGTATGGTTCTCCTTTTCTAAGTGAACACATAGATTTAAGGTCGATTGTCCATTTACCAACACACTCCCCGATTATCCGTGTTCATTAGTGAATTATATTTGTTACCTTGCACGCAGCAATAGCAAATATCTGACACTTTTCCGATATATATTATATCGATAACCTAGTCAGAACAGTAACCTACGTAGAATACTTGAATCATGTACACTATCCGTATGAATGTACCCTACATTATTCAAATTCTGCATCTTAAACTGTCCGGATAACCACCACCATTATGTCTGATAATACTTTCACAATGTTGCCAAAGTTAGTGATATCATCACATAATGTACAGAAAATCACGCCTTTCATCTTTATTACCCTGAGAACTGTAACATTTATTGACACGTTCCATAAAACTTGGTTTTATGCATGTCATTCCATAAATGTTTCCATTATTCGAATTTCCGCAAGAGTTATCAAGCATTCAGAATAATGTCCTTAATTGATACACATTTGTTCCAACATAACCGTTATATCTGAATGTTTCCTGCCAAAACCCATTGACTTTAGACAGATATTGGATTGTAACTTATGAGGTACAAAAAGTGTTAATATAGAAATATAGAATTCTTCTTCTACATTTTCCATATGAACCTTGTTTTTCCATTGCCATTGCACTTTTCATTATGAATCTAAATCCAACAATGAACCTTGCAAATTGACATGAATTGTATCAATTACTTTAACCTTCTCTCTTAAACTTTTATGTTTACGTGGTCGTTTCTTTCCTCATGTAGATTTTTCAAGAAACCTAATTTCTTGATGTATATGAAAACGATTTAGTGTTCTCTTTCAAAACACTCCCACTGCAATAAAGATGACCTTGTGCAGAATACTTGTGACTATTCATTCTTGTTTTTCTTGGCTTATTG
Source organism: Mentha longifolia (assembly GCA_001642375.2). Lineage (NCBI taxonomy): Eukaryota > Viridiplantae > Streptophyta > Magnoliopsida > Lamiales > Lamiaceae > Mentha > Mentha longifolia. Next base: position 24,379,497 of record CM038115.1, read on the forward strand.
AAATTCCTTGAATGATCCTATCATTTTTGAACATTCGTTCAATAACGATCTTTTTCATCACCTTATCCTTTTAATCTTTTATTGAAACTTTTACTAATCCAACTTATCGTCAATCTTAATTCAACTAATTTGCACTATGATACATGCAAATATCCCTTATATCTAACTTGAGTCAAAATCGGTCATCATGCCAAATTATACTCAAATTGTAAGGTAGAATTATAGATACTTGACATAGTTTAGTAATATTTCAAATAAAGATGAGAAAAGAGGTGAGAAATAAAGAAACAATTACATTTATCTAATCATATTTGAGATATTCCATGTTACTAGATAATTACTTCAACATATGAATGAAAAACATTTAACAACCAGTGTTAAAATCAAATTAACACAAATGTTAAAACGGAAATCATCCATAAACTAATTCAAAACAAATGTACCGCCAAAACTTGGCAAACTAATGTAATGAAGACCAATAAAGTAATGTATCTTCCCAAACATCTATCTTAAAACCAAAAGATAAAACAAAGAGACAGAAGTCTTCAAGCAATCAGCAACCGCATCAACCATCAATGCTCGCTGACACCAGGACTCGAAGTCGCCTCATCATCCTTTGTGGCATCGCCTACAAAGAAACACATGTAACAAACCATAATTAGTATCCACCAGTTTAATCCGTCCAATAAAGGACTAAACTAATGCTAATATGTTTTACATGTTACATTTAGAGACATACCTTCATCCATCTTTTGTTTCTTATTTCGCCTCGGAGGTTCCTTTTCGGAATCGCGACTCATTTCACCTTTAGCCCTCACCCTATCGTATATCTTCTTTACTTCTCTCGACCACATGACCACCTTCTTTCTCTCATTGTCGACCTCAAAGAGCTCTTTGAAAAGAGTTTCCAAATCAGTATGGTCGACTTGAGATTTGATGATCTCCATGCAAAGAGCAGTTAAAGAAGCAGATAGAGAAGCCAAGAATGTCACACTTCACTTGTCCAGAAAGTGTGGCGCCATATGTCTCATAAGTCTGAAACAGGTCGCGAAACTCCATGACATAACGTTCCATGTCATAATTATCCTCATATTTCTTAGAGGATATTTTTCTTAAAGTCTGGAACCTCAGAATACGGTTTCTAACATCCATAGGAACTATCTTAGAGGAGGTAATGGAATTAAAAACTTGATTGCGAAAAGGATCCATAGACATATCTGAAACCAAATTACACAAGTTGATAGTTAACAACTCATTTAATAAGAATAATTTATGTTATCAATGTTATAACCCTTTGATAAAATAACATTGAACCAACAAACGAGTAGCCCAAAAATTTTATACTTGAGTCACGTAGGGCAACCAGGCAAGCATGAAATTTTCAACCATGACTTCTAGAGCCAGTTTATTTCTCTTATCATCACATGGACCCTTGTAAACTAAAGAAATAATAACCCGTACCTTAACCGGACCCTACTATTTTGAGAAGTGACCTCGTAGGGAGGATTCATCAATTAGTAGCTAAGCTTTAACCATATTATTCACCTAACCAAGTTTATCTACAAGATAGCATAGAAAATGAGAACTGTGCCGGTATTGTAGATGCCCTCTTAGATTATCTCACTTAAAATTTCCACTAAGGACCGAGTTAGAGCCTGTACGTGCAAGCCACGTAGGGTGGACATTTACTCGTACAACTCCCACTCTCCTAAAGAATATTCTAAGTTATTGAGAAATTTTACCGACGAATATACGGGCAAGGGGTTCGATATCGTGTAGGCCACGTAGGTGGATGTCTATACGATCCTAATTATTGACTTCGTCTAAAACCAAATATGGAGGTCCCCAATTAATTAATTAAAACTAATTGATTTTACCACTTAGTCCTTTTATTTTCAAAGGGTTTTATGCGATATACGAAACACATTGATAATTAAGTCGTACCGCATGATTTCTAAGCGCAAGTAATAAAACATGCTCGCTTTTGAAATCACAAATCCATGCTATTGACACCTTAGGCATGTTCATTTCTATTATGCATTTAATAAAAGCAACAATAACATGCAAAACATGCTTTCATCACAGTGCGTAATTTAAACCATCCATAGCATGCATAATTAATTAAAATAAATAAATAGGCTGCCGACCGGGAAGGATAAAACCTATCTATTACAATTTAATTAATTAAAATCTGAAACAAGCTTCCATCATGGAAAGTCTTCACTTGGTCTTCAAGTCCACCTTCCAAAAATAGCAAGCAACTCGAAATGGAATTAGGGCGCGGAATTCCCTATTTCCAAAATGAGACAAGACGAATGATTTTTGAAACGAATTAGGTTACAAAAACCTAACCATCAATGATCACACTAAAGTTTCGGAAAACCTTAGCACTCGTTGAACGACAAGGACCATTCATTGAAAAACGAACATCCCTCGTTCGTTTGCCACATCACCGACACGTGTCACGACGACGTACGTGCGTGCATTGCACGCACCGTCATCATATGTATTAAATGGGCTGGATCGGGTCGGATCGTGTGTGGGCTAGAGCGTACGGGCTAGCTGCGTCCCTTGCAGCCCGACCCGAACTATCAAAAATCATCATCGTCTTCAACCTCAAGCTGCAGCCACGCCGATGAACCACCGCCGCTGCCATGGCTCCCACTGGCTCGATGAGCTCCCCGGCACCAAGAGGGAACTGGCATTGAGCCATAATAGCAGCGACAGCTGGAGTAGTAGCAGCAGGCCGAACAAGTCGCGCATGGTGAAAATTTCACCGCGACTCATCGCTATTGCTGCGTGCGCCCTGAACCGCCATCACCGCCGCCCAGCAGCCATCGCCTAGCACCAAGTACGGTGCTGGGCTCGACCCATGAGCCACAACAGCCGGCCGAAACACCCGCAACAGCAGGCAGACAGGACCGAGCGCGGAAATCGCTTCGCCACCGCCCGTCGCCGCTGCTGCTATTGCTTCAGCCGCCGCTTTTGCCCGATCCTGCCATCACCTCCACCTCCCTAGCACCTAGAACGGTGCTAGGGCTGAGCCACGAACAACAGCCTGGAGAGCTACAGATCATGACGAAGGCCCGCGGTGCAGCAAACCCTAAGTTTGCTCCCGCCGTCGCCCGTCGAGCATGTAGCCGCCGCTGCTATCGTCCGCTGCTTCGCGACCACCGACCAACACCCAGGCGTGAACCCAGGTGCACGACGCAGCCAGTCCAGGGCTCGAGTAGCCATGCACGAGCCGGAAACCCTAGGGTTTCTGGCCGCCTCTGCTCCCACCGCCTCAGACCACCGCCGCCTTTGCCCCGGCATTGCCTCAGCCTCCGATCGACGTTGTTGAGCCCTAGGGTTCCGACGTTGATCGATTGAAGATGCTGCAGCGCCGAAATCATGGCTGAACGGCTGCTACCGTCATTGTCGTGCACGCGCGTGTGAGACACGCGCTTCCACACACGTCGTTGCTGCCATCTGCCTTGATTTTTGTGCCTCCGTTCTTCACTTTTCCAACTCCGATTTCCAGCAATTACAATACCAAATCAAAAAAAAAATACTTGGAAAAATTTACAGAAAAATGAATCCTATTCTAATCGGTACCTTATTTCTCATCGATTTGAAAACAACACGAAAAACTGAATAAAATGGGATAAAAAACAACACACATTGTTCCCGGACAGCACCATGCACAGTTTATAGCATAATTGACTCGAATGCATGAACATACATTTATTCCAATTATCACAGAGCCAATTCTAGAATCGTGGCTCTAATACAAGTTGATGGAACTGCTGCTTGAAAGCATTCCTTTTTCCCACAGGATCTTCGAATTGGATGTGATAATTTAAATGCAACTAAATCATATAATCAAGTTTAAAATGTTATACCTCAGATCTGTGCCGACGGAGTAATCTATAGGTCTAGATTACTGAGCTGTGATCC
>CM038115.1:24385047-24432547 GCA_001642375.2 Mentha longifolia
TCACAAAGGTATGAATAATTTGGGGATTTTTGGAAATTAGAGGTCTGAGTGAGAGAGATAGCTCTAGATTTGCAGAAATGGAAGAGATGAATAATGAGAGAGAAGAGGTTGTCGGGCATCCATATATATATATATATATATATATATATATGTTTGTGTGTGTGTGTGTGTGTTGATGGATTTTTATACTAGAAAGCAGGTCTTTTAGCTTGTATACATGTGGTTTCCATATTTCACTAACAATTTCCTATCTGATTATGTATGAATTGTTTGTTAAGCATTAAACATCTATCCGTTATCTCAAAGTTATAGGCTATATGGTATGTTGTAGATCACGGAAGACCGTAGTAGCCGGTGTCTCTTGAGATATAAATAGTTATCATAGTTAGTTTCAGATAAAACTATCAGTTTAGACTGTAGCATAAATAGATAAGTAGCTTGTCTTGGTTACTTGTTTATGCTAGTACGTTGAACGTATTGATAGGATCACGGTGAGGTGAATTCTTCTATTCTAACCTAAGTAGAAGGATCAAGACCTCGGGGACTTAAATGTTATTTAACGTCACACCTTAACTCTAATTGAGTGACTAAGGGTGTATAGTTAGAGTCTTTTGCTTTGATTTACCATGACTGAGGGTTCTATCTTGTAACTCAATATGATCCGTATCTTGGGCAACAACTGTAACTAGTATGATCCTTAGTGCATTTGCGATAGAGCACCGTATCCTGGTAGAACAGGTTGATCACATCTCCTGAGGAATTCATTAAGGATTATCATACTAAACTCTGCAGGTGGATTAAGTTCCAGTATGATGAATAACGAATGAATGGTACTACTTAGGAATTAAATAAGAAGTTAATTAACGAAAGCAGTCAGAAGCTTTAGATTAATTAACGGATGTGGGACATCTTAAATACGGGGGTGATTTAAGTCTAATACTAGCCTTAAGCTCAACAGGGATAAAACGGGTAGTTCAGTATTATTACTCTAGTGGAATATTTTAATACTTATGATCTAAATTTTACTCTGGGCTGAGTATAGAGAATTTAGACATTGGGAGGCCCAATTTTATCTACTAGTAGATCTATGATCTAGCCCAAAAGGCTCAATAGGCCACAGAAAAGGAAGAAAAGATCCAATCATCATTGAAGCCCAGTAAGGGGGCGCCAATGATGATATGGCGGCAATGTCTTGGCCTGTGGGCCAAGACAGCAACTTAAGCCCATGCTCCTCTTATAAATACTCACTTAAGGCCTCTAGGTAAAGTAATTGATCATCTCATAATCAAAGAGAGGCTAGGGTTAAGTGAGAGAGAGAGAGAAAGCGGCGGCGGCGGCTAGGTGGTCGGCGGCAGTGGTGCTTGTTCTTTCGGTGGCTGAATTCGTAGCGTGTTGTCCATCCAACATCGAATTCGAGCAGGGAAACAGATCAGAAGATCTTCCGGCAAGCTCTTTCACATAAACTCAAGAGGTATATCGATTAAACACTCTATGATATGTAGTTAATTTCATAGGTGCATGATAGGATTAAATCGAATTAATCACATCCGAAAAATGAATCCTTGGGCACATGAATTGTTCTTCGCTGATCGGTTCCTTCATGTGTGGATGCATAAATTTAGGGTTTAGTGGGATTAGTGGGTTGATGTGGCTCATCGAATGGTTGGATATCATCTCTGCTTTTTCTGTGAATGGTGAGATCGTGCTTGATGTGACATTTTAATCGTGTGGTTGAGATCAATGTAATTTGAAATGGTGAAGGGCCAGAATTGAGGGATTTTTGGCACTTCTTCTGCTCGATTGAGTTCCACGTGCGAGTGACTTTGAGTCATGTACTTACAGCGGACTTTATATTTAATGCCCAGATTTCATACGCAAGATATACTTGAGTGATATCTTACTTGGTAAGATAAACATTCAAGTCTAAGGAATGATAATTTAATGAATAATTAATTTTGAATTAATTCGACATGTTACTGATTTGCACGCTTTGGAATTTAGACGAGAGCGTCTAGATCAAAAAGCATATGTAACAATTTTATCAATATTTTCAGAGAGTCTCACAAAGTGCTCGAAGGATGCTTTGTGTTAATTCACTTACTTTTATTTAAAGACACGAAAGGACTTACTGATCAATCAATATTGTTATTGACTGATACCACGTTTTGACGTCCACGCTCTCAACCGTTAAAGCCTTAGATTAGGGAGACTTGTAGTCACGCTTTGAAACGTGAGGGTGTCTCTCCTTATCTAGGCGCTTTCTCTCCAAGTTAGTATGCTTCCCCCTTAATAGAATATCCAACAATCTATTGAGAGTGTCTATTCTACCAGAGAGCCTCTTCACTTATTTTTCTCTAATTAAAGAGAGAGAGATGGAAGTACACAAGTCCCTTTTTTCCTTACTAGAGCAAGTCTCTCATATATTCACAACTTAGAATTTGTGAGATTACAAAATCCATTTAGGATCCGTTTGGGGATGAGTTTCCTTATAGTTTTCAATGAAAAATTGTGAGTTGCCTCAATCCTTACTAGGGATATACCGCTTGGGGAAGAAATTCACAATATTCATGAAGTGACTATAAATTCACTCTCCTTACTAGGGCAAGCCATCTCACTTTTCCAAGAAGTGAACTTCTGTGAGTAGACTCATGCCTTTTTAGGGTAGGTTATTTACTGTTTCCATAGTGATTGAGGCTTTCACAATGAGCGGTGGTGAGAGTCTTTTGTGCATTATTTACTTCTGGCTCCAAGACCACCATGAAAGCCTGTGAAAGTTGAGTGATCCTGCTTCAAGAGTAGCTATACGCAGCGCCCCATCTTACGAATACACTTTGCGACTCTGACGTAGGTCATGCTCAACACTTTCATGTTTTTTCAGTATCGGAGAAGGAGGTAGAAGGGTTGGAATGGAGTCGTGGTTGTGCAAACTCTAAACCTACAAGTTTGACTTCCTTGAACATCCATAATGGTGTATCCACTTGTGCACCGCTCTGAGAAGACGGCACAGAGTTTTACAAGTGTTGTGGTACAAACACTCAATCTTAACCAAGCTAATCCAATTTGCTCGAGAAAGGTGGAACACTCAACCACGCTTATCATAACAGCAAAAGCTTGTAAAGGTTGTGTAATACCCCGACTTTTTAATAAATAGAAAATGCGTAAAAATTTGAAACTTTGTGTAACTTTGTTTCGATCGTTAATGAATAAAAGGGTTATTGTTCCACTTGTATGAAATTGCATATTATTTTGCAATTTAGATAAAGATATAAATCTATATTTATATCACGTAATTTTTATTACGAATTAACGAATCAAATTCAATATTATATTCCTGTATAATATTTTTAAATGGATTAATTAAACAACGCTTAATAAACTATAAGTATTAATGGGCCAAGAAATACTTTTGTAATAATTCTAAATTGAGCCAAATCCATTCAATTATTACAATATAGAGTAAGTAATTAAATTCACAAGCACCCAAAATTCTAGAGGTGTTAATACAAGTGAAATACATAGAATGAAAAAAAAGATACATCATCCAATCAAATTTCTGCAGACACAAGATCACAACAAGATCTCTGCCGTTTTCAATAAGTCAAGCCCATCCCACAAAATCATGAAGAACACCATCCTTTTTACTGTAGAAAGCATGGCTTCTTCACATAAATTTCAACACACCTCATCTACCACTCCTATATCATCACCTTCACCATTTTCTCTACCCTGCACAAAACCAAACACAAAAACTCTCAGCACAAAAGAAAGAAATGATAACATAAGAGAAGCTAAGGAAAGGAAAGAAAAGGAAGGGAGAAAGAAGGAGGGAGCAGGAGAAGCATAAGGCTGGAAAAGAAGGAAGCATTCTGCAGCTCATCATTCTCCCTAATCACAGCCTCAAAATCCACCATCCCAAGTTCAATCACAGTAAGAAATCTCAACCTCTTTTCTGTGATTTAAACAACTAAGAATCCAGAAACCAAGCATGAGCAATTAGCAAAACACTTCAATATCAAACTACGTTCTACCTCATTAAAACAAGAACAAGAATTGTATCCTATGACCTAGTAACGCCAAACCACTCTTCCATAATGTTTATATAATATGCTAATCAAAAGGCTATAAACGGAAAAAAAAAAAAAAAAAAAAAAAAAAAAAAAAAACCATAGAGCATGAAGAACTTGAACATTTCTAGAACTTCAAAACCATAAACAATATAAGAGAAGAGCTATACTTATAATTCATGAACCTACTACAATATGAAACTTTAAAGAACCTTATTGAAACGGGGAAGAGTGAGGAGAAGGGGAATCGAGAAACTTAGCTTTTGCGGAATGCCGAACTCATCCCCTGCTACTGTCTGCGGAGGACGGCGGACGCAGCGACACCGGAGTTACGATGTCGGCATCGGCTGCGTCGGAGAGTTAAGGACGACGGCTTGTTGTTGTAGCCAACGGCGGCGACTTGAGCGTGGAGGAGCGACGGCGTGGTGGTGCCGGTCGCATCAACAGAGCAGCAGCTTTCGGCGACGAGCGCGGCGGCGCTAAGGTACAGGGGCGCTGCAGCTGTGGCAGCGGTGGTGCAGCCACAAAGGCAGCGGCATGAGGTACAGACATGGCGGCAGCAGCGTGTTCCCGTCGGGGTAAGCTGGAGCGGGAGAGAGAGAGACGAGAGTCGTCTCTGCTCGACTGCCATCGAAGCAGCGGCGGCGGATGGAGATGAAGAAAAGGAGCAGGCGCTGAACCTCCTCTGCGTACGACTCTTGATCGGAGGCTTGATGATGGCGGCGGCGCTGCAGCAGGGACGGCGGAGACTTGGCTGAAATCATGGAGGCGGTGGTGGCGACATCACGACGGTGGCGCTGCAGCAAGGACGGCGGCGTCGCGAGCAGGCAGCCACGGCGGCGGTGCTGAAACAGGAGTGTAGCTGCGGCACCGGCGAACTTGCAGCGGCGGAGGTGCTGCGATAGAAGCAAATCGATGGCGGAAGTCGAAGGAGAGGGTCGGAGCAGCGGCGTTTTGGCAGAGACGCTGCGTTGGAGGCGAACCCGGAGACGTTCTTCGCGGCTATGAACCAAGAGAGGGATGTCGATTTCGAATTTGGGGAAATGAGAGGAGGGAGAGGAGTATGCGAGACGACGGTGGCGCCGGGCGCCGGCGAGTCGGCCGCAGAAAAAGAGACGACGAAGAAGAAGAAGATCGAGGGAGAGGGTGAGCTCGAGAGAGAGAGAGAGCGACGGTGCGTGCGTGTCTGTAAGCTGAGAAGGAATTGGGGGTTTGGGAAATGGGTTAATCTTCAATTGGGCTGGGTCTTTAACTGAGAGTGGGCTCAATCTTTTATTTCCGATGGGCCGTAGTATTAAAATGGAAACGGGCTTCTACGGGTGGGCCGAGGGATTTTTCTAAAGGGCTTATTCAATCGGGCTTCTTAGAGGATTGAGCTCAGTTTATTTCTAATAATAATTGGGAATACTTTTTAATCAAGATGAACTTTAATTAATTTACTAAGCTCTAATTAGTCCATAAATAAATTTCGGAATTTATCCTATTTTTGGATTAAATAATTTAACGAATATTTGAACCCAATTAATTATTTAATTGAACTCTCTTAATAATAAGAGAATGATTATTCTTTTAATAAAAAGATTTAAAGGATTCAATCAAATCTGTTATCCCTAACGGATTTATAATCAAGAAAAATAGAAGGCGAATATATATTTTCCTTAGATTTATTTTAAGAATTTTAGAATTCTTATTATATTGTTATGAATAGGCGCGGTTCGACGAGACATTAATTTAGACGTTATCTATCAAGACCGGTCATTCTACTACGCTTCAAGAGGTGGGCTTATTTTCCAAAGTATAAGAGTTATATATGCTCAAGGTTTTAATGCAAAAACTGGTTATCCATGAAAATATTTAATGTGCGCTCTACATGTTGAATGCTCTTATGTTAATCGATCGAGATTCATCATTCAGTCTTACACACTAACTTTGAATCGTGTACACTCCCCTGGTAGTTATGTGATTGGTTGATCTCTCTCACATACTATTTCAATGGAATTCCTGGGTTTCGACCCGGAGTTCACTAGTTCAAATAGACTCTCCGGTTTCGACCCGAAGTCTGGATATATGGATTCGTCGGTGGCTAGAGGTCCGGAATCATAGTAAGAGTAACTGTAGAGAGCGACATGATACCCGGGTGCAAGTAAAATGATTTAGCATGCTTAGTTGATTTTTGTTTTCCTAAACCTCTAAGTCATGCCTATGATATGGATAAACTGCTATGTTTCAAGCTTTTGATAAAATGCGCAGCCCACTGAGTACACTAGTACTCAGCCCAAAATATTTCAAATGTTTTCAGGTTGATGCTGCGGTGGTGACAGTGCGGAGTTGAGGCTAGGAAATCTCTTTTTGATTAAGCTTCCGCAAAATGTATTCTCGTTTTGAAACTTGAATTAATGCACTCTGAACTTGTTATTATCTAATCTCGAGATCTTGAACTCGACTATACCTATTGAATGATGGACTTATGTTGATTCGTTGAGCCATCGAATCCTATGCGATCCTAGTATAATGATACATTGTTATGTTGGGTATATTGTCGTTGTATTTATTCTGGCTTATCCCATTTGCAAAAGAGATATTGCCCAAATTTTCGGGAAGTATCAATCGATAATTAAAATGAATTGAATCCCCTTTCTATCCCATCTTCTTTATTCCAACCCCTAGTCACACCCTTGGCGCGTGCGCCTTCCCTCGGGAATTGGGGCGTGACAGGTTGATACTCCTAAGGGAACTCCATCCCTCAGTGAAACCTCCCAAGATAGGGGAGATTGAAGTCAACAACTTTCACATTTCTAGTAAAGACTGGTTCCCCCTTAACCTATTACCCAATAATCTTTCCCAAAAGGGAAAGCATGAGGATAGGTAGGAAACACGCTTTACCTTCTCCATATTACTGCACCTTTTCTTCACCAGGGTCTAACAACCCTAGTTCCACACACAACTTGATTAAAGCGTGTATAGGCTAGTGGCTTTGTGAGAATATCTGTTTTTTGATAATCAGTTGAGATCTTCTCCATCTTAATATCCTTCTTTTCCACATGATCCCTGATGAAATGGTGTCAGATCTCTACATGCTTGCATCTTGACTGAATGACAGGATTCTGTGTGATAGAGATTGTACTTGTGTTGTCACAATAAATTGGAACATCTGAAGTTTCCACTTTATGATCCTTTAGTTGTTTTAACCAAAGAATTTGTGAACAACAACTTCCTGTAGCCATGTACTTCGCTTCGGTAGTTGAGGTAGCGACGCTAGTTTGTTTCTTGGAGAACCAAGATACAAGTTTGTTACCTAGAAATTGACAAGTCCCAAATGTGGACTTTCGGTCAACTTTGCACCCACCAAAGTCGGCATCGGAGTACCCACTAAGCATGAGATCATCTTCCGCCGGATACCACAGACCTAAGTTGATGGTCCCTTTTAGGATCGAATAATATGCTTAGCTCCTTCCAAGTGGCTTTGCTTTGGATTGCTTTGAAACCTAGCACACACACTGATGGCAAAGGTAATGTCGGGGCAACTAGCTGTGAGATATAGCAACGATCCAATCAGCATTTGATAATTTGTTGAGTTGACTAATTTGCCATCGATATCTGAATCTATCTTGAAGTTGGTGTTCATAGGAATTTTTACGCTCTTGCAGTTTTGAACACCGAACTTAGTGAGCATATCACGGGTGTATTAGGCTAGATTAATGAAGATTCCACCACTCGATCGCTTCACTTGCAATCCCAAAAAGTAAGTCATTAACCCCATCATGGATATCTTATATTTTCTCTTCATCAAGTCAGCGAACTTATCACTAAAGGTTTGATTAGGAGATCCAAAGATGATGTCGTCGATGTAGATTTGAACCCATAGTAGGTCTTCACCGTCGTTGATAGTGAAGAAGGTTCTGTCCACCTTTCCCTTTCAAAAGCCACTTTCGATAAGGAAATTAGAAAGAGTATCGTACCAAGCTCTTGGTGTTTGCTTAAGGCCATAGACAGCCTTAATAAGTCAATACACTTTATCACCCTTTTCAAAGCCTGGGGGTTGTTCGACGTACACTTCCTCCTTCAATTCACCATTGAAGAAGGGTACTCTTCACATTCATTTGATATACTTTGAACTTCTTGGATGCGGTATATGCAAGGAACATCCGAATAGCTTTGAGATGAGCAACGGGAGTGAAGGTCTCATCAAAGTCAATCCCTTCCTCTTGACAATATCCTTACGCAACTAGACGTGCTTTGTTACGAACAATATTACTACTCTCGTCTGTCTTGTTCCTGAACACCCATTTGGTACCAATGATGTTTTGATAGGTTGGTCGATCAACAGGATACCAAACGCCGTTCATTTTGAATTCGTTAAGCTCTTCTTCCATGGTTGTTACCCAATTGGAGTCATTTAGAGCTTCATCTACCGATGAGGGTTTGGTGTATGCTAGGGAGCAGCTAAACAAACAGCTTTCACCATGGAACAAGGTACTTCTAGTCTTGACGCCCAAAGTGGGGTTACCTAGAACACCTTCTTGAGGGTGATAGCACAACCATATTTCCTTTTGTTGAGCGTCTCTTCATCAACCTCTTCAAAGCTCGGAGTGTGATCATCACCATTCCCTTGATCACAAACCAGTGGAATGGATGGAACTTCCTCACTGATTGAAACCAGTGAGATTAAAGGATCACTCATTCCCGAGTTTAAGTCACCCTTATCAAGAGATAATTTATTAAGATTCTGTCCATCGGGCTCTACTTCTTCTTCAATATCTTCCTTGTTCGAAGCATCCACGAGATCTACTTGCTTTGAATTTGAGCGAGTTACAGGTCCAGAAGGCACTTCGGGGTTTGTGATAATGTTCTCAGGTCCAATATTCATGTTTTCTGCATTCACATGTACCTGAGGAGTCTTGAAGGCAGCTTCATCAAAAATAACATGAGGTGTTTCCTCAACAACAAGGGTTTGGCAATTGTATACGCGATAAGCTTTGCTCGTAGGGGAATATCCAAGAAGTGTCCCCGTATTGGCTTTGCTATCGAACGCTCTTAATTTTTTTTTACCGTTGTTGTGGATAAAACACTTGCAACCAAAAATATGTAAATAAGAGATACTAGGAATTCTCCCTTTCCATAATTCATAAGGAGTTTCGTCATGACGTGTGTTGATGAGCGTCTGGTTCTAGGTATAACAAGCAGTGAAAGTTGCTTTAACCCAGAACTTCTTGGGTAGTTGAGCATCCGCGAGTATAGAGCGTGCAGCTTCCTTGATGGTTCTATTTCGGCGCTCTGCAACACCATTTTGTTGCAGAGTGCGTACTGCTAATGTTTGATGAAGAATCATGTTATCCATGTACGCTTTAATGAACTTATTGAGGAACTTTGTTCCTTTGTCAGAGCGTATCTTTACCACGGTCAGTCCTTTCTCCACTGTCAACTGTTTAAGAAGCTTTGGGAGCTCTCTCAGTGTATCCTTCTTCTTGAACATGATTAACACCCAAGTATAGCGTGAATAGTCATACACTACTACAAGAGCATATTTTCTCCCGTTCAAGGTGACTGGAGAAATGGGCCCGGAGAGATCCATGGGAAGGAGCTCTAGAACACAGGTTAAGGTATTTCCCTCGATGCTTTTAAAAGATTTCTTGGTCTGCTTGCCCATTTGACATGCTTCACAAATGATATCTTTGTTAAAGACCTCATTTGGAATACCATTGACGAGACATTTCCTTGAGATTTTATTCATTATTTTGAATTTTAAGTGATTGAGGTGACGATGCCATAACCATCCAATCTCAGAGGTGTTTCGAGCAACTAAACAAGTTTTGGCTTTGCAGCTACTCCAATTAGCTACATACACGTTCTTCTCACGAATACCTGTAAGAACAACCTACAAGGACACTTTAGGCTTGACAACACACTGGTTAGAGATAAACTCTACCACGAAGCCATTATCACAGAATTGAGAAATTGAAAGTAAATTATGTTTGAGGCCTTGGACATATGAGACATTAGGAAGTCTCATATTTCCAATGCAAAAAGTACCATAACATATGGTGATGCCTTTTGCATCATCACCAAAAATCACTTGTGGACCCGGCTTTGCAACGAACTCGTCGAGGAAAGATTGTTCACCGGTCATATGATGTGAACATCCGCTGTCTCGATACCAAACAACTTCTTCTTTCTTCTTTCCTCTGGGTTTTGAGTTTACAATTTTGACCTGTGTAATCAACAGGTTTTAGGTACACAATTTGAATTGGGTTCCTTCACGTTAGTAACCTTGGAAGCTCGAGTAGGATTCACTAAAATAGTGACTCTCTTCTCGAGTCCTTGATGAAATGAAGTAGAGCTTTGTTTAATTGGTATGCCATGAGCATAGTCGAGTGTGTGATAGTAAAAGCATCTTCTATTCCCTTTTCGAGAGTGGGAAGATTTGCTTTTACTTTATGTAAAATGATCGATGGAATTTCGATCATTGAAAACATGTGGTGCCGAGTCGGGGATAAAGTGCACTTGAGTTTTTCCATGAGAGGTGAAATCACTCGAGCGTGCTTTAATCTTTCGCGAACGCTTTGACTTGTGTTTAAAGCGTATAGGCTTTTTAGCCTTCAACTTTCCCAGAGCCGGGTTGACCTTCTAACGTCACTTTAAAAGCTTCACTTGAAGATGCAGCCATGAACCCGACTCGCTCATTTCCTTTGCTGGAAGCCGGTTGAGTAGCTTTGAATTTCTTCAAAGCCGCTTTTGATTTAGAAATTCCAGCAATGGTTGGAGCTATGTGTGAGGATCCAAAGCCGATCCCCTTTAAACTACCAGAGGGTTTAAAGGAGCTTTTGATCATCTCAAATGCTACAGATGCATTGTTGAGATGATCAAGAGTGGCTCTGAGTCCTAGAGAAGTGGATACGGTGCGCTGGTGACGTTCGTGAAGATCCTCGAACTTTGCCGTCATCTCGAATAGAACCTTTTCTTTGGTTTCGAGCGTATTGGCTAATATGCCGCTCTCCTTTCTAAACCGAACGAGCACCTCTTGCAAGGATTTGTGATTTTTTAGCAACTCTAGATAGTCGTCAAATAGATCACTTTCCAAGTTCAGGGGCTCGTCCTCACCGTCGCCGCATTCACTTCCAAGTGTAATTGGAAGAGGGCTAGTTTCTACTGCAGGTACCTCTTTTGCTTCACCTTTAATTCCCATGCAACCTAGATCATATTCATCGTCAGTGAATTGATCTTCATCATGATCGATAGGCTTCTTGTCTTCGACAAGAACTTCTTCAGCTACCAGAGCGCGTCGGTTGTTGTCACGATGAGCTTTAACCTCGTCCTTTTCCTTTGTTGAGAGCTTGGGACATTCGCTTCTATAGTGCCCCATTTTGTGACACTCATAGCACTCAACGCGAGCTTTGTCCCTAGGGATAGCCGTGTTTTTGTCATCCCTCTTCCCATTTCGTGGGGTAAACGAGAGCTTTGGCCTTGAGTTTTGTAGAATCTTTTGCATTTGGCTGCTCTGGCGTTGGAGTTGTTAAAACCTCTAACCAAATAGAGGGCATAATTCTCTAATTCTTCCCTTGACATCTCTGCAACATTGCCGTTGGAGATGTCTGGTTCGGTGGTGGTGGGTTCCACAGAGGCTTTGAAAGCCATTCCATTGGATTGTGTTGGAGTCTCTTCCTCATCCTCACGAGGCGTTTTCTTGACTAAATCAAATTCGAGCGCTTTGAATTCTGAGAACATCATTTCTGGAGACATGTCTCCAAGTTCCTTTGAAGAGAGAAAGAGTTCCTTCATCGTCTACCATTTGCCTGACAGAGCACGAACAACTTTTTGATTGATCTCTTTGAAAGTGAGATTATTTCCTAGGGAAGCCACAGTAGTGGTGATTCCCAATACAGGAGTCTCGAATGACTCCATGCTCTCATTACTTTTTATTGTGAGAGCGTCGAATTCTTGCATGAGAACAGAAAGTTTGTTTTATTTTATCTTCTCCGTGCCCTGTGAGATTAGGGCTAGACTTTCCCACATTTCCTTCGCCGTGTTGCATTTCATGATTCGTGAAAGATATGCATCAGAGATGGTTGACTCGATCACGTTGCGAGCAACACGATCTAGATTATCAGCTTTGAAGTCATTAGCCGTATACTCTGCTCGTGGCTTTACGATATTGGTATCAACTGGTGCACTTTCTTCCTCATCAACTGGATTTCCATCTTCGTCATGAGTCTTTTCTTTCTTGCGATTTCTTGTGACGCACTTCATGATTATGATGGGTCCCTTCTCTAATACTTCTAACATGCGGTCATGTAGAGAGGCAAGATGGGATTCCACACGGAAACTCCACATGGTATATCCCTCAATGGAGAACTGAGGGAGCTGTGCTGATGAAGACGTAACTGAAAAAATTGTTAAATAAATACAGGATGCAATGAGTGTGTTTTTAATGCAACATTTTAAAAAGATCGGTTCAGAAAGACCTATAATAACACTTTTGCATTATTCAGTAATTCAGAAATAGAGGTCTGTTGAACCCCTGCTCTAATACCACTTTTTGGTCCCAAAAGTAACTTACACACATAGAAGGGGGTGAATACGTGTGTAGAGAAGTGTTTAACTTCTCTTTTATTTTTCGTCCTTTTTCAAGTAGACGCTCTGAATATTGTTGAGACGTTCAAAGCTTCTCGCTTGAGAGAGTATTGTGCAGAATGTGGTGAGACTTTAAATTACTTGCTAGTTAAAAATGTTTTGTTGATTTAGAGCGTGGTGTGCGGAGATGATAAAATCAAAGCTTATAAATAAATTAAGTACAGAAAGTAAAGTACGCTGAAAGCTTTATAGTGGTTTGGAGCAACTCTCCTATGTCCACTCTTACCCTCGATGGGATGAATACATTTACTTGATATCCCTTGTTTTATACTTCCAAGGGGAAGTGATTTAGAGCTAGTAATAAACTCACTCTAAATCCTCAGAGATTCTGGGCTCTTGAGATGCCTATAACAACTTCAACTTTCTAAGAAATCAAAGACCTTCCACTTAAGTATGCAAACTTAAGCTTCACAATCATGATTTCAACACAACAAAAACTTACAACCTTACAACTCAATCTAAATACAATAGACTTGGTTTTGGGGTTTTTAAAAAATAAGAATCCTTTACAGTGAAAAGCACAAGTAAAGAATAAGGATTTCCGAGACTAGGTTTTGGATAAAATCGGTTGAACCTAGATATAGAAAGTAGTTGCTTATACTTAAGAAAAACTGGGTTTTCTTAAGGACACACTAATGGATTAAATGTTTGAAGAACTAGAGAGATTCGAGTGCTTGAATACTTGAGTTCTTGCTTGTGAATTTGAATTCTTGTTTGTGTATGTAGCAACTCCTTCTATTTATAGAGGGAGGAACCCTACTTTCCGTTAGAAAGAAGTGGTGCGTGTTCCTAACTCGTCTGTAAAAGCCACGGTCTGTCAGGTGAGTGTCACATCTTGTTGAAAAAGAAAACCCTAGTAACGTAGCGGTTATGAATAAGCATGGGCTTACTGCACCTTATCTTGACTTTTCTGCTTAACCTTTCCGTTATGCAATCCTATGATGACATGTGGACTCTGCAACTGTGGCGCAATAAATGATACGTACAGTTATACTTCCTCAACAAGTTTGGGTTTCCCATCTTGTAGTCGAGAGTCAACTTATGAAGCCCTTTGAGAGCTGCTCTAGTAGAGACGCTTTGAATGGTAGAGCGTTCTTCTTTTGTTGATAAGACAGCACGCTTTCCGCATCTGTGAAAGTATTTCTATAGTACGGAGAATCTGGCTTTGTTGAATTTGATACTGAGGCTTTCCATCCTTTAGCTGCTTCTTAGGTATACGCTCTTGTATGTAAATCGAAGCTTCCTAACAGACATGCTTTCCTAATACATTAATGTGTACAAAGCGTGACTTCAACTTCATCAAAAATAATAAGGTAAACTGTTGGAGACGAGTTTTGAAATCTAATCAAAATTAATTAGATTAAGAACTTTGAACTCAAAGTTTCCCCTTAACCCAATATCCCAACAATAACTATAACATGAATTAATATGCAAATCATGTAACAATATATTTATTTCCAAAACAAGAAGAAATTGTTAATAATACTAGCATAAAGTATGTTTTTCAGTATATCAACCCCAACAAAAAAAAAAAAAAAAAAAAAAAAAAAAAAACTAGCATCTTCATATTGTAGGAAGTATTAGCTCATAAGGTATGGTATTTATGTCTAATTTTCTATTTTGGGCCTTCTCAACTAAACATGCCTAATTCTTTTATTGAACACTATCTCACCACAACCTTTTAATTACTTGGCCCTATTTTCATCTTTTATTTACAAAAATACTACATCTAACTCCACTTTTACCTTCTATTCTATTTATAATTAAATTGGCTCATTTCTCCAATAACATCACGATCACATAACAAAATAATTGAGGCGTAAACCGCCGGGACGGAGAGAGGATGTACCAATGAATCTAGATATTCTGCGTTTAATATGTAAGTTGAATTTTAGTCCATCAACATCACACATCTCTCGTAATTTATCTATCAATTTTTTTGCACATATATGTAGATGTGTCATCCAAATTAGTATAAATGTGTCACGTGTTCATTGATTTATATTCAATATATTTTCTAAAAATAATTGACATTAGCATATTCTATTTGCCTCACAAAATCCAAGTTCCATAAGGAAAATCTTGAATTAGATTTATCGGTTGATAATTTATAAAAATATTAGAAGTCGACAGAGTATTAGTATTTAAGATATTAAACTTATAATATTATATTACATTGTTACCCTTCATTTAAAATATATTATAAAGATATTATAGACGATGTACATTTTGTAAAATAAAGCTATTTTTATATATTGGTATAAATTTCACTTATTCATTGTAATGATTGATACTAGAATGATCGAAAGAGTATTTTATACATTGCTATGATATGATGAGATTTATCTTTATCAGATCGATGCTACAATTATGTACATAAATCCGGATTATTATGCATTTATTTAGGTAGTTAGATGCAAGAAATAGTTGCATGTAAAATTAAGCGATCGGTCATCATAAATAAAATCACGAGGCTTGATTCCCCAATTAAATTGCTCATGGACTAATTACTCTATCTTATTACCCCTCCATCCCACCTAATTATTCCACCTTTTTTATTTTATACTTCACATATATTCCTAAAGATGGACTAATTAAGTGGGATGAAAGAGTAATATTTTGGAGACAAGATCATCTATTCGAAAATGCAATTTCTCATATTTCAACAGTCAAATGACCATCACATTTATTTATTTATTTTAAACAAAAGGAACCCACCAAATTAAATTAGTTTACAAAATTAACATAATAAAATTTTGCACGTACTAGAAATTAGAGACCAATTATCAATACATAATCATTATTGCATGTATATAGTAATATCACACGCACACATATATACTACTATGTAGGTAATTAACACATGAACGAATAGTAGATTACAAAATCTATCACATTATAATTGGATACGCCCAGTAACGAACGGCATTTGCGTGCTAATTCTTTTGAGATTTCTATAATTAATTAAACAGCTCCACGCAATTTCGTTTTCAACTTTATATATAGTGCCTTCAAAACTCATAAATAACTGTCCAAATTAATATCACCACCAAAAAAAAGTCGTAATTTTATACCAAAAGTCGCAGTTGCATTGATTGGTACATCAAAAAAATGCTTGTTTTGATTGTATTGTTTGAAATTATCATAACAACACATATGTATGGACAGCATATTACGTCTTTTCCTTCTCCACGAAACAAACAAAATGTATAATTAATTCCTTTGGTTACTCAGAAAAATTCTTGGATAAAAAAAAAACAAAAAAAAATAAAAAAAAAAACATACTACCTCCGTCCTATTATATTAGGCCACTTTCACTTTATTGACTTTTTCGGCACGTGTTTCCACCGAAACCTAGTACGGATTTTAGAATATAATTTTAAAGTATTCTTTCTTTTATAGGATAATATGACACTCATAGTATTCCGTAAAAAAAAGAATACTTCAAAATTATATTCTAAAACACGTATTAAGTTTCGGTAGAAACACGTGCCGGAAAAGTCAATAAAATAAAAGTGGCCTAATATAGTGGGATGGAAGTAGTATATATATTTGAAGGTGCAGTGTGTAACTAAATGTGATCTTTCATTCGGTTGGGAAAAATAGAAATATTTGGAGGCATTCCATCCCATGATGGAAGTGTGGGAGAGAGTATTTGTTGCGGCAATCACAGTTTTGCTTCTTTTAGAGCTCTGCTCCGCCTGCTCCAATGGAACCTGCAAGGTGAAGATTCTTGGTTTATATATAAATAATTAATTTATATTTTCCACTTGTTTATGAATATTGGTTTGATTTTAGTTGGGGGATGGATGTTCGTCGGATTCAGATTGCGGGCCGGGCCTATACTGTTTTTCTTGCGAAGCAGCGTTTGAGGGCTCCCAATGCGTCAGAACTACCACCACAAATCAGTTCACCCTACTGGTACTCTTTCTCTCTCTCTCGAGATCTTTCTCTCTCCCCAAAATTCAAGAACCACGAATTGATGGTTTTTGGAGGAGTCAATTTTATGTATGTAAAATCGTTTTCTTATCTCTAAAAAAACTTAAGATATTTTTCTTAGTTTTTGGGGCTAATCGGAGAGCGGCACATATTTCGTATCTTTGGTTAAATCGTACACACAGCTCATGTGGCCTACGGAAAAGTTTGTTTGTTTGTGCAACTTAGTATATGTCGATTGAATTTTTAGTTTGAAATAAATTTTTAATTGTAATTATGAATATTGTTGTTGTCAAAAACGTGCCTCGGTCGAAAACTACTAATTAAGGTGCTGCAGGAAATCAAATGATTATTCGGAATTTGTATTCCGACCTTAAAAACAAAGTAAATAGAATTAGGGGTGGACAAATTTACCAAAACAAAGGTATACCGAACGTACCATACCGAAACATACTGAAAATGCCGTAATTAGTGGTATACTGAACTCTTCGGTACGATATAAAACTGTACCGAAGATTTTCGATATGGTAACAGTATGAGTTTTTCGATACCGCGGTATACCGGTCAATACCGAAGATTCGGTATACCGAAAAAATTCGGTATATACCGAACATTCGGTATACAGAAACTTCGGTACATACCGATTATACCAAGTATGAATGTTCGATATGTATCGATTTTCAGTATATACTACTCCCTCTGTCCCGCGGCAATTGTCCGGTAGGGAAATGACACAATAGCCAATACAATGTAAAATATGTGGTTGTAATTAATTCTGAGAAGAGAGAGTTAATTGTAGTCACTCATTTTTTGTCATTTTAGGAAACTGGACAATTAAATGGGACGTCCAAATAAGGAAACAGAGACAATTGCCGCTGGACGGAGAGAGTATAAATTACCAAAAAAAAATACATTTTTTTAAATATTAATTATATTCTAATTTTATTTTATATTTTGAAAATATTTCAATTCTAAATTCAATCTTAATAAATCTTTAATTATTTAATACGTTAGTATTATCTAAAAAACATTAAAAATATACTAATATACGTAATTTTTCTTTTAATCTTTAGCGATCAAATATTGGAATATATATATTAATAAAGACAACA
Source organism: Mentha longifolia (assembly GCA_001642375.2). Classification (NCBI taxonomy): domain Eukaryota; kingdom Viridiplantae; phylum Streptophyta; class Magnoliopsida; order Lamiales; family Lamiaceae; genus Mentha; species Mentha longifolia. Next base: position 24,402,788 of record CM038115.1, read on the forward strand.
ATTGTATTGTACAGTACTGTAATATAAATAGTATTGCAAAATTAATCTACATTTGTTAAAGATGTATAATACAGGTAGATAATATAAGACACTAACATTTCATAAACACTTCTAGAAAAAAAAATCCAGGTATAAAATGTTAGATTTTTCGGTATACCGAAATACCAAACTTCGGTACGGTATACCGAAAAATTGATATGGTATTGGTATGGACTTTGTTTCATACCGAATTTTCGGTATACCGAAAATCGATATACCGAAATGTTCGATATAGTAATGGTATAAAAAAATGCATATCGAAAATTTTTGGTACAGTATCGGTACGGCGAAAATTTTTCAATATACCGTACCGGTCTACCCCTAAATAGAATGCAAATTGTTTAGGCCTTTAGGGAATAGCCCAACTTCTTAATATATAATAGGGCATGTTTTAGGGAAATTTATAGGCTATTTTAGTAATAAACACTAAAACCCGATAATATAATTGATAACAATATAAATAAATATACTTCCTTTGTTTATATCTTTATTTATCAAATTTGTTATGAATCATGAATATGATCATCTCTGGGCTACATATTCTATCAATACCGAATGAGTTATCATAAAATAGTTGATTCAGTCTACCCAATTAATATTGAGTGAAATTTTTAAATGTTTATTTAAGTTAGTGGACATCTAATTATATCCACCAACATAAGAAACTCAAATTAAGTCTACTTTTTGCCTTTTAGGACCAAGATGCCCTTAAATGAGTTTGTTTTGACTAAATTTTTTGATTTTTTTTGTTTTTTTTTTTTTTCTAATTTTCTGATACTTTTTATTTGTAATTTTCTTTTCAATTTTTTTTTTTTGACGTTTCGATTTTGGCTCTATTAGCTCTAATGACACTAATAGCACCAATAGACCCAATTGTTTCAATTTTTTCAGTCATTTTATTTTATTTTATTTTTTTGATTCTGACTTTATTAGTACCAATAGATCCAATTGATTCAAATTTTTTATTTAATTTTTTTCTTTTCAGATTATGGGATCTAATAAAACCATAAAATTCTGAATCTGAATTGGGTCTAATAGGTCTATTTGAATTAAATAGACCCATTAGACCTAAATTCAGCACACCTAGTCTAGTGTACAATCACAATCCAAGAACCAGTTCAAACTATAATTTGTATCATTTTAATACCAATTTTATAAAATACAAATGAAACTATAAAACTTAAATCTAAATTGGGGTCTACTGGGACTATCACCACTAAATAGTCTCAATAGACCCAATACCTACATTCATGTCGACATTATCTCTACGGCAAAAAAAAAATTAGAAATCCACCATCTCAACAAGTATTTGCATTTTTAAGAAAAACAAATCGAAAAAGGAGAAGCATTACAAAATCAAAAAATAAATAAAAAAAATTGAAAAAGAAAAAATAGGCGCAAGGCCAAATCAAGGAAAACAAATTAGAAAAAAAAAAGAAAAAAAAAAAGAAAAGGAAAACAATTGAAAAAAAAAAAAGAAGAGAAACGCAAAAAAAAATCAATGCTCAACCTCCATTTATATCGCCGCCACCGTCCTCCGCATTTATTATCGAAACTACCACTGTCGCCCTCATATATTGCCGCCGCACAACTCCTCCAGCCGCTCTGTGCCTCATCCGCGTTGCCTGCGTCTCCCGAAGGTTTCAGTCTGAGGTTCGCTCCGATTCTCGTCCTCGACAATCTCGTTTCTCTCGACCTCTCTGCAAATTCCTTCGTCGTCAACGTTGCAGCTTGGGAGACATCGGATCTGGAGGCGTGACTAGGCACGGCGGCGGCTGTGAACCGGTGGCGACGGCGGTGGCCGAGAACTAAGAGAGAACGATTGAGAGAGAGAAGAGGGAAAGAGAGAGAATGAAAACCTAGTTTCAAAATTGAAAAGTGAGAAATGAGGATACACGATTTTTAATTCAAAACCAAATTTGATTGTGGAGGGCATTTTTGTCCCAAAATATAAAAAATGGACATAATTTGTGTATATTATATTGGTGAACATAATTTGTGTTTTCTTAACTTAAATGAATATTTTTATGCATTATCACATTAATATTTTACCAACCATAACGAGATTATCCTTATTTTGCTTCTACCTGATCAGCGCAAATTTTATACCGTATACGTCTTATTTTAATTGATCTATTTTATTATTTTATATATTACATAATTGAAATGGGACGAAAAGAAGACTAATGAAGGGCTCCTAAAATCCTTATTAGTGCTGCAATTCTCCATTAGTTTCCACTTGTATGAGATCGGGACTAAAAATAGGTTTTTGCGTTTTCGTTTTCTTGAAGTAATTTATAAAACATGAATTAGTTACGTCAATAAATATATATATCCAAATTTGCGTCTTGCACCTTCAATAACTATCTTACGTCTTTTTTTTTCTTTTTTTTTTTAATGAATAAGTAGCTTTCTTAAATTAATAATTTCATAATGAAATGATAAGAAATGATGAAGATATACTAATTTCTCACACTTAATTAATGTGAGTGAGTGCAGAACAATTCATTACCATTCAATAAGTACGCTTTCTTGACAACTCACAACGCTTTCGCCATTGACGACGGCAAACCCAGGCTCACCTTCACCAACCAAGAAGACCCCCTCTCTCAACAGCTCAATGTATATATTTATATTATAATTTCTATTTCCATTAATTAATTAATTAATTAATCACTAATTAATCCAACTCACAATCTCAAATTCCTCAGAACGGCGTTCGCGCTCTCATGCTCGACACCTACGACTTCGAAGGCGACATTTGGCTCTGCCACTCCTTCGGCGGCCAATGCTACGACTACACCAAATTCGTATACTACCTCTCTCTATCTCTCTCCTTTCTCTCTCTATCCAAATAATTTGCTTACTTAAGATATACCTAAAATAGGTACTTGCGATAGACGCGCTGAGGGAAATCGAGGCCTTCTTAACTGGAAATCCGTCGGAAATCGTGACGCTGATTCTAGAAGACTACGTGACGTCACCAAACGGACTGACGAAGGTTTTCACGGACGCGGGTCTAATGAAGTACTGGTTTCCGTTATCTAAAATGCCGGTTAACGGCGCGGTTTGGCCGTTAGTCACCGACATGGTGGCCAACAACCAGAGGCTGCTCGTTTTCACGTCCGTCAAATCCAAGGAAGCCAGCGAAGGCATCGCGTACCAGTGGAATTACATGGTCGAGAATCAATGTACGTACATAAGTCGCGTTTTTTCAATGAACAATATAAATAAAAAAGTCGTGTAGCGACTTATGGTTATGGGTGTTGTGGAATTAATTATGAGTAGATGGGGATGAGGGGATGAAAGAGGAGTGCTTCAATAGGGGGCAGTCGTCGCCGCTGAACGACACCACCAAATCGCTGGTTCTGGTCAACTATTTCCGGTCGGTTCCGGTCAAGCTGCTGGCGTGCGTCGATAATTCCGACAGCCTCGCCGCCATGCTGCGCACGTGCCACGCCGCCGCCGCCAACCGCTGGGCCAATTTCGTAGCTGTTGACTTTTACAAGGTCGTCTGCTTATTTTGTTTTATTTGGAATTGCATTTGTTTGTTGTTTTTTTTTTTTTAATTTAATTTGATTTTGTGTTTGGTACTGAAGAGGAGTGAGGGAGGAGGAGCGTTTGAAGCGACGGACTTGTTAAATGGGGAGCTCTTGTGCGGATGCAACGACGTCCATTCTTGTCTTGTAAGTACTTTTTCTTTACTTCCTTTTTTTTCACTTTTTTTTAAATATATATTCTTGATTTTAATAAAAATATGCCGTAACTGGAATAACAAATAGAATAGGTAACAAAACCGATATATAGGAAATTAATACCCTCCCACAAATTTTGTGTCAGTTAGTTTTTTTTTTTTTTCAGTTAGTTTATTAGGTTGATTTACAAATTTCGTCGTTCATCAAATTAAAATGAAAATAATCTAAAATTACATTATTCTATCAATAATTTTTATCTCCTACAATAAGTTTGACAATAATATCACTAAAAGTATTATTTTGCCTTTTAATTTTATTATAAATGATTTATTTTTTAATATTCGTGACCGACAATGCGAAACTAAATTTGTATGAATGAATTATGCATGTAATTCGACTAATTTCTCCATTCATCTTAATTAATTACAAGGAACTCGGGCTTCCCTGATTTTTCATGACTAAAATGTCAAGAGCCCATAACTTGTTTAATATTCCAATTTAACGTAGTTTCTTTTTGTTTTACTTTTTTTCTTTGGTTCTTTTTTATGGAAGTGACAAGAATTTATATATATCTTGTGCAGCCTAGTTCAAACTGTACAGCCTCGAAGCAGCAGCAATGAAGGCCAATGAGTCAAAATTGATCAACAACCACGTTTTAGATTTCCTTTTATACTGACCTGAATTCGGAATGGATAGTTTAAAAAAATAATAATAAGGAAGAGTAATTATATCTTACTTCATAAATTTGGGCTTTATTAGTCTATATGTATATTATTATTCCAATTTAATTTAGTCCCTCAAGATCGACTTTATATATCCACGATTTTCATTGTTTCTTAATTTTAAGAAAATGCAAAATTGATGAACAATGTAATTGGACGATCCAAATTATCTCCAACCTTTATTTTCTTTTTTCTTTTTTTTAATGTTATCATGACATGTGGCATAATTCTATTGTCTAGATAAATTTTATCTGGATATTGTGATAAATTATCATATCTTTTACATAATACAGTACATTATATTAAAAAAAACTACACCAAGTTTCATAACTTTTTTTCTCAATAAATAGAGACTAAATTTCATATAGTTCTCCACACACTATAAATCCTCTTTTACTATAATTTTATCTTTTCATGGATAATTCTTTTTTAAATTTTACCAAAATTTATTCACCTCACAAGGTAACCTAACATTGACAATATCGAAAACTCTCAGAAATTCATAAATTTCAAAACTAAATTGAGGAGTCGTTAAGAAATTGTTATAAGCTACTTAATCAGAATGTAACCAAGTGGGTTGGTGCTTACAAAGGAGGTCCATGCCCTAAGAAAGAGCGGTTGGTCAAATACATATATTGATTATGTTGCCCAAGTAATTTATGGGAAAACTAAATTTATGCACAAAGATATTTTTGAACAAGTGATGTGTCACCATCTAAGTAGGAGTTGAATTTGAATGAAGATCTAACACGTTCTCGTGAAGATAGTGTTGGTCCCAAAAATAAAGCACGAACTCTTAAGACAAGATGTATAGTGGTTCGGAGGTTACGCTCCTACGTCCACTCTTCCCACCACAACCCGGTGAGGAACTTCACTCAACTTGGGGTTTTAACTAGGTACCCCAAGAACCATGTGAGTTTATACGATAGGCACTCACGAGCCTATGAGTTTATACGATAGGCACTCACGAGCCTTATAACCTTTACATACAAAACACTCAAACTCAGTTTAGGGTTTGGGTTTGGGTTCGTATATTTCCAACTAATGAGAAATCCTTTTACAATGAAGTACAATGTAGAAGGCTTGGATTTCTCTCTAGGGCTTATGGATAAATGAGATTGAAGCCCTAAGTTGTGAGCTAGAAGGTTGGATCGGAGATATTGAAGGTAGAGAAGGAAAGAGGTTTTCGAAGTTGGAAGCGTCTTCTCTCTTCTCTTATGCTCTTGATTTCACTTGATCTCTCTCTCTTTATTATGTAGTTTGAACCTTCTATTTATAGGGAGGGAAAGTAAATCTATCCGTTGGAAAGATAGATTGTGTGCACCTCACCATGTCCAATCTGAATCAAATCTTTTACTTTATAGCACACAATCCTAGGGGAGTAGTTGTTGACTTGTTAGAACCTAGGCATGTGCATTCGGCGATTGGACGGCTCACCGTTCTTTTGAGCAATCAGAAGCGTACACGTGGACTAGCAGGTTGTCACTTCTCACCTGCTTGTCAGACGCTCTGGCTCAAGCTAGAAGCTCGAGCGGCTAAGGGTGGAGACGTTTTGCATGGTGAAAGCGAGCTCCTTCACGCTTTAAACTAAGCACGCTCTTCGAGCTTGTTCAGTCACTCTATTTAGAAGCACTCTCTGGCACTATAGGTGCTTTGACTTGGAAGCACGCTTTGGTCTTGACAGACGCTTTGACCTGAAGAGGCGCTCCGACCTTGAAAGACGCTCTTTTTCCTGCGGCTTCCAATCCAGACGCTTTGGTCTTCTTTCAGACCGGCGCTCTCACTTAGACGCTCTAAAGTTACATTTCAATAAAGAGCTCCCTAACAAGTAAGCTCTTCTAATACATTAAACTTTACATTGTAACTTAAGAATTGGATCATCAAAGATAATAAAGGAAATATTCTATGTAAATTCGGGTTTTTGAAATCGAATCAAAACACATCTTTTATTATCAACTTGATTCAAAGTTCCCCCTTACAATAATATCCTAACAGATAGTGTTGAAGAAGATCGTAGCAGCTCAAAAAAATTAATAACCGTTGAAGATGGAGATGTTCCAACTGACTCCACTCTAGAAACTCCTTTCAGCAATGCAACAATAATTCGGCATCCAGTTAGTAGAGATACTAAAGCTAAAGCTAAAAGGAAAGGGAAATATATGGTATCACAATCTTCTTTTATTTTTGATGAGTTCACTTCTGAGCTGCGAGCAATGAGAATCACACGAGAAAAAGGAGATTGATGCAATGACTAAATTGACAAATATGAAAATGAAATCAAGTATACTTAATACCTTGATTGTAAAGAGCAACTTATCTCCAAATGAAAAGGGCCTAAAATGTGGTCTAATGGCGGAATTATTCCCGTAGAATATTGTATTTTTATTTGCAATGGATTGTTAGTTTTTGTCATTTTAATTATTGTAATTTCAACTTATATTACTTGACTTTTTGTATTTTGAATTGAAGTAATTTTTTTTACTATAATTTCACTTGTCAAAGTCTATAGTATAACCCATATGTCTACTCCGAAATAGTATGGCCCTGTTTGTTTCACTGAAGAGTTAAAAACTCTTGGTGCTTTCAATAGACGCATGCAAAAAGCCTGCAAAGCATTCCCGTACATTTATTTGCAAATTTGATATGTTTTCAATCTTGTTTCACCATACTTTTTTCTTACTCCATCTAATAACACACACTAATTCATATATATTTTGTCCTTATTGTAAAAAAGCGATCACATGCATATGTCTATGCTTTTGTCAAATTAATAGAGGAGAAATAAATTAATTTAATAACGTAAACGTTTGATGATTGAATATAGAAGAGATTGCCGATAAACATAGTCTAAGGAATTTGAGAGATATCTTAATTTAAGGATTGACAAATATTAAAACAATATTTGAGATGAGATAATATAGGATTCTAAGTCCAAGGAAAAAGTATGGACGTCTGAACTTTGGAATTGAGTTTGACATAGAACTAAGCCGGATAGAATTATGTTTTGTTCTGATGTGTTATTCTTAAAGGATTGCTAACTATAGTACTAACAAACAAGAATGTCGCCAAATTCATCTAGATTTAGAGGGCATATATTATTAAATAATCCAACTATTGTTACATTCTTATTTCTTGTTGGTTACTGATATTGATAATTTAATTCCAAATTATAAAATACTCCGTAGTTGGATCGGAGGTCCTTATTAAACTAGATTTTGAGCCATTGCCCTTGTAGTGGGCTTCATCAGAACTATACATAATAATATTGGGCTTTGATTATTGTATTACGTAAAAGAACTACTATGTTAGTATTTTCTTTTTTCTTTAAGAAAATTATTTTTGGAGTATTTTTTTTTCCTTTCTAAATTTAGCCTCATAAAACAAGAAGATTTATCAATGATTCGACAGTCAGTTTCCAGTTGTGATCATGATCACACATCTTCTTTTAGAAGGCCAATAATTGATCCCATCAACTTCCATTGCTCTTTTATATGGTATAATCATATATAATTCCTTTTATTACATGCACAATTGTAACGAATTTGGTGGTCCTAAAAAGGCACAACATAAAAATAAATCTGAGTACTTCAGTAAATTAGTTTCTTTCTATCGGCTATATTCGAATTTTTGGGGAAAAAAGGTAATAATCTGATAAGAATAATTCGACTCCACGAATGCATGATGACGATAGCTCGATAATTCAACGGTCGGAGCCCCCCTTAGTATTTGATGTAAGCGAGAATGTCAAGAATGGGCCTAAAGAACTTGATCGAAGCGGTAGGCCCAAGAGAAGAACGAAAGAGCCCAAGAAATTTGAAGATTTTATTTCGTATAGATAGAGTAATTTTTGTAATTTTACTTATTAATTTTCGGGCTTAGCCTAATAACTTTTACGCGAGTCGAGCAAAATTATAAGCTCCTTTTCGGGTTTTCTTGTTGATTCTTTTCCGAATCGTAGGTCGAATCAATCAGGGTCCTTAGATATAAAAAGAGGATTAGAGTTATTTTGTTGATTATCAATAAAATAAACCCTACTTTCTCATACGTTCTTCTCTTTTCCTTGCTTTATCAGAGGCGTGATCGACAGGTATGAGCCTGCGACTGTCGTGTGCTCATCTTCATGGCGATCACCTCGTTCGCTGCGTGCGATAAGGAACTTAATCCTTATCAATTGGTGCTTTCACCATTGAACAATGGCTTCCGCCACCGGCACTCCCTCTATCCGGATTAAAACCACAACGATACACTCGGCTTCGGCGCCACCGTCTCATATTCCGGCGTCCACAACCCCAGCTCCTGTTTCGGCCCCTATTCCACCTACTATGGAGTCGATCCTCTCCATGCTCCGCCGAATGGAAACACGCCTTGACACCTCTGAACAGAGATGGACCATGGCGCCGCCTCCGCCACGCCCGGAACCCGATCCCCCTTACGGGCTCCCTTACTCGTGGCAGTCACCTGCTTGGGCGCCCGGTGCCTTACCAACCTCAACCATCACAGTGTTGATGAGACGGAACCTAGCATTGAAGAGATCAATCGGGACTTGCAGCTCGGAGGAGCAGTGACGAGATCGAGAGCCAAGAAGCTGCAAGGTTATTTGCAATGCTACATTCCGAAGAGATTGGAGGATGATGGAGTCGAATTTCATCAATACAAGTTAGTGAATTTAACAAGTGTTGAAGATGAAGATTTGGGCGTCCATCATTGAAGAAAAGGAAGACAAGTCCAAGAAAACAGATTTTCTTATATTTTATTTGGGCTTAAACTTTGTATTTGAGTATTATGTTTTTGTCAAGCCCAACACTTGATATTTTCAGCCCTTAGGGTAGTATTAAAGTGAATTTTCGAGATTATGTTAGACAGACTTGATTGAATGCAAAAACAGCTTTACGCTATTCTCTTGTCTCACACAACAAATCGGTTATTCGGTAGAGTTTGATATTGGTGATTTCAAACTTGAATTCATCGACTCGTTCGTGATATCTCGTAGTATCCGGGTTAGTCGAGCCACGAAGATTGCTCCATAAACGCGTTTCGGATTCAAGTAGATCCGGGGTTCGTTTCAGGTAAGATTCACAATTTGTTTCCGTTTTAATTCTTCAATTCATGTTCTTTTCATTTTCCTAGCCATTCTTCATCGTTCCTATATCATCAATATCCATCCCCTTCGTTCCCATAACCATCCCATCTCAGAAAACCTCTTGTTTTAATTTCAGATCCGTTTTTGAACCCTAACACAGCCGAAAACTGACCACCGTGCCAAATCGGAATTTTGGATATTTTCTTCATAACCCTAAGTTTTAACTAGTGTTAAAATTTGAGCTTAATCGGAATTGAATTTCTTAGGTTACTGTCGACGCCTATTCAGTGTATTTGTGGGTAGAAATTCAGGGAATTATCATTCGATTTTCCTATTCAGCCTTCATTGGATTGAATCTTTCGTATCTGACGTTGTTCGATTTGTAGCTTCCGCATTTTGTAGATTGCATCAAGTGTCCATGCCGCCGCTTCCCTCTTCCATGGCGAGCTTATATTTCCCCGTCGGCCAGCCGGAAGCAGCGCGTCCTCCACTAGGCTTTCGCCCTCCAGGGGCCGTCCCGCGCCCGAGTCTCACAGCTTCTTCATCTTGGGACCCTCCGTCCTCTTGCCGGTTCGCTGATACCACCGCGGATCGCTCCGCCTGGGATCCTTCCTCCAGTCGCACTACTGTTTCGCTCTCTCCGGCTGATCCTGGTCGGTACATTAAAATGGATCCACCGCTCTTTGATGGTTCCGACGCGCAGAGTTACGTAACTCGTATTCAATATTACATTGATCATATTATGCTCCCCAACGAACAATGGTTGCACTATGTCATCATGCTCTTTTCGCCCCCAGCTTCGGATTGGATATTCTCATATCGAGCTAATAATCCTTTGGTATCGTGGTCACAGTTTTTGGATGACGTTCGCCATCATTTTGATCTGAACTATTTTGTTAATTATCCGGAATTGTTAGCGAAGCTCACACAGCAGGGATCCTTGGCCGAGTATCATCGCGAATTCGACAGCTTGATAAATCACATCCACGGCGATCCGGAGTCGACATTACTCCCAATCAATTTAGGTGGTCTTCGTCCGTCCCTGAAGAATCAAGTTCGCTTCCAACATCCATCCTCTGTAGCACTAAGCGAGCCACACAAAATCCCCGTCGCGCGTGGTCTGCTCGTGACTCCCGTAGCTCGGTATCTCCATCCGCGCCTGCAGCCAGCTCTTCAGTAGGACCGACCACGGCGTCATCACCAACTCCGGGGTTTCGCCAAAGGGACTTTTCTAAACTCCCAGTGGTGCGTTTATCGTCGGCGGAGAAGGCAGAGAAATCACGTCAAGGGCTTTGCTAGTACTGCCCCGAGAAGTGGATAACGGGACACGTCTGTAAAAAGACTTTTCTGGCGTATATGGGAGCCGATGACGACGAGGACGAGCAAGAGAACACCGACACGCCTCATGTTGCACCGGAAGTTGTTTCAGCCGATCTCTCTCATATGTACGGGATGGATGGCTGACCTCGTTCGGCTTCTTAGGCGCAACAGAGGTGTTTATTTTAGTCGATACTGGGAGCACTTACAACTTTCTACACCCGCGCATAGCCGAGCGGATTCAATTACCACTCACTGCCATTCAGCCGTTTCGTGTGTACGTTGGTAATGGTCAGTCTATTTTGTGTTTAAATATGAGCGCGCACGTTGAACTTCGCATTCAAGGGCATTCTTTCCTCATCGATTTATACATCCTCCCGGTACATGGGTCTGATTTGATACTTGGCATGTCATGGCTTCGTTCATTACACCGTGTTACTAGTGATTATGACGGTGGCACTTTGAAATTCTCACATGGAGGCCGACCCATGTGCTTGCGCGTAACGCCTCGTGTACCACGCCAAGTCTCCGTCCGTACATTCGCAACCATCATGCTCCACCAAGGAAGTGCTGAAATGTTTGAGATTGTCCCACTCGAGACCACCAATTCCGCCGCCAGCGTCGATGCAGATTGGCCTTCCCATCTTCCCACCGAGATCAATGACGTGCTGCTACAACACAAATTCGTCTTCCAGCTACCCTCAGGTATACCGCCACCACGCTCCTTTGATCACCGCATTCACTTGTTGCCCAATACGAAGCCCGTGAATGTCCGTCCCTATTGTTATCCCTACTTCCAGAAAAATGAAACTGAAAGACAGGTTCGCAAGATGTTGGATGTTGGTATTATTCGCCGCAGCTGTAGCTCGTTTTCTTCACCGGTGTTGTTAATTCGGAAAAAGGATGGCTCTTTTCGTTTTTGCATCGACTACCGAGCTTTGAATGTTGTCACTGTGCCTGATCATTTCCCTATCCCTACGACAGATGAATTGTTTGATGAATTAGGGGCTGCTCGGTTCTTCACCAAATTGGATCTTCGTTCTGGCTACCATCAAATTCAAATGCACGAAGCAGATATTTATAAGACGGCCTTTCGGACACATGACGGCCACTTCGAATTCCTAGTTATGCCTTTTGGGTTGACCAATGCCCCTTCCACATTTCAAGCCGCCATGAACGAGATATTTCAACCGCTACTTCGTTGTTTCGTTATCGTCTTCTTCGATGACATTTTGATATACAGTCCCAGCCTGTCGGCGCACGTGCAACACTTGACGGAAGTTCTCTCACTCTTGAAGCTCCATAACTTTTTTATTAAGTTATCTAAATGCTCTTTTTGTTGTGCTACAGTGGATTATCTGGGCCACATTATCACGAACGGGCAACTGAAAGCCGACCCGTCCAAGCTCGAGGCCATGGTAGCGTGGCCGCAGCCCAAGTCCATTAAATAGTTGCGGGGTTTTCTTGGCCTCACCAGATATTATCGGCGTTTTATTGCTGGCTATGCAGTGATCACCTCTCCCTTAACGGATCTCCTAAAAAAGGATGCTTTCGAATGGTCTCCCTCTGCCGATGCTAGCTTCGGCGCTTTGAAAAAAGCCATGAGTTCCGCCCCGGTCCTTCGCCTACCAGATTTCTCTAAAACATTCTATGTGGAGACGGATGCCTCGGATGTTGGTATTGGAGCAGTATTATTACAAGATAATCACCCTCTGGCGTACTTCAGCAAGAAATTGGGACCGCGTCGTCGTGTTAATTCCAATTATCACAAAGAGCTTTATGCAATTGTCGAGGCAGTACAAAAATGGTGACAATATTTATTGGGGTGAGAGTTCGTGATTCGCAGCGATCAAAAGAGCCTACGTGAGTTATTGCAGCAAGTTATTCAAACACTTGATCAGCAGCTGTATGCGAGAAAGTTGATGGGCTATAAATGTCGCATCAAGTATAAGCCGGGATCATCGAATCGAGTTGCTGACGCCCTGTCCCGTCGCGATGATAAGCGTCTCGTGGCAGCCGAGGATCCCGCGTTATTGTTGGCCATTGCCCACCCTCTTCCGGATATCTTGGAGCTGTTGCGAACTGACGTACGCACTATTTCGGAGCTAATTGATCTCCACTCCAAGATCGAGACCGGGGCAGCGCCGAGAGGATATACGAGCCGCGATGGCCTCATCTTCCTCGGCCAGCAGATAGTCGCCGCGCCTTCATCGGTGGCCAAACAGGCATTACTCTCGAGCATCACTCTACCCCTACGGCCGGCCATCTGGGTGTCGACCGCACATTCAGACGGCTCGCGTCCTCATTCCATTGGAAAGGTATGCGCGCTGATGTCAAACGTTTTGTTGCAGCTTGTCTCGACTGTCAAACTACAAAGTATTCCACACAGAAGCCGGCAGGCTTATTACAGCCATTGCCGATTCCATCGCAAGTATGGGAGGACGTGTCGATGGACTTTATCACCGGTTTGCCCCAATCGAGAGGCTTTACGGCTATTATGGTTGTGGTGGATCGCCTTTCCAAATATGCTCACTTTGCACCGCTACCGACAAGATTCGATGCGTGGCGCATCGCAAATGTTTTCATTGATACCGTTGTCAAACATCACGGATTTCCGGCAACTCTAGTTTCGGATCGTAACTCGGTTTTCCTCAACGAAGTCTGGGAGAATATGCTTCGTTTGAGTGGCACTAAACTGCATTTTACTACAGCCTACCACCCTCAGTCTGATGGCCAAACGGAGGTCCGAAATCGTGGGTTAGAGCAATATTTACGTGTGTTCGTGGCGGATCGGCCGTCCACCTGGACGAATTTCCTACCTTGGGCTGAGCTTGCGCTGAATTACTTCCATGACGAAGGCCTTGGGACTTCGCCTTTTCACGCCTTGTATGGCCGAGAACCGCCTCCGTTGGTTGCTGCGACGCCTTCGCCATCGTGCCCCTCATCGGTTGCTAATTTGATCTGTCAGCGTGGAGACTTGTTGGTTTGGTTAAGAAAAAATTTTCTAAAGGCACAGCAACGTATGCGTGATTCCGTGAATAAAGGTCATCGCCATGTTGAGTTCGCAGTGGGTGATAAGGTTCTTTTGAAGCTCCAGCAGTATCATCAGCATTCCGTGGCCCGGCCTTTGTCGTCTAAACTAGCTCGTCATTTTTATGGACCTTTTGAAGTGGTAGAACGCATTGGTGAGTGATAGGATACGGCCTAGCTCCTAGGCCCAAGCATCAGGCCCAATATAATTGGGCCCCGACAGTTAAGCTCGGCCCACGCAGCTCGGCCCAACTAAAGAAACTTCTTCACCAAGGCAACTCCTACATCGACTACAATTCAAGCTCCAAGAGAGATATAGAAGCTCGGTGTTTATCCACAAAGGAGGAGATCAAGCCAAATGAGTCTTAATAGGAGAAGACTTTGTATCATAGTCAAACTCCATGTAATTACCTATAATTAGGGGTTTAGAATAGATGGAAGAGGGGAGAACAATCTTGTAATGACTACTCATACAAGCAATAAAGATCTATACTCTTTCCGCCCGTGGACGTAGATCTATTCCAATAGATCGAACCACGTAAATCCCTTTGTGTTCCGTTTACTTTCGTGTTCGTTAATTCCTTGTCTACATGCATTAATTACCTTACGAAAATAAGTTCGATCACTGGCGCCGTCTGTGGGAAATGAAAATATATGATTTTCGATCAAAAATTTTCTAGGTAATCTACAGCCATGACAGGAAGACTAACGCGATCCCCCCCAAACGCGAAATCACGATTCGTTCGGAGCAGCTTCTGTTATTCGCCAATTCCAGGCTGAAATCACCACCAAATTGGACGAAACCACCCGGAAACATGTTCTACTCTTCAAGAGGATTCCAACGGTAGGTTTCCCGTCAAAAACCGATCACCGGTGCGGCGGGAATCACGTCTGGAAGTTCATACTGTTGCACGACTCGCGAAATCATGATTCGTTCGGAGCAGCTTCTGTTATTCGCCAATTCCGGGCTGAAATCACCACCAAATTGGACGAAACCACCCGGAAACATGTTCTACTCGTCAAGAGGATTCCAACGGTAGGTTGCCCGTCGAAAACCGATCATCGGTGTGGTAGGAATCGCGTCTGGAAGTTCGTGCTGCTGCACGACTCGCGAAATCACGATTCGTTCAGAGCAGCTTCTGTTATTTGCCAATTCCGGACTGAAATCACCACCAAATCGGACTCGTCGAGAGGATTCCAACACGATCAATCGCCGCCGTTGCCGCCGCCAACACGGAAAAGGATATTCAGCAAACCGGACAAGGTCCGACAACAAATCCACCTGTTGATACGAATAATTCGACTCCACGTATGCATGATGACAATAGCTCGATAATTCAACGGTCGGAGCCCCCCTTAGTATTTGATGTAAGCGAGAACATTAAGGATGGGCCTAAAGAACTTGATCAAAGCGGTAGGCCCAAGAGATGAACGAAATAGCCCAAGAAATTTGAAGATTTTATTTCGTATAGATAGAGTAATTTTTGTAATTTTACTTATTAATTTTTGGGCTTAGCCCAATAACTTTTACGCGAGTCGAGCAAAATTATAAACTCCTTTTCGGGTTTTCTTGTTGATTCTTTTCCGAATCGTAGGTTGAATCAACCAGGGTCCTTAGATATAAAAAGAGGATTAGAGTTATTTTGTTGATTATCAATAAAATAAACCCTACTTTCTCATACGTTCTTCTCTTTTCCTTGCTTTATCGGAGGCGTGATCAACAAGTACGATGTTAGGCGTAAAACCCTAACAAGCGATCGACTCGTCGATCAAAGAATAAAGCACGGTCCGGCGCCTCGAGCAGGAGGTCGGCGGAGATAAGAACAGCCCGGCGCCTTGTCGAACAAGGTCGTCGGAGGATGATGGCTGAACGCGGAGACTCCTCCGTCGGCAGCGCAGTCATCGTCCCAGTTTTGCTCATCGAGATCATCATCTTCAAAGTATGCAAGCAGCTTCGTCTAGCAGACATGGCCCTGTACCCACTTCTCGGGGCAATAGAAGCAAAGTCTCCGTTTGGCTCGCTCGGCTTTCTCCGCGGCTGACACACGGATGGGCGGTATCGGGTCCGTGGCGGGTTCGTGTTTGACATTGCTCAGGGGAGTGAGCGTCGATACCGAACTAGAAGAAACATTGGACGACGCCTCGTGTGAAGCGGCTGGGTGAACATCCATGCGAGATTCTTGGCGTCTAGGTGCAGCCCATGAAGTGTGGTGGCGCGGCTCTTCGTAGTCATCGACACCAGTCTGGAGACGAGCAAGAGGGCAGTCCCCCGAAGAGAAAGAAGGCAGTGGGGCGGGCAAAGAGCGACGGCCGACGGCCTGAAATTGTGGATGCGTGCGACCGATGAAACTCTGAAAACTCTGAAGGTCGAAACGGTGGCGGACATCCTCCAAGAAATCATGCCAAGTTACAAGCCGGTTGTTCATGCGGTAGTGACTTATCCATTTCGAAACCGGTGGTCGGAAGAGCATCGCAACATAATGTAATCGATCGGCATCCGGTAAGCCCAAGTGATCGAAATAATTTTGCACACGTGCAATCCAACTCGACGTGTCAGAGCCATCAAAGTGAGGTGGATCCACGTGAATTCCTTTCTGCAGGTCCGAATGCAATTGCGGTCGACGGTCCCGGCGAACCGGTGCCTCCCAACATGAACGTTGCCTCTGATTGTTGGTATCCTGGGCATCCGATTGAGTGCGATCCCATGAGGGAATAAGTCGTTGTCCGCTCTGCATGAGATGATCCACCTCCGTGTGAGTACGAGGCGCCGGGCGACCGAACATGGTGCGTCGGTGTCCCACAAAAGCACCACGTTGTGGGGCATCCCTACCCCAAGAGTGGTTGAATTCCAGGGGGCCAAACTCCGTAATTCCCTGGAAACGAGGGCCCCCACCACTATCGGCTTAGAACTCCGCAACAGCAGCTCGTTGCTTCCGCCTATTGCGCGAGTAGAAATCATCGAACGTGAGCTCGTCCTCCGTCTATGCGTCAGAGGGCGGATCAGTAGCGGACAGCGGCAACCTTCGCGGACGAGTGTTGCGGCGATCGGGCCCCTCAAAGAAGATGGCTATCGCAGGTCCAAGGTGGCTGCGAACAAACACATCGGCGTCGGCATCGAAACACGGCTGGTAGTCCGGCGCGTGTTGTGGTGAGTACTCAGAAGTGAAGGCACGACGGTCGGCGGCATATAGAGAAGCAAAGTGAGGCGGATGTGGGGGATGTTAGTGGTGAGAAAAATTTTCTCGAGAAGTGGCAGGCGAAAAACGGCGTGGAAGTCCCCTCCACACGTCCGATGCTTTGCTGCCGGATACAGTGCGTGGTGGTGGATCAGTTGTGTTTGTGGAAAAGCGGCCCTTGTTGGAGGATGGAATGATGGGAATGATTTGGGTGCCGTCATTGTTGACCATAACTCTCTTTGCAATTCCGTGAAGAATTTTCTCTCTTTTTTTTTTCTTTTTTTTTTTTTAACGGCTGGCTATGAAAGTTCAGCAGTAGCGGTTGTGGTGATTTTGCGGATGGTGTCGTACGATGGAATGAGTTCGGCGATGAAAGCTCTCAAGGAGAGAGCTCTCAATGAAAGCACCAATTGTTAGGCGTAAAACCCTAACAAGCGATCGACTCGTCGATCAAAGAATAAAGCACGGTCCGGCGCCTCGAGCAGGAGGTCGGCGGAGATAAGAACAGCCCGGCGCCTTGTCGAACAAGGTCGTCGGAGGATGATGGCTGAACGCGGAGACTCCTCCGTCGGCAACGGTTGATAAAGCTTCGCAAGAAGCGTGAGAGAACTAGGGCAAAATATATTATTCTTATTTCTTGATAATAATTATGAGATTACAATCCTATATTTATATGACTAGAATATCTCACTAAATAAGGAAAAGATAAGCCAATGATGAATATGAATCTAAACAAATAAATCTAAAAGATAATATCCTAATATAAGTGATAAGCTCGTATCATACGAGCCTGCGACTGCCGTGTGCTCATCTTCGTGGCGATCACCTCGTTCGCTGCGTGCGATAAGGAACTTAATCCTTATCATAATCTCATATATATGCACACTATAAATTAAGGATTATTCGCGTACTCACCATGAGCACTATAAATGTGCTTACAGCCAATTGCAATGCGAAACTAAATTTTAAAAATGGCATGCGAAGTCGGAATTTGCACAGATTTATGCATACAAATAAATGGCAAAAAAAAATCACGAAATGCTACTTAAAAATAGTCATAAAGAACAATAATTTTCCGGACGCCCTTAGCGTTTATCATATATATACACTTTAAAAATTAAATTAAAAAAAAAATCAACTTCTTAATTCTCGAACTCACGTAATACTATCATATTAGCAAATAGACATATACGGAAAGTCACTAGTAGACATGAATTTGTACGAGCTAAAATGAACAATCGCTCGATAATTATATGTTTTCCTTTTCTTTTTTCTTATTTATACTTTGATAGTTGTTATACATCATGAACCCCACAAGTTGACTTCGGATTAATTAAAGATTGAATAATAAATTTGTGGAATATATTTACTAGTAAAATCATATATCACACTCAAAGTTCGTGTCTCGAAAAAAAAATAATAATAAATAAATAAATAGTACTATACATTAAAAACTGGCCAAAAGTTTTATTAATATTGGATTTTGTCAATGTGGAGGACGTCCCGCTGTTATGTAGCAAACAGTGGGCTACAAAATACATATTATGATTCGAGAAAGTAGTAATATTAAATACCCAAAAAACTCAAGTACATCATGTAGAGTTATATTTTTTTTTATAAGGGTGTGTTCTCTTTGATAATTATCATGGAAAAATAAGGGAAAAGAGAGCAACCACCCTTTAAATTTTTTCTTATTCCTCACATTTTCCCACCTCCTTATCTATGTGATGAAGAATTTTACTTCATGTTGGTGGGATAATATTTTCACTTCATGTTGGTGGGATAATATTTTTCTTCCATTGGAGTGAAAATGAAGGAAAGAAAGAGAAGAAAGTGGGAAATAAGGAGAAATTTAAAGGGTGATTGTTCAATATATAATATATTGAACAAAATAGAAAAGAGAGTTTAAAGATATTGCTTTATTAATACGCTACAGTTAATCCTGGGCCCATAGACAACTAACTAATTATGCACTATTCTTACTAATCAAACATGATTAGTAGGCCATACTTATTACCAGCCCAATTTATGCACACCATTTCCTTGTGATTTTATCTTACCAAAGCCAAATAATTTATGTGAACTCAATAACCCAAGAAGAAAAAGAAAATTAACTATGAAATTTTATTAGTAATTACCAAAATCTTAAATTATTCTAACTTTATCAAAATTATTCTGAACTATAAAAAATAACGTGGGATTCATTTTTCAGTAACGAAACATTGGCATGGCATGCCTAAGGTCATTTGGAATAATAATAATAAAACTTTAATGAACCTGATCTTGCCCGAAACAACAATAAATTTACAGTTGGTTTTTCATTTTTTATTCAAATTATAAAGGCTCAAAGCGATATCATATCTTAGAAGGTCTGATTTAATCAACTTAATCATAAATCAATTGTAGGCATGCCACACAGTTTTATATATATATATATATATATATATATATATATATATATATATATATATAATTACGATAGTTCATGATTAAAGCAGTCATTGTTATAGTTTTGGATATTTTTGATAAAGTGAAAATAGTTTAGAGTTTAAATAATGACTAATCATATGGTAAGATCAAGTTCACATACCCGGTGTTTATGAAATTTTTTCATGTTTAAGAATTGTTATGGTGGACTCAAACGATGGCGTGCCATTTTTTTAAGATGATTAGATGATTCTAGAACTTGAAAGCGACGATCGACATGATTTTATGATAATTAATATTGTTATGGATTTGAATCCTAGTGTATATAACACATTTTTTTTTTTAAGTTTTCTTTAACTTTGGTATGTTCTTTATAACATGGTCGCATTATGGTTCAAATCTTGATGCAATAATGTCCTTGATTTTATAATTAAAGAATTATTGCAAAATTGAAATATTGAGCGAAAATGTGTCAAATCTGACTTGAAGACTCTTATCAACCTTTCTAAATCAGAGTAATTTATTATGTAAGAAATATTGATTAACAATGTGATGCGCAAGGTTATTTTATTAAGTATCTTAATCATTTAATTTGAAACAATAATACCAATATAATGACCTGCAAAGTTTCCTAGATTTGTCAAACTAACTTAAATATATTGAAATTAATTTATTAATTATTACTCGAGTTCTTAATGCTTAAAACACCATTGCCGCTGCTTAAATGTCAAGAATCCATGAGTTCTACATTAAGTATTTAAGCTTTACAATAATATCTAAATTATAAGTGCTTTGTTGAAATAATAATTTGATTTATGTCTTTACTATTGTAGGTGGGGAGCATGTGATTAGGTGGATTTTGTGGCATCTAACACATGCTACCAATCCTAAGATGTATTAAAAGAAATCCAAACAATAATTACCAAAAACAAGAAATTGAAAGAGATCCACCCAATTCTTTTCCTTAGTTTAGTAGTACTACAAAGTAGGTGATTCGTTTATCAATTGTACGTGCTACACTAAATGTACCATAACTAGATATAGGATTTATTTTAATGTACATTTATATGGAGGAATATTATCCTACACTACACATTCGGTTTAGAATCTCCTTTAAGCGTTGTAACTTTTAAAATAACTTCTAAATATAGAATAATATATATCCCACAACACTAAATGGTCACATTGAATATGTAGACTAGCATTAGCTCGTATGTGTTGCCATTGTTCGTCATCTCGATCCTCTATTGCAATGTTGTGCGGCAACTTCTATATATTATATTAACCGACGATCCTCACATGTTATGAACATTTCCAAAATTAGTCATTTGTTGTTTATAGAATTTTTTAACTATTGCTGATTTTGAAAGTGTTCTCAACACACATCCGTGGTCTCTTGATTAAAAATATATATATATTACCTGAAAATACAATAGATGATCATGATTGTGTTATGTCTACAATAATAATTAATAAAATAACAAATCTGATATTTTTTTAGTTACTGTTAGTATACCATCTGAGGGCACGTTAATGTGGTCACATTTATGATTAATTAATTTAACCCCTTCACCCATGTACTCATTTTCTTGAATTTTTTATCATATACATCATCCATCTCATTATAAATGTCTTGTTTTATTATTTTATATATCGCATATATTTAATAAACAAAACACTTGTAAGGGAACGGAGGGAGTGCTTTACTACTAATAGACTCATAGTGCTATACGTGGATACTGAATAGTACTCCCTACATCCTGTCATATTAGTCTCATTTATCATTTTGGGATGTCTCATTTATTAGTCTTATTACCTAAAATAGATAAAAATAAATATAGCCTAAAATTAATTATAAAAACCAAACTTAAATTAGCAAAATTAATTTGATTAATCATAAATCCCGTTACATTAATAATACGGAGTATTAAGTAATTATATTTATTTAGTTAATGACAATTCTAATTATAGTGGAGCTCATAACTTTATTCCCCAAACATCTGTTGTCTAAATTATTATGTCCAAATAAAATGAGACTAATATAGTAGGACAGATAAAGTAATTTTATATAGCACATTAAAATTTTAAAAGTACATAGTATTTTTTTAAGAGAAAATTGAAAAAAAAAAATCATGTAGAGATGGGCATTTATATATTTGTGGCGGGAATGGAAATGGTATGTGCAATAAGTGATTGTTAATTTGAGGGACGCCCATGTTAATGGGGCTCATGTTATTGGTGCGCATAGAATTTGGAATATATGATTAATAGCTAAAGAACAAAGGCGTTGTCATGATTTTCTCTTAAGATTCTAGCAATTAAAAGAGTGTCATTATTTTTTTTCGAATAAGTGTTTATAAAATATATATTAAAGAGTACAATAACCAGACTGATTAATTAGAAAACTAACATTGCTTTCTTGTTGGAATGACATATCTGAATGCCATATGTCAGAGCATCATATCGTTTGAAATTTATAATTTATAATTTCTTGAACTCTGAAATATTTCTTTATCATAAAAAAAGAAAGAGAATAATAAGGAAATCACTATTCACTAGCATCAATTATATTTAGAGTTCGTAAAGTAATGCGTGGATCTTGTTATAGTTTAAGGGCCCGTTTGGTAGCAATACCGAAAAAATAGCAGATAAGAAAATGTGTGATAAGTTGATAAAAAAAGTATAATAAGTTGGGATAAGAAATATATTGTGTGTTTGGTACAAACATAGATATCTTGGATTGTGTGTTTTGCAAATAAAAGAACAAAATTGAAAATAAAAAATTGATAATTAAAATTAAAAATCTTGTCAACATTGAAAATTGATAATTAAAATTGAAAATCTTGTCAAAATTGAAAATTGATAATTAAAATTGAAAATAAAAAAATTGATAATTAAAATTGATAATCAAAATTGAAAATAAAAAATTGATAATTAAAATTAAAAATAAAAATTGATAATTAAAATTAAAAATAAAAATAAAAAAATGATAATTAAAATTGAACAATACTTATCACGACTTATGACGGGTAGAGGCGGGATAGTATATGCAAGTGTAACAGTGAATTTAGTCTGGGCCCAAGCAATTTAGCGGGTCGTTGAGATTATATTACTCGGATACCAAACACTGTATAAACCGAAATAAACATACTTATCTAGTCTTTTCTCGGCTACCAAACGGACCTTTATCACTCGTTTCACTCCACACTAGAGTTAGGTTTATAGTTAGATGAATTATACCTCCACTAACTATAAAATAAAATCATGTAAAAATAAAATAAAATAGTGCATTTTATGCACAACTATAATGCATGTTATGTATAACTATAATGCATCGTGCATTATAATACATTGTTGGTACTATTATAATGAATCTGTCATCATAATGCACTACCAGTATAATTGTAATGCACCAATTAATCTAGACTGCAGATCACATTATAAGTAATGGGTCCATACCATTTCTCATTTTTACAGGAAATTCATTTTTTTACAGACAGTATCACATAATTTTTTTCATATTATTATTATTATTATTATTATTATTATTATTATTATTATTATTATTATTATTATTATTATTTGTTAATTTGGTCGGGGTCCAAATTTATTCATATTTTTACATTAGAATTTGGAATGAAGCACCATCACTCGCTCTTAAATGAGAGATACATATAGGTAGTAAAACTTATGAAAAACTACCCTTTTGCATTCCATTTGGCATATTCGTATATTTCATACCATCCGTTATGAATGTTTTTTAATGCTCTTCCACGAATAGCATTTGTCTACAATAATTTGTAATTGCTCGACTATTTTACTTCACATAATTAATTTAAAGAGTTATTTCTTTCTTTTCTCAGAAAATAACATTTTTCGGTATCTAAGAAAAAAAAATACATGTCTTATCCAATTCTCAAACAATAATACATAAATCCACTAATATAACATCTCAAAAAAAAATACGCACAAAAACATGTCCCCTCTTTTATCACCGATGAAGTTTTTCTTATCTTTTCATGAAAACAAGGAAAGCCGTCACTAGCCGAATATATATCCTTAAAACATTATGGGACACACTTGGGTCAGCCGGAGGCACCGTGCGGCCGGGCTAAAATAATGACACTTTTATTCATATAGATTGATATTTTTCTGTATAAAGATTGACACTTTTAAAAATTGTCATTTTATTCGTAAAATAATTATGTTAAAGATTGATACTTTTATTCATATGGATTGGCACTTTTCTGTATAAAGATTGACACTTTGGGCCCGGCTGCACGGTGCCTCCGGCTAACACAAGTTTTTGTCAAACATTATTTATTTATTTACTTATTTTTATATAAAAAGCATATAACAAATTACTCGTATATTATTACTACAAAAGGTGGACTTCTCAAGTTTGGGGTTCAATCCTCACTGCACCATCTTTTTTCCAACACACAATAAATAAATAAATAAATAAATAGCTATAGTAAAATTTCTATGAAATTAATAATTTTGAGATTATAATATTTTATTAATTTGGAACGATATTAATATGTTGATAAAGTATTAATATATTAATTAAATATAATTTCAGCAAATGTAATTTTAAATAAAGTTAACGTATACAAAAAAATTGCACATAGTGCATGTTTACATAGATGCATGTATGTTTACTAAATTATATTTATGCTTGAATGTATCAATCCGTGGAAAGTTTGCATGAAATGAAAGCTTAGAAATTCTCAATATGAAAAATAAATATTAAGATCTTACAGAAATGCTCTCCTAGCTTTTCTACCCACGGTGGGCATAGTTAATGTGTCATGTCGTAAACTTTTACCATTTAGGGTTGGTTTTCTTTACTATGGTTTAATTATTTATTTTTATTTTTTTGTAGGGTTTAGTATAGTATTACCATGTCATCATTGGGCATATTAGGTATGCTCATGGTGCACATTGTAGCGTTACTCTAAGATCTTAAGACATATATAAATCAAGATATCTTATTATCTAAAACGTATACAAAAATCATTCATAACTGTAAAATATCTAAAATACTATTTTCAATAAATTATCACACTGCCCATACATATAATATTTATGAATTATTGAACCTGTATATATTATGGGAGTCATTCTAAAATTATTATCTTATCATCTTATTTATCTTGATGACTTTTGTACCCTCAATTTTTTTTCGATCACTTTTGAATTTGTTCAGGTCGGGACCACATTAAGTTTATTATTTTGGAGAGTTTATTAATATATTGAATGTTAATTAAATTAAGTTTTAGCGTATATGTTAGCATTTTTACACTTTTCGGAACATATGCAAATCTACAAGTCTTCACAAATTCTCAGCATGTAGGGTACTTAGTAATCTCAATGTAGAGAAATAGGTCAGAATTCAAATCTGAAAAGGGAACTAACGAACAATAAAGAACTAAGTTCTTTCATTTTTTTCACTCTTTACTTTTGTTTCGACATATTAGGTTTATCAAATATTTGGTTCGTTCAAAAAGAATTGATAACGTGTTACAAGTAACTACTAGTACAATATCCATGCAACTCTACGAAATTATCTAATTATAAGTAGAGTATTTATTTGATTTATATAACACATCATCGGGTCCTCAGCTCAAGTTTGGTTGGGCTTTTTTAGCATTGGAAAGGGAATTATTTGTTTCCATTATTTGTTGTTTAGTTTGAGTAATGAGTTATTTATTACCATTAACACATTCCCCTAGCTTATTATCCATACAAATAAACCGGGAGGAGAAATGAAATCTTTTACAAGTGATTTCCTTTCATTGTTGAACTAAACACTCAATAAAAGTAATGATTATTGTTACCATTCATCTCCTTAATTAATTTGATTTCATTCCATTTTTATTCCCTTATTTAAACTAAATATGGACTCGATCACCTATGACATAATATTATAAACATCAAGAACCCAGTTATCTAAGCAATGTATTAGCTTGTTTCTGTGAAATTAGTTTGGTCACTTTTCTAATAAGACCTTCGTAGGTCTCACACACACACACATATATATATATAATAAAAAAATGGATTTTATAGTAAAAAAAAACAGAGAAATGATCTGGATAGCTGATTTTAGTTTGATCTATGATCCAGATTAACCGGTATATTATAATTGTATTGTAATGCATTATGATAGTATTACAATGCATTATAATGCACGATACTTTTTTTTTATTACCAAAATCATATTTTGTACAAGATCTCACTCACACACACACACACCTATATATATATATATATATATATATTGTGTATGCATACAATATTTGTGGAAAAAAGGCATGTTTTATAAACCACAAAAGACTAAACAAGAATTCTATGTATCAAGACTTCATGTGAATATGTGATCGATGAACATGAAATCTGTTGCTGTACTTCATTGTGGATTACATTATGTGCAAACTTTGAAGTACATAATGTAATCCATATATCAACTCAGAATACCTGGCTCAATATAAACAACAAAAGCTCTAAATTGTAGCATAGCAACACACACACACACATAAATATATACTAAAGTATAACATAATATATAAATATATCTATAATAATTAGAAAATCATTTTCTAATTTAGGTCCCCCACTTTATAGGAGGCCATAAAAGATATGTCAGATGGAGTCTGAGAGATAAGACAAATAAATGTGCATGAAAGGGTGCTTTCATGCTTTCTTAATTTCTCAAAACTCAAAAATTAATTCCATCTCAAATTTCTAATGCCAAACCCTAGATATGATCCCATCTTAATTAATTTGAAATCTTGAGATATGTAACTTCATCCAAAACCTAGAAACAATAGATAGAGAGAGGGAAGAATGCTTATTACATCAAACTCCTTCCTATCTACCAACTATTTCAATTATTTATTTGCTTTCTCAGTAATGATGAAAAAGGAGATGGAGAAAAGAAAATGTAGGGTTGGGGAGGAATGTGGGCTGATAGAGAAGTCAATTTGCCATCAATAGTACATACAAAGGGATCAGAGGAGAGGGTAACATGCAGTTTAGATTCGTGCGTCGTCTGATTGATTGATTACGCAATAAACCATCGATCACGAGGTGGAAAGCCCCACGAGAGGGGCTAAAAACTTGATGCTGATTGTGGGCAAGCAGTCACCGGATCACATGGCGTTGGCGCCTTCTTTTTTGACATATGTGGGCTAGTAGAAGAGGGAAAAAGAAAAATATATATGAAAAATAATGGTATAGAAAATATATATATTGGTGCAAGGGGAAAAAGTGTGTGTACCAAATGGGCAAAATTGGAAGAAATAATAGCAAAGACAAAGCAAATGGAAAGGGGGGCATCAAACAAACACTGAAATGGGGGACCTTATTTACACATGGGGTGGGGTGTATTCTTCTTTTTCCTTTTCTTTTTTTTAATATTAATTTTTTTCAAAAAAAAAAAATGGGTTATTGAGTTTGTGAAGTTGAGCCAACCTAAAGGTGAGATTCTTCTGCTATATGTTGGTTGGAGGAGCACACCATTTGGGACATGCTTGTACCTTCTAATTACTTATTATCTCAATCTTCAATTTTTTGTTCATTATGAATGAGAATTTAGTTGTTTATTTTCTATTTGTTTAGAAGTAATGGTAATTGTTTATTGAAAACACCAATCTACATCGTTTTACATGTTTTATTTTTCATTCTAATCATTGGGTACAATATTAGTGTCCTTTTTTATTATGTTCCTCTAAATATACTACTAGCTAGTATTTTGGTAGTTAGGGCTTTTGATGTTATACATACTACCTCCATCTCATTATATTAAGGCTTATTTGATTTGCACAGAAACTAATAAATGGAAGGATATGAGGCTATAATCAATTCTAAGGAGAGAGAGTTAATTGTGACCAAGTATTTTTTGCCATTTTAGGAAAGAGCTCTAATATAATGAGACGGACCAAAACGGAAATAAGCTCTAATATAATAGGATGGAGGTAGTATATGATTGCACGCTTACATACACATAGAACGCATTTATATATACGTATAAGAAGATGGACATTTATTTAAAATAAATAGTTTGAAATGGACAGTTGATATATGAGATGAGATAGTAGTGGCTTGAAAGTGGGAAATAATAGCAATTTACGCAAAATAGTAACATCCACAAATACCATTGAAATCGATATTTGACTTTACACACTGATTAACACGTATTTTATGTGCATGTTGAGTGTATTTTGAATATATTTGAAGCTTGATTTGTATATTTTAATGCTAAAAATGTTTGGGTTTTTAGACTTATAGCATACTTTGTATCTTTCTCGTTTTCTTTTAGTTTTCGATCTATTTTTGTAAGATTGAAAGAGCTTTCGTGTGGTTAAGGATCGAAGGCTGGAAATGAGGAATAATCGAGCTTAATTAGGGTTAAACCTAGGGTTAAAAATGTGGAATTTGAATTTATAGAGTTAGGGTTTCACTAGGTCAAGTTCGTTTATGTTTTCCTCGTTCTCTCGAGTCTCTTTGTGTCTTTTTGCAAATTGATGAAGAACTTTCTTGGCCAAATTGATCATTCCATATTGAAGAGGAGCTCGTTAGGAAGCCGTAGCAAAAAGCGGTTCGTAAATCGGAGTCCGTATGAGAGAGAACGAGCGAAAACGGAGAAAGCGTGCAAGAGACGAAGAGTTGACCGGTCAAGGAAGAGGACGACCGGCGACCCAGCCAGCGGTCCAGCCGGCCGCCGGCTCCCCTCCTCTGGACCGCCACAGACCACAGAGGGTTCGGCTACTTGGCCGGCGACCCAGCCGGCGGTCCAGCCGGTCGCCGGTCAGCTGCCCTTCTTCACTTAAGGGGCGAGTTCGGCTCGCCCAAACTCGCCCCGGTTCGTCCCGGTTCGCCCCGATTCAATTCAAACTCGATTTTCAATGTATTTAATCCTAGAATTCACCCCATTTGGGTATCTTTTGCATATTTTAACATTCTTAGAACCCTAGAAATATTTCTCTCTTTCTTTTTTAGTATTTTGAAGATTGTTGAAGATTTATGTTGAAGATTTGAAGACCCATTCCACTATTCTCTTCCTTATTGAATTCTTTATCTTTTAAGCATGATTTCATTTACTTTCTATGGTTTAATTTCTTTAATTATGTCTAGCTAAATTTCCTTTGGTTCTAATATATGAAGATATGATCTAGATCACTAGGTTTTTGGGTTTTGTTGTTGGATTTACCTTCTAATTCATATGTCTTATGATTTGGGGCTTGATTTTATTATATGATTGATTGGCCATCATTGAGTGCATACAAGGTGTCTGGTTAAATGCTTAGGAGGCTTTAGTTCATAACACTTGGAATCAAATCACATCATACTAGTAATTCTTGCTAGTAGGAGCTTCTAGATAATTAATTGAGCTATTTGGAGTTAATTTATGCATCTTGAGACCTAGCGGAGATAGATGTCATAGGTTAATCCACTAATATTGATTGCTTCGAGAGAAGAATTGATGTTTACTATATAGAACTCCCATATGAATTAGATTAAAATGGCTAATCCTAACAAATCCTAAAACCTAGGCCTCTAGTGATTATCGGATTATATTTGGAACCAAGCTTTCTAATATTGGTTGTTAACTCTTTTTATTATTGGTTCTCTAGTTTGTTACTTACTTTATAATTTTCATTAGCTAATCAAAAACACAAAAACATGATATATTGTAGCTTGGATAGTAGGTTTAGTAGCTAGGTTACTACTTGAAACTTGAGCGCCCTTGCATTCCTTGTGGTTCGACTCGATTACTCAATCGATTATTATTGCTCTCTGCCCTCACCCCTAAAGTGAAGGCGGACCACACACCTCTATTTATTACTCCCAAGTACTTTTATTGTAGTTACCTCACATGGGCAACTCGTTTCATTTTTACTTTTTACGTTAGTTTAAAAGGTTTTACGTACAAATACATTACTTCATTGTTAAGAAACGTAATCATCATTAAATACTAGCATAATAAACTAAAAAATAAACTATCATAACAAACAACCAAAAAATTAAAATAGCATAACCAATATTCGATCAAATCAGGTATTCCATTGTATTTACGTATTGCATCTTCTAATTGCAATGCACTGACGGATGATTATTACTTGTCAAAAATATTTACAAAACCATCATTCTTGTTTCTGAAAATTCATAATTTTTGTTGGTTTGAGATTTTTTTTCTTTTTAACATGTGTCGATCATCTGTAGGTGCAATATAAGATTCAATACAAAAATGTAATAAACAATCTCGTTCGATA
>CM038115.1:24437547-24472345 GCA_001642375.2 Mentha longifolia
ATGTGGACAGATCTTGAGTGTAGTCAATTAATTAATAAATGAAACTTTAGTAGTACTACTAGTTATCTTTAGATGCCTTTTGGAAGAGGTAAAAGGTGCAATATATTGGATATTTGCATGAAGTCAATGTCTAAGCATCTGTGACATATAACAACTCATGATGGGATTTGGATTTTCGATTTACCTACGTCCACATAAAACCATGACAAAAGTTAACATTTAATCCATATTTTCTTCGGAGAAGAAGTTAACATTTGGTCGGTTCATCTCATGTTTATTTGATAATGAAATGTAACACATATTTGAACATTTCATTCATTGAGATTCAGATTAAGCCATTAAGGATAAGCAGTCGAAGATATATGCAAACATCAAGAGTAATTGTACAACATCTGAGATGACTTAAACATCCGACTTACTTAGTTAAAAGGAAAATGTCTTTCCAATTAATTATTTTAATGTTTTATTCGGGAAAATGTCTCTCTTATGTGTAATTGTACAATGCATACAATTACGCAAATGTACATGTGAGATGACTTAAATTTTCGAATCTATTATAATTATTTTCCTCCAAAACCATTTTATTTACATTAATGTTATTTTAATTAAAACTTAAAAACTAGCAACAATTAAAAAACTATTTACATGAATTCATTTTGCCTTCTAATGAATAAATTACAACTTTAAAAAATACTTATGTATAAATTCTCATGCTAAAATTACAAGATATATTTGAACATTGCAAATTTATGTATTTTTCTACTTATAGTTATTGCTGTGATATATTATTATATAAAATATATATAAATTATTCCCTCCGTCCACGAAATATACATATTTATTATCGCATTCATTCGTTCACACTTATGTGTATAGCTATTTTTGGACATAAACCTCACATAAAAATTTATATTTTTACCCTCATATTGCACAATTATTTACAAAAAAAAAACTACATTGGGCTCACACTTAATCAACCAAAAAGTAGGATTTCAAACATCTTTTTATCAACCACTCATTACAAAAATTAAAAACTATACCATAAGATTTTGTGTAAACATTGTTTGTGGATGGGGGAGTATTTCCCAATAATGCAAAGGGTACACTAGTTATTAATTGAAAGGAAAATGTCTCGCCAATTAAGATGAGATTCCTTGTTTTAATTGTTTTCCACCGGCTAACAGAAAGTTAAAAGAAGAAAAGAAAAGGCAAAACGTAGAAAATGAGAGAGAGAGAGAGAATGAAAAGAGGAGCCTGCCATATTTAAGTAGCTAGTATATTTAATATTGATCGACCACCGCAGTAAATATTTGAATTTTAACCCTGCAATTGCAGCAGTGGGCGAAAGGGACCATTCACGAATATGACACTTAGCTAATTTTATGGGTCTATTCATTTTATTTTATTTAATGATGTGATCAGATAAACAAGACAGCAAACTGAATGCATTGGACTCTGTAATTTCATACGTAGTATCTTTTTTTTGTTCTTCCTATTTTAATAGTTTTTTATTTCTAATTTGGAATTATTAGGGACTAGCCAATTCAAGAACTACCACCGATGAGATGTATGGAGTAATAAGATTCGAGATCCATCCATCCTTGACCCTAATTATGTTTTTTTTTCGTTTTTTTATTTTTTATTTTTTTTAAATAAATGTTTCCTTTTATTTTGGAAGGTAATTGAAAGAAAAAAAAAAATTCAACTTTCACAACATTTTTTTCAATTAGACATTACTTTTAATTTTAGCAGTAAATTATGAACTTTTATTTTTAACAAATTAAATCACGACTTTCTATTTTTTTATAGAAAGTTGTCAAAAAAATAAACTCGTTGTCACAAATAGAATAGGAACACTTATGATGTGGACATCAGAATTAAAACTACATGCATTTACTTGTAGAGAAAATGAAGATCGTGATTTAATTTGTCAAAAATGAGAGTTCATGATTTAATTCACCAAATTTTTAAAATGATGTTTAATTTATAAAAGTGAAAAATTTGTGATTGTTTTGCAATTAATACTTTTTGGAATAACATGTGCATTCTTTCACACACTCAAAATAGCTCAAACTCTCAACCCATTAGGAAAGAAAAACATCTTACTAGTTGGACTGTAGTCCTTTATCTGTGAGTGTTGAACTTATTATATAATTACTCAAATCTACTAAGGTATGTATGAAATGCAAACTAATATAACCTCATTTGTAGTCTTTTATCGAGTAAACTAATCGAAATAAACGTAGCATTGGAAAGAAAAACAAAGTTAGGAACTGTAAATTTTATTTTGCAATAGGACAGAGCACTTCACTAAGCTATTTATCACTCCAAACAGAATTGACAAGAAAACAATTTTACTTGCATTATTATCATCCTGAAAACTCAGTTCCGAGTTGATAATTGTTTTAATTCAATTTTCTAATACGAACCCAAAATATTCCATCTTAATTTAATGAAAAATCAGACATAGCAAGACCAAATTCTCACAACCTAACATATTCCTAGGATTCTCTAATTCAAATGAGTCAAAAGAGAATAGTTGATTAAAGTGTAATTAGAGCCAAAATACAATGAATGAGGAACACTAATCAACCCAAGTGATTAAGGAAATGTCCAAACAAAGGAAGAGAGGGAAAATGAATAGTAGTTGGGGAAAGAGACAAAAGGCAATCAATATTTGGTGAGTGAATAAAAACGAGTGCACGTGGATGCATCTTCCACACGTGCGGTCAATCATCAGAGGCCCATGTTACTGCTGCTGTCCCTCACTCCTCACACGTACGCATTTCACTCTATATTTCTTTCTGGGTAATAAAACAGTCCCACTGTTGTTACTGCTTACTCCTACATTCGGAGTAGTTTTTTTATTTCTGTGTTACTACATGTCCTCCATTTACTCACCTTATAGACTTTTTAAATGATTTTAAAGCTCTGATAATGAATTTTAAATTAAATTTTTTGAGATTGGTTTTTTTTATACGATACTACAACACTTGTAGTACCTTATAAAAAAAACTAAACTCTAAAAATTCAATTTTAAATCCATCATCACAAAACTTTAAAATTATTTAAAAAGTCAACATGATCAGTAAATGAAAAACGGAGGAGGGAGTACTTATATTTGTAATCGTAACTTATCCTTACATGCTTTTCTGCAACTAGATACAAGTATGAACAAAACGTTACGTCACACGAATCCTATGCTACAAACTCAATCTAAAAATACTGATGAAATTTAAGTCCTCTTATTTCCATAGCAATTATGTATCCTCAATAAACAAAAATGGTTGATATTCAAAATATTCAACGAGGGGCCTAATCTATAAAAAAAAAATTTAAAAATATATATATATTGGAATGATATGAACATAAAATTTTGACAAAAAATATACTAATATATAAAGATTTCGTCGACCACCGTGGGCAGGAACAGAGAGCCGAAGGCAAGGGGAAGCTAGAGGGAGCACGAGCACCCCCATAATTTTATTTTATTTTATTTTGTTGTATATATATATATATATATATATTACTTTAGCACCCTTATTTTAATAAAAAATAGCTCCCTCCAAGTTAGATGTTTGCCTCCGCCACTGACCGTGGGGCTTTGGCCTACGCTCGCCTTCACGTAAGTCTGTCAATGTTCTTAACATATGAAGGTCGTTTATTGATACAGTAAGAAATGTCACCCAAAAACACAATTAAAGATTCGAATTGCTTATAAGTATTACAGTATATTTTTTCAAGCATAATCATTCTTTGAAGAGAAAATCATAATTATTCTTTGTGATAATCGTCCAAAATGGCCACTTAAGATAAAAAAAGAAGAAGATAAATTCTAGTCACTAATATAAAATCTAGTCACTTTTAATGTAAAGAGACAAAACTACCCTTTATCTTTAATTTTCTACTTATTTTATTAAGAGATAAACATAGAAAATGAAAATCACGTACATAATCTAAAACTTTCGTTAAACCTGCGATTCAAAAAACAATCCTGCATATCCAACATCACTGCCGCTCACCCATGTAGCTCTCTCTCTCTCTCTCTCTCTCTCTCTCCCCCCCTACGATTTTTACACCATTTTTCCAGCGAGCTTCCCTCTCCCAACATCACTGCCGCTCACACCGCCGCCACCACCACCAATGGCATCTGTGTCTTCTCCTTATCCCTGTCTTCCTGCAGCCTCTGCGTTTTTTTCTTACTCGATGTCGTTTCTACGGCCATGTTTCTCGCCGGAGTCCTTTGCCGTTACACAACCATCTTCTCCCTTTGCCTCATCGTCGCGGTTGCTAAGGGTTGGGGGTCGAACGAGCCTAAATGGGCTCAAATGATCTAGAATGGGAATCGATCGATCGAACGTGCCCGATCTAGCTCGATCGTGCATCGTTGGATGGTAATGGCTCAATCGAGCTGCACGTGGTTGATCGAGCGTATTGTGTGCAAGGGAGGAGGCAGCATGGCCATTAAGAAATGTCTTCTCCTACATCGCACGCAAGGTGTCCGAAGAAATATTTGAAAGAAAATAGAGGCTCGAATGGTTGTTCATAGCTTGAATGGGACTCGAACGAGCCATCCAGGCTCGAATGGCTCGATCGAGCAAATCAAGCCTCAGCTTGTCAGGTTTGAACGAGGCTTGATTGGGCATTCCAAGCTCGAACGAGCCTCTCTAGCTCGATTGAGCCTTATTCTATCAGGATTTTCAGAACCGGCATAGCTCTTGGTTCATCGGAATCTCGTCATCCTCTCCGCCGGAATCTGAGATATATTCCAACATTAAGTAGCACGACGGTTGACGACGAAACTATGGCGGCACGAATGGTCATTGATCGCGAGAACGGTGGCTCGATTGATTCTGGTCGTGATTAAGGGCAAAAGGATCGCCGGACAAGGCAGCTCCTTGATGAAGATGGCGACTCGATGGATGGCGACCTCCAGAGAAGGTGGACAGTTGATCGACTGCAACTAGGCAAATTGATCGATGGTGGCTGCTCAATTTCTTTCTCCTCCGGTTGGCCGCCGGAGACTGGGTTACAACGCGGGCAACTCGATCGACAGAGACAACGGCGAAGGTCGACGTAAACTGCGGAGATTTCTGCGGCAGTTCGTGTATGGTTCATTGATTTTATTTTCCTTTATGTAATTTTACTAGGTTTTATATTTATGTAGAAAGGGTAATTTTGTCTCTCCACGATGAAAGTAGCTACAATTTATATATTATTAAGCTAGTGGTTAGTATTTATCTTTTATTAACTTAAGTGACTATTTGAAATGTTATCCGTTATTCTTTAATAAACATAATTAAATGCATGTCGGCAGGGCTCAATAGGAACTATTATGTATCTAGAAGAACATATATCCATGTACCTAAAAACAAGATTGAATGCAAATCATATTTGAACATTATTTTAAATTTCTTCTTTATCACTCTGCCACTAGAAGACATACCACAAGAAAAGAGAACATTGTTTGTGAACATAGTGAAACGAAATAAATTAAGGAACAAAATTTCGAAGAGTTTTAATTAGTACTCAAAACTACAATCCTATTATCATCCTATTTACTCAACATAACCCGGCAAAGACACGTTACACACACACGCACACAAGCATTTACAAACACACAGTAACAAAAGTAGAAATTCAGACATGCATGCAAGTACAGATATTGTGCACACGTCGCAACGTGTACAAACAGTAACAAAACAAAGAGTCAAAGACAAACTACACTAAGTAACACACCACAAACGTTGTCCACACACTCATACACACTGTTTCGCACTATCACAAACTTTGGACACACTTCCCTTTACGAACTTATTTCAAGATCTTTATAAATCACTTTATGATTCAATAATTTATCAATAAAAAAAATGTTATTAATGTCTAAATGCAAACAAGGATTTCAAATCACTCAATCAATGCGCAATCTCACTGTTTCTTTGCATGGAAATATGCAGGTATGTTTGTGCGTGTGCACGTGCGGTAGATGCGCCGAAGAAGCGATGAAATAAATGAACGATCAATACCCATGCCTATAGATCATTCAATGAACAATAAAAAATTTTAATTGCAATAATAATATAGAGAATGAGAATAGTATATATGATTGGCAATCATCTCAAGATTGAGATAGTCCATATCCATGACCAATTAGGCAAGGAAGCTTCACAATGAAAATTCAAATCAAACAAAATGATCCGTATTTATTACATGACCCACCAATAACAAGGATAATACCGATATCCTATTTATGAATATATTGACACATCTCCATATTATTCACCATAAATAAGAAAATAAAAATATCAATCGTTATGAGAAAAGGAAGACAAAAAAATACGAAAAGGGAACATAATGAGAGATGGATCTTCCATATTTAAAAAGGTTTCAAATTAAAAGCTTCCCAGTATAATTCTATATATTTCCAGTTGAACTTGGCCAGATTATTATCAGTATTTGTTATGGGAATTCTAAAACTGATGCATCATAGGAATATTGTATGGTAACACGCACTTTTGGATTCAAAATGGCTTTTGTTAAGTCATCTTCTGTTCTTTTTTCTTTCTTTTTTTTCATTTCAATATTTTTATGCAATTTTATATTAAAGGAAAAAATAAGTCATTTTAAAAATGGTTCAGAAGACAAAATGGGTGTTCGTGAAAGTAGTAGTAGTAGATAGGATGACAAATCTATCCAAGTGTCGGGGGGAAATTATGAATTAAAACTGAGCATATAATGGAAAATTTAATATTATAATTGAATAGATTACACATCTTTCTATCTATTCAAGTTTTTAAATGAGATGCAATTCTTTTATAGTATCAGTCTTACACTAATGACAAGGTCCTATGTTGAAATCTCATCCCCAAATCAGTAGAGTTCGAGCTCACAAGTGAGGAGTATGTAAATACTATAATTGAATAAATTCTACATATCTAGAGCTTTTAGATGAAATGAAATTATTTCAGTATAAATTTAATGAACTTCGTGTAAAAATAGATAATAAAATCTACTGTAATAGAAAAGAAAAACGGCTCAAATAAAGAAAACAATCAAATTTAGCAGAGTGGAATAATATTAGGATGAATCCAGATTTTATTGGTATATAGAAAACACTACTTATTAAATCTATAGACTGGAGTAGTATAATTGAGATGGAGAAATAATTAGAAGGAAAAATAATGGTAGGGGGTGGGGTGAGAGGGGGGGTAGGAAAAAGCAGAAAAGAACAAAATGGAGGCCCTCGTGCACCTCTGGAGTTTTGATTGTATATCACTCATTTAATGAAGCAAATACGTCTCCAGTTCAGCTCTGCATGTGTGCGTGTGGGTAGACATTCCTCTCTCTATCACTCACTCTCTCTCTCTTTCCCTCTTTCTCTCTCTAAATTATTAATGTAGTATGTATGTATGCAAATGCAACCTTTTTGAAGCCTATCGTATCCTTCCTTTCTGCAGTTTCCGTGCACATCTTTTTGATCCACCTGTGTGCTAACATTTCACACATCCACATCTCTTTCTTTCATGCATCCCTATCTTTTTCTTCTGTCCCACTATTTTTGCGAAATTTCTTTGGGAAATACTTTTTATCGGTTTTTTCTCCTAAATTAGTAGTCTTGTCGGCAATATCTTTTTCCTGTATACTATTTTGAACTAATAATGTATGTATGACGCAAATAGTTATCATTTTTATAAACAAAAGGCTTCATTATTATCTTAACTTACAACTAAAGCACAAAACTGACCATCAATAAACACTAGAGCCGTGTATGGTTACAAGATACTCCCTCCGTTCATCTCCATTTGACCTCTATCTTTTGGGCATAATTTTTAAGAAAGATGAGATTATAGGAGTAATAGCGTATATGTATGGGGTAAATGGGCTGATTTGGCAGTAATAAATAACCAAAGTAGAAATGAGTCAAATGAAAAAAAAAAACAGCTCAATATAGAAATGATGTCAAATGAAAAAAAAAAAAAAAAAAAAAAAAACAAACAGAGAGAGTACTACCTCTATGAGCTAGCGAACAAGATAATAAAATTTTATCTAAGAGTTAATTGAGTCAACATAGTAGTTTCTGATCTCAACTAAGGTCAGAGAAAATACTCTTGATGAACTTGAGCTCATCAAGTTTACCCCCGAAACGGAGCTGAAAACTAAAATTCAATGGAGCTGAAATCAAACTCGAGATTCGAATTCTTTAATTTAACTTAAATTTGATGGGACTCCACTTTACTCTCTAAAATCACATCCTTTTTGTGTGTCAGCTATGTCTAAATAGAACTACCATGCATAAGTACTAATACTGAATTGACTAATACTTATACCATGTACATGTGGCCACATGCATAAAAGTAAATATAATGCACAGCATAACTAATCAAACATTAATATAATAGTGCAGCAAGCAAAAGGGGAATCCTTAGTTTTAAGATTTACCTTGAGATAAAAGGGGGCCATGATTAGCAATTGGCTTGAAATGTAAAAAAAAGGGGCACTGTGTCAGTTGTGTCAAATCCCTTTCCAAGGATCTCTTCAAGGATCCACACTTCTCTTCAAGTCATTTTCCAACCCACCTTTTGCGCCACATTATGACAAGGCATCAGCATCACACTCAAAGTCAATGAACAAAATGAGAGAGGATGAGATGAGTGAAAATTACAAGGCAAACCCTGTTTTAGGAGCATATATTACAAATACCCTTTCCTCAAAACAAATGAAAAAAAATAATAATAATCTCACCTACTGATGAGACTAGTCAAGCATGTACGCATTCCTGTACGGCATCATTTTGCATGTTCCAATCAAATTTATTAAGTTTTGACATCCATCCATGATTCCATATCTATGTCCAACACTAACAATTGCGTGTGAATGTAGAAAGGTTCGTATTAAATAGCAAATATAAATAACTCAAAATGAACAAGTGAGTGATAGCTCTGTGGTACAAAACTGAGTAAGCTCAGGAAGTAAAAAATGTGCTTTCCCATTTACATGTATACTTATATCTAAGTAATGAAACATTTTCACATGAAACATTGGGTTTCACTTGGTCAAGACAGTCAACAAAAACCATTATTAAGCATTAAAAAAATCTGACATTAATACCAATTATCAAGGAATTTCAGAAGGGTGGGAGTCAGTCTCCTCACATGGGGTAGAAGTGGACTTGGAATGTCCTTTAGTATACATGTGTGAATGCAGAAACGCAAATCTAGAGTCATTTTAAATAGGGCTTGATGTGATTAGCAAAAAAATTAAGTTATTTTATCGTAATATGACACAAGAATCCTAATTAATCAAAGCTTAGTGGATGGCCATTAGCTAACAAGAAAAAGTGTTCTCTGTTCTGCATTTTTTATACTCTTTCTTCCCGTGCTCAAGGCTCCAAAAAGTTACTGAAATTTGAGATGTGATGAAAGATTAGAACATGGGGAATTATTGGATAATGAGATAGGAAAAGTTAAAAGTGGAAAACAGTCCAAAAGTCAAACTTCACGTGAGAAAGTTACTAGGAACTGTAACCTACACATCCAAGTTTCAACCTAATCAAAGGAAAACAGACTAGGACTTCTATGTTCAAAACTCAAGAGTTAGGGTGGAACCAGAAAACACTCTACAGTTCAATTCCAATAGTCAAGAACATGCCTAGGTGAATTTTGTAATTTCCTGAACCCTTTCTCTATCTCTAACCAAGAACATGTCCTCAAGTGACTTTTGTAATTTCGTGCACAGATCTATTTGACAGACATGTGAACCACTTAGTCCATGGCTTTCCTTCTAATGGGGTGGCGTCCATGTGCTAATCAATTGCCTATAATCTAACACCCGCCGAAGGCAATTCTTTCATCCAACACATTTAACAAAAGATAAATGGATAACAAAATAATTAAGAATGACAACTAAAAAAAAGGTATAAACAACTAATAAAGAACGCATAAACTAATTTTATTTCCACCACACATCCTATTCGAAATTTTCATTTCACCGGAGCAACATCATCTAATTGACAGGCCAGTAAAATTATAGTTAGAGGTATAGACAAGAAAAAACCAGTTTTTTATGTATAAAAAATTTAATTAACCCAGAAAAAATTATTTAATATCTTTACCGTGCCCAATTTTCGTTCAGGTTTTAAGACTAGGCCCTACCTTTCTAGCGTGCATGGTTTAGGCGTATTTACGCCTCACCCTTCTACCACCAAGCCCTCCCCACCCCACCCCACCCCCGCACCTCTCTCTCTCTCTCTCTCTCTCTCTCATTGATTTCGTCAGGTCTATATAAACACC
This sequence comes from Mentha longifolia, assembly GCA_001642375.2. Lineage (NCBI taxonomy): Eukaryota > Viridiplantae > Streptophyta > Magnoliopsida > Lamiales > Lamiaceae > Mentha > Mentha longifolia. The sequence continues at coordinate 24,447,837 of CM038115.1, forward strand.
CGCACGAACTCATGAGTCACGACCAGCCAATACAACTAGAGCAAATCTCATACCTTTTCCAGCTCTCCCTTTCGACCCCTCTCTCTCTCTCCCCTCCCCACATCTCTCTAACAGTTGAGCTTTTAGGGAGAATCAATGGCCAGCTTGGCTGTCATTCTAGGGGTGTTTTGGGGCCTCTGCATCTTCAGTATTGCTCTCCTGAAATGGAATGAGGTTAGGTACAGGAAGAAAGGATTGCCTCCTGGTACAATGGGGTGGCCACTGTTCGGAGAGACCACTGAGTTTCTAAAACAAGGCCCAGACTTCATGAAAAATCAAAGATCAAGGTCTCTTTCATCATTTCTTGCATAATCAAGAATCTCATATTTCCTATCTAATCATATATCCTAATAAATTAGGGACATATCCCTCCTGTAGAAGGAAATACTTTGTCAAAAGCTAACTTACATATAAGAGCTTGCATGATTATGTGCATGATGATTGATAAACAGAACCTCAAGATTCAAATTTTCTTTCAAAATGGTTATTTTCTAACTATAACTGATTCGCTGTAACAGGTTTGGGAGTTTCTTCAAATCCCACATACTCGGTTGTCCCACCATAGTTTCAATGGATCCAGAGCTAAACAGATATATCCTAGTAAATGAAGCAAAAGGACTCGTCCCTGGCTATCCTCAGTCGATGTTGGACATCCTAGGGAAATGCAATATAGCAGCTGTACATGGCTCTGCTCACAAATATATGAGAGGGGCGTTGCTTGCTCTTATCAGCCCCACCATGATTAAAGACCAACTCTTGCCGAAAATCGACGATTTCATGAGATCTCATCTGAATGATTGGGATAACAAGATTGTTGATATCCAAGAGAAAACGAAAGAGGTAAGCACTATTTAACACCCCAAATCTAATCACTGGTTCATGCAATGGGATTTATCCTTGCCACTCTGTTCTGATACACTTTATATTTTTTCAGATGGCGTTCCTATCATCATTTAGACAAATTGCAAGCACCGAAGCAAGCTCTATTTCAGAAGCATTCATGCCTGAATTCTTTAAACTGGTCCTGGGAACTCTTTCACTCCCTATCAACCTTCCTAACACAAATTACCATCGCGGGTTTCAGGTAATTTTTTACCTCTTCTTCATATGGTCTAACTGAACCCGTCTAAACCCAGAAATACTAATAGTTTGAATTCATAACAGGCAAGAAAACACATCACGAGCTTGTTAGGGAAACTGGTCGAAGAAAGAAGAGCTTCCGGAGAAAAACAAAGGGATATGCTCGGTTCTCTATTAAGCGAAGAGAATAAATACAAGCTAAGTGATGAAGAAATGATTGACTTGATCATCACCATCTTGTACTCTGGATACGAGACCATATCGACTACTTCTATGATGGCCGTCAAGTATCTTCATGATCATCCAAAAGTGTTGGAAGAATTAAGGGTGAGTGGAGATTTCATTCATGATGCACATATATTTTTAAGTGCAAATTCCTAACTTATGACGTACAGTTATTTTTCATTACTGAACCCCGTATGTTTCACCTTTAAATTTCCAGAAAGAACATATGGCAATAAGGGAAAGAAAGAATCCTGAGGATCCTATTGATTACGAAGACTACAGATCCATGCGCTTCACACGTGCAGTAAGTAAATCAAAATTGTTACCTCAGTAAAACTTGGTAAAATTTCAAGCTTATTCTCGTATATTAATATAACTACTGCAGGTCATATACGAGACATCCAGACTAGCCACTATAGTAAATGGAGTTTTGAGGAAAACAACTACTGATATGGAAATAAATGGTGAGCACGATCTCTTTAAATTTGCCCTATATTCCTTTCTGCTTACTTTATGATTCAGCAGCCACAGAAAAGAAGTTCAGAATGTAGTCTGAAATTATTAATCAATTTTGACATTTCTCTCCTCAATAATTAATAATTAAAGCATTACATATAAAGCAACAGTTGCACATACAAGCAATCATAGACTAAGAGATCACCTTTATGTATGGACCCTACCCTATCATGATCCACATGGAAAACCTACCATTACAACCCAAGACATTCCATTGATGCCCCATCTTGTCCCAAGGAATTATTTTGTCCGAGTTATGGATAGGAGAGAAGAGAGAGCTCAATTCTTGCTCGTCCTTCTAATCAGAAACTCAGAAATCATCCCTCTTTCAATTCCAAGTTCTTAAAAACAGTTGATGCAATCTAGTTTTTCATGTAATCCTTAATCTCGCAATTATAACTAATATGGTGCTAGAAAATCAAATCATGGTTAAAAATTCTTGTCAAAGTATACACTAATACATTCAGATGCACACCATTCCATACCTGGTATCGATACTCATCTCTTTCTTTGCGTATATCCTTATTCAGGTTATGTCATTCCCAAGGGATGGAGGATATATGTGTACACAAGGGAGGTCAACTACGATCCATGCCTTTATCCCGATCCATTGACCTTCAATCCATGGAGATGGCTGGTTAGTAAATTGCCTAAATTAACACATAAATGACTAATAAGTTCTGATGTTCTCACAAAACAAGAACTAACAACCTCAAAACTTTAACGAATTGCAGGGAAAAGGCCTAGAAAATCAACACCATTTCTTGATTTTCGGAGGTGGGACGAGACAATGCCCTGGAAAGGAGCTCGGACTGGCCGAAATTTCCACATTTCTTCATTACTTTGTGACAAGATACAAATGGGAGGAAGTGGAGGGAAACAAGCTAATGAAATTTCCTAGGGTCGAGGCACCCAACGGTCTCCGAGTTAGGGTTTCTGCTCACTAACACCCCGAAGAACAATTGTACATAGAGGAACAACTAACTCTTAACATAGGAGATCAGAATAGCTATTAGCTTTTCTGAATGTACAAAAAGAAAGAGAAAAAAATTGAGCTAAGACATGCTCTAGAGAATCGACACCCATCTTCCCAGTTCCCAGGGTTAATAATTTTGACTGTACAGAGAATCATCGATTATTTTTGCCTCATTAAAACTTTACCAATCAGATATCAATGGACTAGCGCTTTTCCACTTTTTTTTCTTATGGATTCATGAGACGATAAACAAAATTCAACAGATACATAAATTGGTGTGAAACATCAACGAAATCAACATCAAAATTGTTAAGGAAAAATACGTTAAAACATCAAATCGACAAAAAAAATTGAACATTAGGGCACGAATGGCGGAGTTGATTTACCGATTACTGGAGGCAAAAATTGCTGAGCTGCTAAATGCTTGTACAAAGGCTTCACCAGCTCCGTGAACCGCTATAGTTTGGACTCTCGCTTATTTTGATCGGATAGTAAATTTGTTTTGCGCCATTGAAGTATCTCTGAAGCTTTTTCCTGAGTTGAATATTTGGGCGGGATAGCGTCTGGGTGTGTTGACTGTTGAGGCTAGTCTGGGCTAGTTTCATCTTTTGGCGGGATCCACCCCTTTTCGATCCTTCCAATTGCTCTATCTTTTTCCTTTCTTTTATCTTTTTTTAATATATATATATATATATATTTTATCATTTTTGATAATGTATTTTTTTTTCTTTTATTTGATTCCTTCTCTTATTGCAAAATATGCAAAATGGAGTACCAAATAAGCGTTTAATATTTTTTTTTCATATTTTTTCATATTGTGTTTAATATTTAGTCCGTTTTGCAAAAGATTATAAATGTAGGAGAACTAGAGACTAGAGTATGTGATGCAGAAGTAGACGAAATGTTGTAATAGTGTACGCATACACTTCTTATTTGGATAGGGACGAAACTTCATAGGCTTATTATTTGCAGCCTGCAGGAGTGGGTCTCTTTCGATTTTAGTTCTTTATTTATTATTTCTGTTCATGGTCTCCTTCAATTTTGTTATGAGTGCACCTTAAATCCTTAATTTGATGTTTCTTTTTTTATTAATTTTTGAATCAAATTATATTTGAAATAATTATATGAAACAACAAATGATCAAACAATTCGAAGATTTTTTTTTTTTTAAGTCGGTAGTTCAAATAGTTCGGAATTGGAACCAGAACCATGGGGGGTTCGGTTCTAGTTCCTCTCGCCGGGAACCGTGGTCAAGTCAATAGCATCATCAGTTGTATACAATGTTCTAAAATTGCCGGAAGAGTTGTTTGGAAATTGTTGGTGAAAAATTGAACTGCCGGAAGAGTCGAGTGGAAATTGTTGAAGAAAATTTTGTAGTATATAGTAGTTGTTTGGAATTGCTGTTGAGGGTAAGACATTTGATAAGGTTATGACTTTGAAAATATTGAGAGCTTGAATTGCAAGAGTCGGAGTTTGAGAGCTTGAATCCGCTATTTTTTTTTTTTTATCTTGAAGATGAAAAAAGGAAGAAAGGAAAAAGATAAAAATATGGAGATGTGTGTGAAATATAAAAAATTAAAGTGAATATATATAGGGAAGAGATCATATGAAAACTAATTCATTGTGCAATCTACAAACTTTTTCTAGCTGTTGATCTACGAAATCTAATGGTGACGATTAAATAAGTCAATGAAATATTTATATCAGTTTCCAATCTCTTATACATACTTTACATATTCAATCGTGGGTAGATATGTAATTTTCTAGGTATGTAACTGCTATTCCTTTTATGGATACTCATGTAACACACTTAATTGCAACACTTTCACAATTTGCGTATTTATATTTTTCTTTTCTTTTTCAATATCATAATTGCAATTCAAACTAGTCGAACCTAAATACAAATATTGTAATTAAATTGAATAAGGTTCAAATTTCCAAATAAAATGTTTCTTCATTTTTAACTCTTCCATTCCCTGCAATAAAATGATAAAACGATTATGCTTGTGGTCACGAGATTTTTATTTTTTTTTCTTGCGTGTTATCCTTAAGTTTTTATTATTTATTATGCATATAAGTGAATGCATAATGATCGTTCAAAATATGCATAACAAATATGTAGATATGCATTTTTTTATTACAATAATGCAATTTATCTATAACCATAATACATACATTGTTGTATAACAATTTTTAAAAGACGTGTTTGTATATTATCAAGGCATCATTTCTGTAAATAAATTAATACCTTATTTTTTATAAGAATATAAAAGCATGATAATCTAAAGGAATATGCACAATAAAAATGTACATTGTGCATCACTTAATTATGCATGATCATTAATTGTATGATGCATTTTTAATATTATCCCTAGATTATTTTCGTTTAGAATAAGCACAATGAAATGCATATATTTTTCATCAATTGATTATGTACTATCTTTAAATATATGATGCATTTTCAATTTTTTTTTTTGACATGCACATTATTCAAAAGAATATGCACAATAAAAAAGTACATTGGGCATCATTTAATTATGCATAATCATTAATTGTATGATGCATTTTTAATTTTATCCTATATTATTTTCGTTTAGAACATGCACAATGAAATACAGATATTGTTTTTTTTAATCCGAAAAATGCATATATTGTTAATCAATTGATTACGCATCATCTTCAAATATATGATGCATTTTCAATTTTCTTTTTTGTTGTTTTTTTTGTTTTGTTTTTTACGTTGCACAAGTATTTAAAAGAACATGCAGAATGAAATGCAAACATGGTTCATCACTGATTATGAATCATACCTAATTATATTGTACATTTATAAAATTATTCTTAATTTATTTTTACTAATTAAGAATATATAGATATTTAAGTTGTACTCAAAATATGCATATTGATTAACTAAAATATGCACGATAAAATGCAAAACATGCACAAGTATAATTGTGGACAAAAATTGTTATATCAAAACTTATGCTTAAATAAAAAAAATAAAAATTAAATCAAATGCTTCTCTTCGAAACACAAATATTGTAATGTAAGCAGCTAATTTTATTTGTGTAATGCATAATGTAATACAGTAAGATTTAAAGATCCCTAATTTTACAGAGGATTGGTTTTTCATTTATTTTTCATTTGTACGGTAGTACCCTTCGTAACCTTATAAATTAGTTTTGATTGCATTAAGTAATACATATTTAATCCACTTGAGCAGATCTTGACCGTCCGCTATATTGTAATCTATGTATATAAAAAGTTTCTAGTTTTCATTCTAGAGTTAGTTTTCACAAGAATCAATCCCTATATATATAGACAAAAATATAGTCGTTAATTGAAATAATCGTTTATAACTGTTCAAATTATAATCGTGATACTATTGTCGTACAAATATAAAAGAAGAAAACAAAGAAGAATAAGAAATTGTAGATGAAATGATGGCAAACATAAAGAAAAAAAAAAAAACAAAAAAAAAAACAACAACAACAAAATTCAGCAATGGGCCTCACTTGCACCTGGTTTCATAATTTTTTTTCTTAGAAACTGATTTCTGCGTCCTTCAACGATATTTTTTTTTAGAAGCTAGAGAAACCTAACCATTAGAGGTATCCTTGCGTATATATCTAACATAATTTGAACCCCCGAACTATGGATTGGAAGATGATGAACGTTTTACCATATTTGTGACAAGCAACACAGAGGGTTAATTTTGACAACTAATATCAAACGGGCACGACACATGGGCTTTTGTTTTGAAGAAGAAGTATGGTAAAAATAAAAATTGAATGAATTCACCACAAGAGAAAGAGAAAAGGGGCAAGATACAAAAATAGGAAGACGGTACAGAAGAAACATAATTTGACCCATTCCCTAACAAACTCATCTCTCTCCAGACATCTTCCGCCAATTCCGCCATCTTCCCTCACCTCCACTTATAAGTTATAACCAAGGCACAGAAATCGCCACCAGGCCAATTGATCCATCCGCCATGGCGCCGGCGCCGCTGAAAGACGAGCTGGACATAGTGATACCGACGATCAGGAACCTTGACTTCCTGGAGATGTGGCGTCCCTTCTTCCAGCCCTACACCTCATCATCGTCCAGGACGGCGACCCTTCCAAGACCATCAAGGTCCCGACGGCTTCGACTACGACCTCTACAACCGCAACGACATCAACAGGATCCTCGGCCCCAAGGCCTCCTGCATCTCCTTCAAGGACTCCGCCTGCCGCTGCTTCGGCTACATCATCTCCAAGAAGAAGTACATCTTCACCATCGACGACGACTGCTTCGTACGTACTTACTGTAATTAATTACACTATTTGTATCATATCATCTCTCTCTCTCTCTCTCATCCACGTACGCCATCCATATATATGCATATGCAAACTATGCAGGTTGCAAGCGACCCTTCTGGGAAGCCGATCAACGCTCTGGAGCAGCACATCAAGAACCTGTTGTGCCCCTCGACGCCTCTATTCTTCAACACGCTCTACGATCCCTTCCGAGAGGGCGCCGACTTCGTACGTGGCTACCCCTTCAGCCTTAGGGAGGGCGTCCCCACCGCCGTCTCCCACGGCCTCTGGCTCAACATACCGGACTACGACGCCCCCACGCAGCTGGTCAAGCCCCGCGAGAGAAACACCACGTACCTACCTAACAATTACAAATACTTAATAATTATACCTCTCCAATTAATTAACACTTTGATCCAACCATATATATATTTGTGTTTTATATGCTAGGTATGTGGATGCGGTGCTGACGATACCCAAGGGTACGTTGTTTCCGATGTGCGGAATGAACCTGGGGTTCGACCGGGAACTCATCGGACCGGCCATGTACTTCGGCCTTATGGGAGACGGCCAGCCCATCGGCCGCTACGACGATATGTGGGCTGGCTGGTGCACCAAGGTATCACTCCAATCTTATTAGCTATCTTAGGGACATTTTTAAATTGCAAAAATATTGGTAGTAGTATTCAATTGCATAATAATAATAGTAATAGTTTTTCAATTGTATAGTAAATAGTGATAATTAATATATTAATTGTGGTCCCTACTACTACTACTACTACAAGTCTACAACATATATATGTAGGTGATATGCGATCACTTAGGGCTGGGAGTAAAGACAGGGCTACCCTACATTTGGCACAGCAAGGCAAGCAACCCTTTTGTGAATCTAAGGAAAGAGTACAATGGCATATTCTGGCAAGAAGAGATCATCCCTTTCTTCCAATCCGCCACACTTTCTAAAGACTCAACCACTGTCAAAAGTGCTACATTGAGTTGGCCAAACAGGTCAAGGAGAAGCTCGGCAAGATCGACCCGTACTTCGTGAAGCTTTCGGATGCCATGGAGACGTGGATTCAGGCTTGGGACGAGCTCAATCCGCCTACTAAGCCTCCTATTTCTAAGGCTCAGTGAGAAAATAGAATAATAGATCTGACTCTGTTATCAGTTAATTTGGATGATGAGAATTTATGTGCCTTGGATTTACAGATCGTTATTGTCTACTACAATTTAATATTCTGTTTTTTTTTTTTTTTATATGTTGTGGATGAATAATATGCATGGAAACATAACAATTGGTGACCATATATATGTTTCATAATTTTAATTTTAAATCTTTCATAATATCAGTTGTTCTCATTTTTAGCGGGAAAAAAAAGAAAATTCTGAAGAAAAAAGAAAAGGTAACAACACAGCAAGATGCAAAAATATAAATGCGCCGTTGCCGGGGATCGAACCCGGGTCACCCGCGTGACAGGCGGAATACTTACCACTATACTACAACGACTCGATGTCTACTTTATCATATTGTATTTATATAATCATATTATTTATATAAATTATTATATTTATTTCTTATATTATCGAATAATTCAAGAGAAGCGATGGAACAAGCCGCAACCGATTACAAGATCAGAGCCTAATTAGGCCAATTGTTGAAGAAATTGCGGTTGCTGTGTGAAAAAGGGCAGTTATTATTATTATTATTATTATTATTATTATTATTTTGTTTTTTTTTTTTTTACCACAAAAGGAAGCCGAACTGAGTGTAGAATTTGGATGAAAATTACTTACTAAGAAAATTCCAAATCAAATAATACAACCAAAATTTACTTATCTTTGTCAGATAATTCAAAACCGAACGAATAAAATCTAATACTACATAGGTTTGATTGGACACGAAAGTAATGGGAGAGGACAAAACTGAAACAAAATGCTGCTGTCTTTGCTGAGCTTGAATCTGTGTTCTATTTCATGCTGAGAATCTTGTGCTTAGTGCAAATTTCTCTCTGCAAAGGAAATGCAGTAGACGAAAATTAATCGGAGACATTCGCAGCGAGTTGGGACAAGGCACTCAACACCATTAATCATATATTGGGAGTAGTTTCTTCCGTCTTCTTACGTTTGCTTTCTCGCTCGTCGCTTTCATCCTCGAGTTTCTGCAGCCCGTTGACTACATCTTCACCGAGGAGTGAGGCGTGCTTGCCCGTGATCTGACGGCCTGCCCTCACCTTAGGCCCCCAGTGCCTCTCTGGATTTGGGAGGAATCTAGCAATTTTTTTCGCCTGTGCTTTGCTAAGAGAAGCAACAGCTCGTGCAAAATTCGCCTGCCAATTTCCAGGAAATCGAATTGTTAAATATTGGAGCACTTCCATCTCTTTGACGTCGACAGCATCAAGAAATGAAAATCGAAAAAAAAATAGAGTATGTGTCATGAGTCAGTACCTGCAGAACGGGTTCCTTGGCGAGGATTGCACTTCCAGCCTGATCGGATGGCTGAGGTTTCACAGGATGATTTTTCACCTGGGAATAAGGAAAACAACCATCAATAGTGAGATTCCCTTAGTTCATTTTAAGACCTATGCAAGTGATCATTTCAAGATTTCGATTCCAAGCAAGTTCATAGCACCAAAATATTATGCTCCCTCGATATTATGCTAAGAAATCATAGCTTACATTTGTTTTCTTCTAACCATGGACTAATTTTTTACAAGACAGAGGAGAAGCATCGAAGATTCTAGTTTTCAAGCATTGGTTCCACGCAGAAATTTCAGAACTAAGGAAAATCTTTTTCTACTTGGATGGCTAGATGAAGCACGAGCTCACTAGCATAAGTTTTCACTAGTTACGAGAAGAATTAAAACGTTGTGCTTACCCAGCAGCGCATGATGTCCCAAACAACATCCATAGGAGCATCTGTTTTCAACCTAGCGATTAACATGGGTTCCTGAGATGCGATATCCCGCATTAATCACAGCTGAACGAAATATAACAGCGGAAGGAGATGTGCATTTCAGTGTTGCACAGAGGTTGTGCAGACTCAAAAATAGTGGAACATCCGGCAACTCCTGCAACATGAGCAATATGCATTAATTAATACGAACCTAAACACACAAGCCATAGCATGTTCCTCAGTTTCCATCTTACAAAGTTTTGCCTGACGATCAGCCAATTATTTCAACTACTTCAGGAAAAATGGAAGTTGAATTTATAATCATGACGGAAAGAAAAACACGTTAATTTTGATGATAAGCATAGAATTGGTAGAAAAGTTGCTCCGTTTATAATTTTCTACACAAAGATAAGATCATATACTAAATTTCTCATTAAATACTCAAAAGTTGGATAGTCTGTAGCTCAAGTAATAGCCTATCACAATATCAAAACGAGAGACCTATACCATGCAGATAATACCATCAACAAGATCAGGAGCTGTTCTTCACTAAAAATCACAGGTACGAATACATGGTCTTTGATGAAAATTCTTGCATCTCAGGCAAATTATTTAGATATATTTTGATGATATTTCTATGGAAGTATTTGGTGTCTTAAGATTTCAAAACAGGGATTTCTAATCCTTACATAAGAGCTAACTGAAAAGTTCGCCGACAAGAGGCATACCTCAGAAATTGTTGTCAATACAGAAATAATCTTATTGAAAGCAGGATAACGCTCCTTCATAGACTTCACATCTGCTAGAATTGTATTTACCCATTCCATATCATGAATCGGAGCAGACCATATGGGCCCACCCATATTGTACTTCTTGCCACAATCACTGCATTCTTGGGCAACAACAGGGCCAAATCCAGGAAGATATCTCACATTTTTATCCTAAATGCAAAATAAATGGGAAAAAAAAAAGGGTCCAGTCAGATGCATATTAATTAGTAGAGATTACTTATCATGAGGTTGACATCATCAATTAGTAACAATACTTATGTTAGCTTAAAGCTTCCAACGTAACAAACAGAAGAAACATCACCATCAAGTTGTTGATGTCAAATGAGGAGTAATATCATAAATTCTGACATTATAACATTTAAGTACATCAGAATAGATGATATTTATTTGGACAAGACTGTCTACCTTTAGACTCAAAAAACTGGATTCTTATAGTCCCTATAATAACAATCAAGCCTTAGACATCCTTCGACAGTGCAAGCCAACAACCCATGAGAGAATAACCAAGACCCAAAAAGCCTATGCAATGCATAATATGAATAAAAAATTGCTTTCTCAAGGTGTTTATGCAAAGAATGATAGCATGATTTGAGGCATTCTCATAACATCAAGTAGGATAAGCAATATTTTGCTGCAGAAATTTATATCCCAGACTGATCACTAATCATTACCCCCATGTTATCTGAAAACATTCAATATTTACCTTGAGGACACTCCTTCCAAGTGGCTGAAGATGAAAGAATCACAGCCAATGCATTGATAAACATAGGACAACTTCAAAGGAGTGTTCTTCATTGCACTTGCCGAGCTGCAATTCATTTTCTTCCACAAATTAGGCTGGGGAATCAAATAATCAGGAATACAGCACCTATAGTAACCTAAGTATCCATCTAAATAACTGAGAAATTTAAAGAGAAATACTCACGTGTATATACGGACAAAAACTCGTACATAGAAGTCTATTTGAACAGATAGCACAGGAACAATGTAACGCTTGTAGCGGTTTGCATGGCTCTGCATAATAGTTATATTACTTGATGATGAGGTGATAGTGCGATAAGATATACTCCCTCCGTTCCATTATTCTTATCTCATTTGTTGAATATATGCAAGGTATAAAGTGGGACAAGAATAACGAGACAAAGGGAGTAATAAAGTAACCCCCTGTTAGATAGGGTACTACAGCCTTCTATCTGAGACAGTGGTTAGCTACATAACAGAATAACACAGTAAAGATCAACTGACCTCAATAGACGCAAGAAGGATCCGCAACGCCATCTCATGGCAATATTTTCCTTTCAACGGATAAGATCCATACCTAGTCAATGGGCATCTGATCATTACACTTTTTTAAACTTCCAATGATTAGGCAAGATTATTTCTTTAAAGTTAAATCTTACTTGGAATAGCAAGATTCACCATTGCCCCCACAAAGCACTGCCATATCTGTTGCTGTACACATCAATATTCCCCCATCAACAACTGATTGAACAGCAGAGTCAAGGAAAACGGATGGTGAACCATAAGGATCAAGATCAACCTGCAATAAAAACCAAGGGTTTTAAATGAGGTGATAACATATGTCAAGGTTATCATGCATAGAGTGAATTGCCAGACTTCGATGCAAAGTGATGTACCGAAATGAATTCTTGAAAAATGTGTCAAGCCCGACTGCTAATTCAAGGTCAAAATGAGCACAATTATGTGGAAATGCACAAGCTTCACTTCTAATTATATGGCAACCCCAAATAATATAAATTCTAGAATCATGAAATGTCACATAAGACTTGTATATTTACTGAGATAGTGTGGAAACAACTTCATTAAAATTCTAGTGTATCCATTTCGTGTTTACACAAGATTAGGTTCCCTTGGTTCTTAAATAATATCAGAATTTTTTTCGGCACTTCTCCTCTTAGTTCAACACTACGCTGCTCTGGAAAAATAGGATGCATTGATCTTCCCGAATACTTACCACATCAAATTCTTAGGGTGTGTAAGCATGTAAACTCTCGCATCAGCTAGATGTGACTCCACCTTGAACATGCTACTGAACCATTAAGTTTTAATATTTCTCCTGCAAGCTTCAACAGATGCTGCAAAAGAAGAGTTATATACGCACTTCGTCATGCATCATGTAAGATCAACAACTAAAACCAAGAAAAGAAAGAAGAAAATATTCTCTCATTGGACTCGCTCCCACAAAAATGAAATTCCAGGCGCTATCAGAAACAACTAAACAGATAAAGAATAGAAAAAACCAACTCCATCTCAGTTTGTGTTACATGATTATTGAACAAGAAACATAGAACGAAACTACCTTTATCATTATCCAAGGCCACAACCTTATCAATTCCATCCACTTCACGAGCATATCTTAAAGCTCTAAGGCCGGAGGCTGACAAAGCCTATCAAACAAGTGGAGCATGTTATCAGATGAAACAACGATATATAAAACCAATAGTTTAGTTATTCCTAGGAGGAAACAACATAAGCAACATGAACTCAATAACAACCTCCAAAACGCGTGCTGGCTTCAATTCTCCCATGCCCTTTCCTCCATGATTGGTTGCTGGATTCTCCGAGATGCTGCAGGGTTCATCTAGAGATACCTCTTCAGAAACATCACATTCCCCGTTAGATTTTTCCTCTTGCTCCACGTCTGTTCGATTCAACAACCACAGGTTCACCAACCTCCTTTGCTCTAATTTTCATTTCCTAGAAAGCAACCTTGCTTCATGTTCTTGCTTGCGGTTTGATATAAATGTCCTCAAACGGCAAAGAGACATGTCTCTGTTATTAACCTGGCATCACATTTCAAAATCTCAGACTCCTCCCAATCGTAACATCCTAGACCGAGCCTTAAGGCAAATCAAGAACTAAAACAAATTTATCAAAATTTCAACTCCGTATTACTAACCAAGAGATTGCTTAATCACTGAAAAGAACAAAAAAAAAAAAAGAGGGTCTAACTTTATTTAAGCAATGAAATCTTTCCTTTACTCATTATATTATTGAAAAAAGAAAAATCGAAAACTATCAACTAACCTTTTAAGATTCATAGAGTAAACTGCACAGATACTAATTATGTCAACACGGATTCCAGTCTCTCAAAAACACACAGAAAAGAACCTCAACTATATATGAACGATTAGCGCAAATCAAAAAGGAAAAAATCTCTACAAACCTGGGCCTTGTTATAAAAGACACTTGCATTTTTTTTTGTGCATTAGAATCTCAGCTTCCCCTTCTTTGATTATTTTGTAATCATCAATATCAAACCGACGCCGTTTCCGGAGCGCTCGTGTGTGATTATCTTCATCCCCCATCTTTTCAATCGGAGCCGGCCATATCTAGAGCAGATAATTGCTTCGCGGCGGCGCAGGGCGGCGGAGGGATGGCCAATGTGAAGGCTTGATGATTTCTGCTCCCTGCAAAGCGTGAAAAAACATCAAATTTGTGAACCAAATTGGAAACTTGAAATTGCAAATTGCAAATTCCACCCCTCTCCTCCTTTCAAAGTGAAGTTTTGATGAATATTTTTTCGAAAAACCCTACCTTGCAAGACTGTGCGGGATGAACGATTGTTTGTGGGCAAAGGGTTTTGAAGTCTACTGCTCTGCCCACTAACGTCACTACTTCTGCTTTTTTTTTTTTTTGTTTTTTTTTTATTTTTTCTCAAAGGTCACGACTCATGAATCGTTGCTAAAATTTCATACAAAAGTTTACTATATTTCGATATTATGGTTGTCTTCTATTGTTATAAACTTTAAAAATAAAATAAAAAACTCTCTTTAGGCTTTTCGATGAAATAAAGTCGTTTGTTAAATTTCACTTTCCGAAAACATTTTTTTTTTCCTTTTTCTTCTCTATATATTTCAGTATACTTCATTTTTCTATTTTAATTTAATTCTCTAGCAATTTGTAACATATTGCATATATATACTCACATAATTTTGTGGACTATATAACAGTTCTCCGATTGTTTCAAGAACGTAAGATACTCCCTCCGTTATTTACAAGTTGTTATATTTTTTTTAATAATTTTTTCAAGCATTTTCGAGCGTCTTGATGATGAGTTTTAAAATAATTTTTAAAGATTTTTTTTTTTACAGGATACTACAACACTCGAAAACGCTTGAAAAAACTCATCATCAAGACGCTCGAAAACGCTTGAAAAAATTGCTGAAAAAAATGTAACAACTTGAAAAAACGGAGATAGTATTTGCTTAAAGGTGAGATGAGGATAGTTTTTACAATATTTATCACTAGGATAGTTTTTTAACAAACTACACAAATTTGAGGTGGTGAGACAAAATATACCTTATGACACATTTCTCTTTCCCCACCTACTTTTTTGTCTCTTTCCAGATTTTGTCTCTTTGCAGATTTTTTTTCCCGTTTTTTTCCTTTCTTTTTTGTTTTCTAAATGTTAGAAAATACGAAATTTAAATTTTTTACGAACAATAAGGAGGTACGAATTTGTTCAATTCGTACCATGTTTTGAATTGTTGAAATTTTTCTCCTACTGCTTTCAATGAGGTACGAAATGTGAAATTCGTACCAAAATCGAATAAGAATTTTACATTTACATAATTATTATATAGTTATGTCATTAACTATAGGTACCATTTGTACCAAATATAGTACGAATTGCATAAGTGAGTATGAAGTTTTAGGTACGAATATGAGTCAATTCGTACCATTTACATATGATATATTACGAATTACGAGAAAAATATAGAAAAACGAATTACGAATTACTATTACCCATGATATATGAAAACTACAAATTCGTACTATCTACTTATCACGAAATGTGCAATTCGTACCATTTACCTATGATTAAACTTGTGCAATTCGTACCATCTGCCTATGACTAAACTCGTCTCTTTGCAGAATTTTTTTTTCTTTTTTTCTTTTTTTTCATTTTTTCTTTCATTTTTTTGTTTTTCTAAATGTTAGAAAATACGAAATTTATATTTTTTACAAACAGTAAGGAGGTACGAATTTGTGAAATTCATACCATTTTGAATTGTTGTCTTAATGTAATATGCAAGGTGTGCTTGTTGAAAACATTCTCTCTTACCGATTTTAATGAGGTACGAAATGTGAAATTCGTACCAAAATTGAATAAGAATTTCACATTTACATAGTTATTACAGTTATTGGTATGAATATGAGACAATTCGTACCAATTGCATGTATTATAGTATGGATTGCATAAGTGAGTATGAAGTTTTGGTACGAAATATGAGTCAATTCGTACCATTTACATATGATATTACAAATTACAAGAAAGCAACAGAAAAGCGAATTACGAATTACGGTTACCTATGATATATCAAAAAGTATAAATTCGTACCATCTATTTATCACGAATTGTGAAATTCATACCAAAGTCGAGTGAGAAATTCATATTTACTTAAATATGATTATTGGTACGAATATGAGATGATTCGTACCAATTAGCTATAGTAAAGTACGAATTGCATAAGTAAGTATGAAGTTATTGGTACGAATATGAGACAATTTGTACATTTACCAAAGATATATTACGAATTACGCTTGTTTTGAAGTGACTTGGCCTACTGCAACATCAAACTCATTGATTTCAACAGAGACAAATCGTAACAACACCAAGCATAACTCACAATTCGTAACAACGCCAAACATAACTCACAAATCGTAACAACATCAAATCAGAATGTAACTTATAAATCAGAACTCACAAAATCAAGCAGAGAGCACACATGTAATGTTAAATAAACCATTTAGTACAAAACCCTAAAATCGAACCGTGCCTAAAATCAAGTAAAAAATCACCGGAAGCAAGACATATCAGTTAAATCGCACCACCAAATCAAGAGAAAAATCCCTAAATTCGGAGGTACCTATCAAATCATACCAACTCACAAGCTAAAACCAAATTCTTATTTTTATTAAGCAACCAACAGACCAATTCGTACATGCAGTTCAAGCTCAGCGCATCAGAGACAAATCATAACACAAATCGTAACAACACCAAACATATACTCAAATCGTAATAACATCAAATCCGAACGTAAATCACAAATCAGATCTCACAAAATCAAGCACAGAGCACCAAATTCTCATTTTTATTAAGCAGCCAACAGACCAATTCGTACATGCAGTTCAAGCTCAACGCATCAGAGACAAATCATAACACAAATCGTAACAACACCAAACATATACTCAAATCGTAATAACATCAAATCCGAACGTAAATCACAAATCAGATCTCACAAAATCAAGCACAGAGTATACATGTAAATGGGCCTGGAGAAGCCCGAATGAAAGCCCGAAGATCTAGTCTGCAGTTTCTCTTCCTTGGATCTCGTAGCAAATCGGAGCGGATAACTGAGAAGAAGACGACACGGCAGAGAAGACGACGCGGCGGAGAAGACACAGCGGATGTGCTACGGCGGCGAAGAAGAGACGTGGCGGAGGAGGTGCTACGGCAGCGATGGCTGAGGGAGGAGAAGTCGACACAGCCACCGTTTCTGGGAACTGGTCGAAGGCAAAGACGTCGGGTTCTTCCCGAGGAGAAGATGACGCGGTGGCGGCGGAGGCACTGCGGCGGCGATGGAAGGAAGCCGGAGGAGCGGTGCTGCTGCAGCCACCGAGAGAGAGAGGAGAGAGACAGAGAGAGATTTTAAATTTTAAAATGGGGAGAATGGTATGAGGAAGAGAGAAAGAGAGGAAATATAGGGTTTTGTGAGAGAGAGGTTTAGGGATATATACTAAGGGTATTTTGGGGCATTCAAGTCAAATTTGGGGTAGAATTATTAAAAAACTATCCGGGTGATATTTATTGTAAAAACTATCCTATAGGGTGTATAAAGGGGCATTTCCTCTTATGAAATACCTAGTATAAATTTTGTAAATTATTTAGATTTCTCACAATAATTTTCAGTCGAACTAATAATATATGCAATTTCATAGGATATCTAAACTAATCTATCAAAATTTAACAAGAAATGTTATCACTCTTGACTCTCTTTTAATATAATTTAAGGGTGAAGAACATAAATAGCCAAAGAAGATAACTTTGTATCTTGGAAAAAATAGCAAATAACCCCCTAGGGTTGACGACCATATCGCAAATCTCACCCTAACGTATCGTTTAGGGCAAAAATGACCCTGACATATTTCAAGTCGGGCAAATACACCCTTGTGTGACGGAAACAGTAACGTTGTCTCTATATTTTTTTTCTTTTTTATTTTAATAATTTTGTCGATCACCCCCTCCTGCAACTCCATTCCGGTGGACGAGATTGATGGAACCGCTGCTTGAAAGCGTTCTTTCCCCACGTGATCTTCGAATTGGATGTGATAATTCTTCATGCAATTACCATATATTGAGTTTAGAGATTATACCTTTCGATTCGCAGACAGAGTAATCTACCGGTCTAGATTAATTTAATCCATATTACATAATGGGTCATAGTGCAATTATTGAGCCTAGATGAACACCAGAAGCCAAACAGGCGCCTCTACTATAGTGGACGCCACATTATGGGCCGAGCCCATAACACTTCTTTTCAGTCCAAAACTGATATTGCTCAATAATACCTTGTGTTCCTTTCCCGAAGAAATCTTGGGTCATCCCAGGATCTACGTACCAGACAGAGTTTAGTCTTACCTAATGAAATAATCCCATGATCAACCCAGAACATTTATTTCATTAGAGTTGTGATGCATTCCACTAAAGAGTCACAACTGAATCACCGCTCTGTCTCAATTTGTAGATTGGGGACGATACTTTATTTAGAGCTATCCCCGTGTTTAAGAATCCCGATATCCATTAATTAATTAGAGCTCCGCTGACTACTCCTAATTAATTAACCTCTTATTATCCTCAAGTAGTACCCGTTCACACCTTATTATTATACCTGAACTTAATCAACATGCATGACTTGATATAATAAACATTGTGACTCCCTGAGGGGATATCACAACCTATAGCGGACACGGTGTCTCAATACAACCAATTAAACATACTATGTGCCCTCATGTTACCCTAGAGACAAGTAATCAGGGATGTTACGATAGACCCTTATCTTGCAAATCAAAGTAACAATGAACAACACATATACATCTCATAGCCTATCGAGATTAAGATTATATCTCTAAATTCCGATTATCTAGTTCTTCACCTATTTCCAGGGTTAGTATAAGAAGAACATTATCTCACATGATCTTGTCAATACGTTCCACCGTACCAGCATGACTAGCGACTGAGATCCATCACTACCATTACGCTGCAATCTATCACGATAGTTTTGCCCGAGCTATCTCGACTGTGACGTTATTTATATCTCATAATTATCGTTGAACGTTGCGTGATCTCCCTAACACCCGAGCCGTCCACATGTTCTAAAAATGAGATAAGTGGCTTATTCTTATTAATATATTTTCTCAGATAGGTGATTGTAAACAATGGAATACATGTCGTATATACTAGAACAACATTTTGCTTTAGTTATACACAACAACCCCAACATAGATCCCTCCACGGCGTTCCAGGTGGTGGATGGTGCCATCCTGCCATCGTTACGGCGTGTACATCCGCAATGCCCAACCTCAATTCCTTCAATTTACAGTGCATCGTGCCCAGTTTATCAACACTCATTAAAAGACCTTGGTTCGATTATTGCTCTTCAAATCCCTACAAAATAAATGAAAACCGAAAGAAACGAGAAATGTATAGAATATGCTAAAAGTTGATAAACCCTAGCATTCCTATCAATTAAGCACACGAATCAAGACTCAAACACCCATAGAATGAACTCACATGCACATAAAATACGTGTTTATCAATTAATAACTTCTGAAACCCACATTTGTTATTCAATTCTTGAAATTGGGTGAGAGTGGACTGAACATTAATTGCAAATAGGAGGTCGTAATCTTCTTCTTCTCCCGGCAGTTACTCATCTACAGTTTTCCCCTTTACTTTCGATTCGTCAAAATTGGGAGTAGGATTTATGTTTCTCCACCCGCGACTCTGATTCAGCCCAATCAGATACCTTGCCATGGTGGTGTGGATGATGGAGATGGCACCAGCGGAGCTGTTGCAGCTCGCATATGGGGGATATGGGATGAGATTTTGAGGGAGGTGACAGAGAAGACGACGTGATGAAGATGGTAGGGAACGTAGAAGGCAGCAACGAATGACAAGGAGGAGGATGATTAGGGCGAAGTTAAAACATCAGGCAACAGCAACGGCGGTAGCTGAAGCACCACAACTTCGGTGGTGGGGAAACTTCTGGCGGCGGGAGGTGGGGGTTAGGCGGTTGGGGTCGTATAAATTAAAAATACAAATGGGTCTCATTTTAGACTGCGTTAAAGGCCCGTTAGATAAAGGGGTGTATTTGCCCGATTTGAAATATGTGGGGTCATTTTTGCCCCGAACGATACGTTAGGGTGGGATTTGCGATAGGGGTGTCAATCCTAGGGGGTTATTTGCTACTTTTCCCTTGTCTTTTATAGCCATGAGTTTAGATGTGGTTGTTTATAGCCATTTGTGAATAAAAGTACAAAATACCCCACAATTTGACCCCACATGTATTTACAAAGAAGAAAAATAAAGAGATAAGGAAATACAAACTTAATATGTGGTCCCACTCATTAAAGAGAAAATTGAATATTCTCTCATCCCCCACCATACCCTACCAATCGGCCCCATCTTTTTCAAATTCTCAAAGAAAAAAATTGGGTTGAACTCCAACGCCGGAAAATCGTGCAAAATAATTGACCGTAGAAGTGGCTCCGACGAAGGGAGTCGCGCCCTGAAGAGCGAGAAGACGCACAAATCTAAGAACCCAGTGGAGGCACGCAATGCCGCCGTTAAACAATTGAGGATGAACAAAACGATGAAGCAACCGGAGAAGGGCGTCGCCGTCGTGAGCCAACTGGAAAATGGTGTCGCCTTCGTGAACCCACTGGAGGCGCGCAAAGAACAAACTGACGACACAACATGCCATCTGGTCTTACATGTTGTGTGCACGGTGATCCGTGTCGTATGAGAGGGGAGGGCGATGATTGGGTAGATTGTGTGGTCGAGAAGTTAGGATGAGGTTTATTGACAGGATGGCTCGAAAATAACCGTGTAATGGCTGAAACTTTCCAAAAAAAAAAATCTTGAAGAGATTATAAACTTTCCAACCATTTCACACTATATATTTCAGACCCAAATGACATTACCATCAAAATAGAATTCACATAGCATAACATCAATCCAAAATAATTCAAATTTCCATTAACACACTATTTAAATCATTTCCTCGGTTGAAGTGGACATCTCGGTTTTGTGTGCTCTTCGCTCTTACATATGTTGCATGTCTCCCTCCGTCTTCTTCCATTGTTGTCTCCCTCAGGAGGCAGTGCATGCTCCTCTGTTGTGCCCATCACGTCCACAACGAGTGCATCTTTGTTGCCTCACAGTCCTTCTAGGGTAGACAAAACCCTAGTCATCTTCGGTCGTCCGCTTTTTTTCAACCACCATCAGACGAATGATGCACGATGCAATAGCCTCGGGCACATTCCATGACTCCGGATGTGGTATAGGCTCGATAACCGGTGAATAAGCAGCTAACAAAGTCGATTGCTTGAAATAATGACTCATGTATTCATATACGTTGCCATTCACATACCTAAAAAATTAAGATCACCATAAAAAACATGTAGATTATATACATCATGAGATTATATAATTCAAGTACCTCAATGTAGCGCAGGCGTGGCAGCAAGGAATCATGTCCAAGTTAAACTCACGGTATTCGCACGTCGAGTGCTGAAGGTCTACAATGTAAGTATTATTTCTATCTCCTTCGACCTTGAGTAGATGCGTGGTCGTACGGCAAACAGTGTAATGACGACCTCATTCAACAGCCGCCGACAACTTCAAAAATGTTTTATCGGTTAGCTTGTGCTGCCTAGCAATGGCACTCACTCGATGCTCCTCGAACCATTTCTCAACTATGAGATGGTACACTTCGATCATCGTGCAAATAGGTAAACGCCTCGCCCACGATAATCGAGCATTCATAGTCCACATTGGGTTCGACGTCATGAAGCTCGTACGTTGGACGGGACATTTAGATCTTGCCCATTGAGACACCTATGTCGGATAGCCGTTTCCAAGCTCCGCCGGATTCAATTCTTCGGCTCATGAGTTTCAACACCTCGAAAGCATCGTCGAAATGACTATCTTAATATGAATAGGCCACCTCCTGAAAGATAGCTGCGGCGTGTTGACCGAACCACACCAAATTCTTCGTTATGTGATAGAAACAAAGCCCATGGGCAGCGTTCGGGTAAATAGATTCGAGGGCATTCTTGATGCTGACGTGCCCATCAGAAATGATCAACAAATCATCGGCTCTCTGAAACAGCTCGCACCCTTTAGAGAAACCAAGTCCAAGAGTCGTCATCTTCGATTGGACCTAATCCAAGAGCGAGGGAAAAAATATGCTCGTTCCCATCTTTTGTCACAGCCACAAATAGAGTCCCTTTGTTCTTCCCCTTCAAGTGGGT
Source organism: Mentha longifolia (assembly GCA_001642375.2). Taxonomy (NCBI): domain Eukaryota; kingdom Viridiplantae; phylum Streptophyta; class Magnoliopsida; order Lamiales; family Lamiaceae; genus Mentha; species Mentha longifolia. The sequence goes on from CM038115.1 coordinate 24,470,220, forward strand.
CCCGTCCACTATGATGACCGGTCGTAGAAAGTCGCTCTGAAAGGCCTGAATTGACTGGCCAAGGGCTAAGAACATGTAACGCAATAGATCATCACTGTGAGATGTCACAATATCGTACATGCTTCCTGGGTTTCTCTCTCTCAACAAGTACATGTACAACGAGAGCTTCAAATAAGACTTGTCAAAGTCTCCATATGTCATCTCTATCGCGATGTTCCTCACACGCAGGGCAAAACGATAATTGATCTCTATACCAAACTCACTAAGGACTTGGCCATCTTCATTCGGCTTCAACACGACACCCTCGGTGATCAGTCTCCGAGCAAAGTAACTACCTAGTACCTTCGTAGGCACCTGTCGTGGAGTGTTCCAATTAAGAACCGCAGTACACGTATGATCCGGCTTATATTTCTTCACTTGCCATATTCCCCTTTTGTTTGGCTCGCAACAAGAAGCCACATCCCTCGTGCTTGCAAATGAAGTCCAATCTCTTAGTACATGAACGATCCACCAGCGTATTCTAATTTGTTCTCCATGTGCTGCAAACCGACCACCATCGAGAGTTCATCTTGCTCTTAAAAATGGCATGTTTTTGCAATTAACCTTTAGAGGTTCCAAATGATTCGATCCATCCCAATGGAAATGCGTTGTCTAGATCGACGTGAGGAATCAATCAATTTTTGGCGATGGATTCTCACTGCCAAAATCTTCACGGCGGATCTCATTCTAACTCGTGGGTATGCTACGATGCCTCATCACCCTATCAATATGTCCCGGTTCACGAATACATGCATCAAATTCAGTGGTAAGTGACTTAAATAAATCGGAATGACATATTGCTTCCTCTGCTTCCAAATTATATCTTTCCACATCCGCTCTTTCCTATCATCCGTATGTGATTCCTCCCTATTCAGCTCCGTTCTAATTGTTTCATGAAAATTTTTAGAACGTTGGGTAGTGGATGTGCTCTCTCTGTGTTCTTGTCTTTGTAGATCACATAAACAGTGGGTAGGCCTTGCTCCTCCACAATCATGCTCAATAAATCGGTGTTAGTTCTTAAGGGCACTTTAATCTTCGTTCCATCGCCTAGACTTGTGAGATAGTATAGCAAATAGTTCGGATTATCTCCCAATTCTAATTGAACATCTTGTAAAAGATTATTATGAGTAATTTCTAGGACGTTCAAATGCACCAGAATGTCGTCCCCTCCGATATAATCGGATCTCTCCCAATGACCACTGTGGCGAACTACAATTCTTCGAAAAGACATTCTGAAATGACAATTAAATTTTCAGTGGTATACACAGTTGCCTGCTTGAACTGTGTAAGAGGTCAATTCAACTGTGTAAATATATCGATTGCCCGTGTACTTCAATTAATTAAAAAACTAATAAAAATATAAATAAACTTAACAATGATTAATTAAATAAAACAAGTAATGAAAAATATAAATACTCTAAGTGTACACAGTTGTCTAGTTTAACTGTGTAAGAGGTCAATTCAAACTGTGTAAGTATGTGGACTAACCGTGTATTTCGTTAAATAAAAAGCATAATAAAAAATTATTAAATAAAAATTTAATTGTTGAATTTCCATACACGGTTTGCTTAGTTAAACAAATAATCAACTTTTTATCATTCGACCTATTTAACTTTTTATGATATCAACCATAAGCATCATTAATAAATGGTATAATAACAAAAATTCAACCAAATCTTTCCAATCAAAACAAGAAATTGTGATTTTTTTGTGGCTAGAAAATTAAATAAAATGGAAAGAAAGAAAAACATACCTTGATAATTATCACAAATAAATAGACCAACAAATGTTTCAATATTGGAAATAATTTCACGATTCCCCCAATCTTTTTCACTACCTGCATTCTCTCACAATTTTTCCCTCTCTAGATTTTGAATATGGATGTTGTAATGTGTTTAAAAAAATATTTTATTATATTATATTTTAATTAAAAATAAAAAAATGAAATAATTTCGACAATCACTAAACTAGATATCATATATCGTCATGAAAAGGCTGAAAGGTCGTACACATAAATTTTTAAATTTTCATTATTATTGCTAAATTCAAACAAGCGGAGAAGAATTCACCAAACAAATTGTACTAAA
>CM038115.1:24472445-24623689 GCA_001642375.2 Mentha longifolia
ACTTGGTAGCTTGAATAGTAGTTAGGTAATCGGATTACTACTTGAATCTTGAACGACCTAGCATTCCTTGTGGATTCGACCCGATTATACTATAATCGGTTATTATTGCTATCTACCCTCACCCTTAAAGTGAGGGCGGGTCAACATCATGAAGTGCAAGACAACAAAAGAAATATGGAATACACTTGCCCTTCTCTCACAAGGGACTGGGAAGATCAAGGAGAACAAACTGTCCGTGCTCATGCATGAATTCGAAGTACTTTCAATGAAGAACAACGAGAGCATGGAGATGTTTGAGACTCGTGTCTTAAACATGGTATCCACACTTACTACACTAGGAAAAGATCTCTCTCACAAGGAGGTTAACTCTAAGGTAGTGCGAGCACACTAACCAGAAAATGGCAAACAATTAAGGAAAATTGTTTATTCATGAAGGACCTAGGTGTTGTTTCTCTAGAAGCGTTATTCTTGGACTTCAAGGCAATGGAGTTCAACTTAAACAGAAAAACACTAAAGGATGATGATGATGAGCCTGTAGCACCTGCAAAAGACCTAGCCTTTGAAGCATATGCCAAGCGCAGCCTTTTCTCACAGAGATGTTGCTGATATGTCGAAGGACGAACTAAAGGAATTTGCTTTGACCTTACTCAAAGGGTTTAATACTTCCAATGCTCATGCTGCAAAGTACAAGTGATTTTACAAAACCCAGAGAGGACAAGCGAATCGCTCCGGCCCTCGTGATGGAAGGAGAGATGACAAACTTCGAGCGATTCCAGTGGAAAAGATGCACATTCAATGCTATGGATGTCATAAAATGGGCCACTACAAAGTGAATGCTCAGACCTCACTGAGAAAGAGAAGCAAGAAATCAAAACTAGAAGGGAGAATTACAAGAGAGCAACGCTCCTAGCTGAAGAGTCAACTAAAGCATCGCTCGTCAACAAAACCATCAACCATGATGCAGATGAATTCACTGATGATGACGAAGTGAACACTTTAGGTATCGACATGGGACTTATGGCTATAAGTGATGATGATGCAAGTGTGGATGAGGTACTTATTTCTAACTCTAACACTCCTCAATATACACTTGCATAGGAGCAATGTAAAGTGAATAATTCCTAAGAAAATTGGGAGGACAAAACTTCACATATCGACGACAATGAACTGCTTCATGATTACCTTGAATTATCCAAGAATCATGAATCACTTCAAAAGCTCTTAGCTAGATACATGGAAGATAATAAGAAGTTGTCAAGAGATCTTATTCTTGCAAAAGATAAGATTGACTTTAAACAACTTGATCTTAATAATTGCCATGCTAGCTATGACAATTTGAAGGAGAGTCATAAAAAACTTGACAAATTGTTAGTTATTTGTCAGAGCGAGAACAATAAACTCACAGATATGCTTGAGGAGAAAGAATGCAATCTCTTTAATCTACGAACTAAGTTCGAAGACCTCTAACAATTCTTCCAAGTTGTACAAGGGAGTGAACAATCCCTACGAACTAAACTTAATGATCTCAATAAGGCATCTCACGCCATTGAGACCATTGAGCAATCTCTTCGACCAACTGGCCAAAACAAAGGGATTGGGTTCATGGATTTCACCAACCAAGCCTCTACCTCTGCTGGAGTTTCAACTGAGAATTCCTTCAAAGGGAAGAAGAGCAAGCCCACTGCTACTCTTCATCCCACCGCCAAAGGAAAAGAGAAGGTTAAACCCAAATTAACTTTTCCAAAGAAATCTACTTTAAAAACCAAGGGAAAATGAATTATACCTTTAGAAGCGAATCAAACTGAGAAGCAAAATGCTTCTAATCGCAATCAAAAGCGAAAATAGTTTGAAGCGAATTCTAAAGCGGTTCAACAAGACAAAGCGAACATTTCCACAAAAGGACCAAAGAAAGGTTCAGTTCACTTTGTTCCTACTTTATATCACCCTTAATTTTGGCACTCATATGCCGAGGGAGATGACTCACTCAATACTTATATTCCTCTTCATTTTCCTATAAGAAAGATGAATATATTTCCTAGTGGTGATTACTATTATTATGAGAGTACGCTGGATAGCTATGTTCGCATAACTATTCCACGCCCTCATAACATGAAGGAGAAAGTCTATCCTCCACGATTTGCTTCGAGGAAGGAGAGACGATCTTACTTCATTGCACGTCAACACGTTTATGGTTATGATTCTCAGCATAACCCGACTATTGTTAACAAGGCACCCAAACAAAAGACTGTTTCACCATGGAAGTTTAGTCAAGTGTGGGTTTCAAAGAAAACTAACCCTATAGGACCTAAACAAATTTGGGTACCTAAGGTTAAACTTTGAACGTGCAGAGCAAGTGGAAGGACCTCAACAACCAAGAAAAGAAAAAGGAATAAGTTGTTTGGTACCTGGACAGTGGCTGTTCACATCACATGACTTGTGAAAAATCTTTTCTCATGGATTTCATTGAAGAAGAGGGTCATTCAATAACCTTTGGTGACAACTCACAAGGTTTCACTAAAGGGCACGGTACTTTTTGCATCGGACATGTAAAACTACAAAATGTTTCATATGTTGATGGTCTTAAACATAATCTGCTTTCTATTTCCTAATTGTGTGATAAGGGTTATAGTGTCAAGTTTGTTGCTAACGAGTGTATTGTCAAGAACAATTGACTATGCAGATAGCTCTAACAGGTGTGCAAAAAGGAAGCATGTACGTTGCAAACTGGAAAGCTTGTGATGAGGAAACCTGTTTAGTAGCAAAGAGTTCTCTGGAAAGAATATGGTTATGGCATCGCTGATTAGCCCATCTCAATTTCCAAGCACTCAACAAGACTTCTAGGAAAGACCTTGTACGTGGCATTCCTAATGAAGTCTTTGATAGAGATCAACTATGTGCAACCTATCAAAGCGGCAAGCAAGTAAAAATGTCATTTCAAAGCATTGAAGGAAATGCAACTTCACGCATATTGGAGCTATTGCACATGGATCTCTTTGGCCCTATCTCTCCCATAATCCTAAATGGAAGGAAATATACTCTAGTGGTAGTTGATGATTATTCACACTTCACTTGGGTAGTCTTTTTTTTTTTAATATTTATTTTAGGAAAAAGGATACGCTACAACAACTTCCAAAGTTGTTAAAGTAGCTAACAAATAAGAAGAGTCACACCGTGATTAAAATACACTCGGATCGTGGAATAGAGTTTTTTAACGCAGTTATAGAAGCATATTGCACGGAGCATGACATCAAGCATCAAACTTTAGCATCCCGCACTCCACAGTAGAATGGAGTAGCTAAGCGAAGAAATCGCACAAAGAAGCAGCTCGCTCGATGCTAGCTGATGCATAATTGCCAAAGTTTGGGCTGAAGCAATTTAAACTGCTTGCTATGTCCAAAACTGCACATGCATCAACATAGGACACCAAAAGACTCCATACAAAATATGGATAGGGAGTATACCTGATATTTCTTATTTTCACATTTTTGGTTATAGATGTTTCATTCACAATAATGGTAAGGTACAGTTGAGAGCGTTTGATAGCAAAGCTAACTCTGAAATATTCTTAGGATATTCTGCAGTAAGCAAAGCATTTTGCGTTTACAACAATCAAACCCTTATGGTGGAAGAAATACATCATGTTGTGTTTGATGTGATTTCTTTCAAGAAAGCACAGGACCAGGTAGAAGCGAACAATAGAGAAGCGTCTACCAGTGGACCAGTGACTTACTCGAGTATGAATGCTGAGTCACCAAGTGCTGCAGATCTTGAAGATGTTGAGGAGCGAATGGAACAGGATCCAAGCGAAACGCTTCAAGAAGAGCAAAACCCTAGCTCTTCAACTGCTAATCCTCAAATTTCCCATGGTGAAAATGGTGAAGGAATTTCATCTTCCGAAATGAATGGTGATCATGGCAATGATGGAAACCAATCAGAAGAGAAGAATGAAGAAGAGATGAATCGAAATAAATTATGGTTACGATATCATGATCCAAATCAAGTGATTGGTGATCCAAACTAAGGTGTAAAAACGCGTGGAATGTTACATCATGGAGAAAGCTATTTATTCAGTTGCTTCTTAATTATCAAACACCGAACCAACAATGGAGGAAAAAGCAATGGTTGATTCAAACAAGATAAAAGCTATGCAAGAAGAGTACAAGGAATTCGAGAGAAACAACATTTGGTACATGGTGGATCATACCAAATGGGTTTTCAAGAACAAGACGGATGAAAACCATAATGTGATTTGCAACAAGGCACACTTAGTTATGAAAGGCTACTGCCAAGCGGAATGGATCAACTATGAAGAGACCTTTGCTCCAGTTGCCCGCCTTGAAGCGATTCGCATGTTTCTCGCCTATGCCGTATCCAAGAAGTTCATAACTTACCAAATGGATGTAAAGAGCGCTTTCCTCAATGGGTGGTTGAAAGAGGAAGTGTATGTGGAATAGCCCCAAGGATTTGAGGAGATAGAGTGTATCACTTGAATAAAGCCGTCTATGATCTTAAACAAGCACCACGTGCATAGTATGATACATTCTCACAATTCCTCATCGATAGCGAATTTCGAAAGGGAAGGGTAGATCGAACTCTCTTCACAATCAATGAAGGTGAAGATATGCAATGGGTTCAAATCTACTTAGATGATATCATCTTTGGATCGCCCAACCCTACTCTTGGTGAAAGATTCGCAGATCTCATGAAGCTCCAATACAAAATGTCGATGATGGGGAAGATGTCCTATTTTCTTGGATTACAAGTCAAGCAGAAAAACAATGGTATCTTCATCAATCAGGCAAAGTATACTCGTGAAATGCTGGCTAAGTTCAGTATTCAAAATGCGAAAGCGACTAAAATTCCAATGAATACAAATTGGAAGATAGATCCAGACATAGAGGGCAAATCAGTCAACACAATGGAGTACTGAGCATTGATTGAATTACTTTTCTACCTCACAGCAAGTCCTCCTGACATCACTTTCGATGTAGGAGTCTGTGCTCGCTTTCAAAGTAATCTAAAGCAGAGTCACTTAGAAGCGGCTAAACATATCTTACAATACCTAAAAGGGACCATCAACTTAGGTCTATGGTATCTGGCGGATGATGATCTCAAGCTTAGTGGCTACTCAAATGCTGACTTCGGTGGTTGCAGAGTTGATAGAAAGTCTACTACTGGGACTTGCCAATACATGGGAAATAAGCTGGTTTCTTAGTTTTCTAAGAAACAAAACCAGCATAGCAACCTCCACAACTGAAGTAGAGTATATGGCAGCGGGAAGTTGTTGTTCATAGATTCTTTGGCTCAAATATCAACTGAGAGATTACAAGATCGAAGCCACAAAAGTTCTTATCTACTGTGACAGCACAAGCACAATCGCCATCACTGAGAATCCCATGCTTCATTCAAGATATAAGCATGTCGAAATTTAACATCGCTTTATTCGGGATCATATGGAAAAGAAGGACATCAAGATGATAAAGATATATACTCATTATCAACGAGTGGATATTCTCACTAAACCGCTTGCTCATGTAAGGTTTAATCAGTTATGTATAGAATTGGGTTTGTTATCCAAGCAGGAGATTATTGGATATTTGGTTAAGGGGGAATTGATCTTCATTCTAGGTCAAGGAGCTTGTAAGTGGGCATTAGGTTAAGTTATAGGTTTTAGTTTACACTTGCCACCCACAAGTGAGTATTTTCGCTTGTACACCATTAGCATGTATTTTTGCTATCTTCTGTAAGTGGCTATCTACACTTACTTCCATTAAGTTGGGTGATATACGCTTGATTGAGGGAGCTCAGAGCTCAACCCTCGTAAAACCTGTTGGCTTAGAGCAACAACTAGCTCCCTTGATTTTTCCCAACTTGTCCATCTGTGGAAGATCAAGTATGGAGAACGAATGTAATCTCCAATTCTTTTCTTTCATGGTTAATTATGAGCTCTCTATCTACAATTAGCTTGAATCAACTCATGAATATGTCACTTCATGGATATATGAGACGACATGCCCTAGTAAGGGTTGAGGAAACTCAATGCCCCAACCGGATCCCTTGTGGATTTTGTAGTCTCATGAACATTCCAAGTTGTGAATATATAAGAAGAATCGCTTTTGTATGGTTAAAGAATCTCATAAGTTTCTATTTCACTATCTTTTCTTGTCGTGGATGCTCCAATCATGAAGAAAGTGGAGTTAAACATGAATTATGTCCCCCACTGTTAGATATCTCTTGATACTCTATCATGAGGACTACATGTTTAACTTTGAAGCGGAAAAGTTATGAAAGACTCGAGCGGTAGGCTTATATCGTTTTGACTTAGAATAAACGATTCGCTTGTCAGAAACGCTTTGAAGCTTGCCAGGTGTATCGTTTGTCATTGTGGTACCAGTTAATTACTATGTTTGTCCGACCAGTAAGTCTTTCTTTTGTGAATTTAAATTCAAGTAAATGAGTTAAGATATGTTAGGTAAGTACTATAAAGCCCATATTGTATAATAATATGGTCTATATAGTTGTTTGGTAGTATCTCTTCTTTAACTAACAAGCCCGCTGTTAATGGTCAGCCCGTTGTTGAACTACTATTTTCTATTGCTTATTTATATCTCCCCACCCGTGATATAAGTAATATGTAGTTCAATAGTGCATCCATCTAAAAATCCTTTTACCCCTTTTATCCCCTAAAACTTTATAGGAACCGAAAAGCTTTCTCATTCAGCTCCCAAAATTGTGAAGAAAAAGAAGACAACGATGATGAGGAACAATCTACGGTTGCCCTCATCATTTTTTTGCCCCTTTTATCCCTAAAAAATCAGAGGAAACGAAGCTTCTTCATTTATGCCGTGAAATTATGAAGAAGATAACGATGAGGAAGCATGTAATGTTATAAAATGGGAAGTGATTATGGGTATTTTAGATGTAGTGAGTGCTTGTAGTAGAGTTATGTAGAGAGGGGCTTGGTATTTTAGTGTGGGTTGTGTGTAGAGTGTTAGGAGGAATTTAGAGAGTGTTGAAGAACTTTAAAATATATTTCTTTTGAATTTTGGGTTGTTCTACAAATGGCTCATAAGGCCTCTATTTATAGGAGTGTGAGGATTCTTCTAGATCCTCATTTAATACTAAGTTCCTAGAATTCTCTACAAGAATATCTAGGGGAATTCTCTAGATTTCTCATTTAAGAATCTAGTCTAGATTACTCATGTCTTCTCCTAGAATATTCTAGATAAATGCATCACTCTTCAACACTCCTCCTTGATGCATTTATCGGTAACTCCAAGCATTCTTCGTAGAAACTGGAATCTGTCCTTTGGTAGCGCTTTCGTGGAGATGTCTGCCTGTTGGTGTTAGGGAAAATATTAATTTAATGCCTGCCTGGTCTGGATTAAATAATTTATACCTTCACAATTTATGGCCACGTGCCCTAAATTGTTCATTATCTATTATTCCTTCTCTCCCTGGTCGAAAGCAGGAGCAGAAGCTCAAGGCATAAGCAAAAGTCAACCCTTGGGCTATAAAATGTTTGCATCATACTTGACTCATGACTCTTATCAAGAGCATGTATAGAAGGCATTGCTCATGCCAAATATGCTAGAGAATTATTCTATTTCTGGGCAAATCGACATAAGCCCAGAATATCCCTTAACTAATTTTTGGGACCACTCTACGTGGCATGTTCTTTGCAGGGGAAGGACCATATTTCCCCTGCAAAAAAGTGTACTGTTCCGACGAGCACTCAAGATGTTGTCCCCAGGTAAAAGACTAAATTATCCTTCATCCTCGTGAGGAAACCCGGTATCACCCTTGTTCCCTTTTAGTCTATAAATAGAGACTCTAACTTCATTCGTAAGGTAGGTGATTCTTGAGAACCATTTATCTCTTTCATCACACTAAGCTCTGCAAGTTTCTCTGAGGAATTGCAAGCTCACACACTCACTATTCTTTATATGTCGAGTCTGACTTGAGCGTTGGAGTCCCTTCCCCGAGATCCCCCCCCCCCGGGTCTTTTTTGCAGAGATTCGGAGTTCAAATTCAACGGAGAGAAGTCATTCTCTCTTGATCGCCGAGCGGTGACTGAAGCTGAAGGTTTGAAGGTGTTATCACCTTACCTACACAATATCCTTTATATATATATATTTAATTGTGGATCTTTAACCTGGATCCAACAACTGGCGCCGTCTGTGGGAATATCTCTTTTTCTCTAAGCTGCGAGATGTTGATTCTCCCTACTTTACTTTATAATCATAAATTCTCATAAATTCTTTGGGATAATGATGAGTTGAATGCATGATATATTTGCTCTGGAATTTCTGGTTAATTATGATATACTGCTTGCCGCGTATGTATACTCTTTATTGATTCCACATACCTTTCTTTTTTGAAGTTTGAAGAAGGAAGAATTTAAAGAACGTACTAACGTCTTTCGTTGGAACGGGGTCTTATAATACCTCTTGATTTTTTGCTGAGATACTTCAAAGTAAGTCTTATTTATGAATCTTCTCTTCATTCTTAAAAGATATGAGAATAAATAGAACATAAGCCTTGGCAGAACCAGGCATACTAAAAAATTCGCACAGAAGCGTAATGGAAACCATAAGCCCTTATTTCTGAATAAGGTAAACTCATAATAAAAGACCTTAACATGGTTATGTGCCTGAGTGGGGGAATATCTCATAAAAAGGGATGGAAGAAGAAGGGTAAGACCCAACGAGAAAGGGCACCATATTCCAAGAAAAAACCCCAGAGAAAAACACACTCGAGTAAAATCCACGAAAAGTTGTAACACTATTGGATATCATGCAGAAGCATAAGCAAGTTGTAATACTTGAAAGAATCGGGAGGCTGAGGGGCAAGAGAGGGTACTAAAACCCCAGACCTCACCCCATTCTAAAAATGAAAAAGAAATACATAACACATGATTATGGATAGTAATCATAGGCCTATGCAAGCTATTAATGATCTCCTGCTTTTCCCGGAAAAAAGCAAGGATGATTCAAGATATATGCATAAGCATAACCATCTGCTTTTGTTTCTGAACAGAAGCAGGAACATCGAATGACATCATCAGAGAGTGCTACAATTCAAGGAGGTACAAAATCTCGAAGAACTAACTCAACCCCTCATGATAACGAGAAAGCTTCCTTGCTCGCTGTTGCTACCACAACAAATGCAGGAAGTAGTGCAGAGCCTCACATGCCTACTGCGTGGGTAGAGCAAATCAAACTTTTGATGCAAGCTTCTTTGGAGGATACCCTCAGTGAAAAGGGCATAATCATATCTAAAGGGTCCACCCCTCAAAGCAAGCCGGTTCATCCTCGTCTTGCAACCACAACAAGTCGAGAGAAAAGAGCATTTGCATAGAAGCAAATGGCTCAGAAGTTGAAGCAAGCTCAACATGATATCATTCCTAAGCTCGCGCACAAAAATGATAATCTTGAATAAGTAGACGGTTGTTTTACCGACTACGACACTGATGAAGAGAATGATCAAGCTTTTGATCAGGAGTAAGAGCCAAAGCAAGAGCTGGAGCGAGAGCATGGAGATGAATCTCCAGACGCAGTCATTAAGAAGCAGCAAAAGCAATTGCTCTTGCAACAAGAGCAACTTGCTAAAATCTCCAAACAATTGGAAGAATTACAAAAGAGCATCCCCTCTCATGATAAGAAGGAAGAAAGGATGGAAGAATCCCAAAACTTGTTGGAATCAAAAAGAAGAGGAGTTCTAATATTCCCTTGGACCCTTTTGGCTTCCCAAAATTCAAATCCGAAATCCCCATTCTCACAGGAGATCCAGAAGGACACGTTGCCTTCAAACTTCAGGGTTGTCTCCTTTGAATACAAAGGAGATATGGACCCTGAAGAGCATTTGATGAGGTTTGAGAATTATGCTCAACTGCATCAATATTTGGAGGGGGTGAAATGTAGGGTTTTCCTCACAACCCTAGCCGGACCAGTGCAACAATGGTTCACACAGTTACCGGCTGAATCTATTAGTTGTTTTACTGAATTTCAAGAAATCTTCTTGAATCAATATGTCAGCGCGAAAAAGCCATCCATAAGCTTCTTTTGCTTGATGACCATCAAGCAACAGCCCAGCGAGACATTGCGAGAATACCTGAAGAGGTTCAATGATGCAGCACTAGAAATACCCAAATTAGAACCGGAGATAAAAGCACTGATTTTTGTCAGTGGGTTAAAGACTGGAGTCTTTTTTGACTCTCTAGTCAAAGAAGAGCCAAAGAGCTTTGAAGATCTCTTGGCTAGGGCCGGGACTTACATTCATATGGAAGATACGAGAATCGTTAAAAGGCAGTCTAAAGCTCCTTCATCCAAGAAAGACAAGAAAGAGGGAAAGAAACCTGCTACTGAAAGCAGGAAAGCAAGAGGAATGGAAGAAAGAGCTTCTAGGCCTTTCACTCATCTCACCTTGCCTCCTGCAGAACTGTTGGAAATAGTTCTGCAGAAGCCAAGGGTTTATTGACCAGCAAGAGCTGGCGAGCCACCTCGAAATCAAAAGTCAGAAAAATTATGCAAATTCCATAACGATTATGGTCATGATACTAATGACTGTCGTAATCTGAAAGCAGCCATTGAAAAGCTCATCCAGGAGGGGCATTTGCTGGAATACGTGCGTAAGGAGTATGATAACTCCTAAAAACGCAAGGAGGACAAAGAAGAAGAATGGGACCCCCGTAAAGGGAAAGGTTATCCTCACACAAGAGAGGAACTATCACCATGATATATGGTAGGCCAACCAATGGAGACTCCAACAGAAGCAGAAAAGCTTCTGTTCGGAAAGCAGAAGCATTTGAACACTACGAGGTGTTCAAATTAGGGGAGGGTGTACCTCTCCCCGACATTACATTCGGAGATGAAGATGAGAGGGCATTGATACAATCCCACTGTGATGCCCTAGTGATCACAGCTGAAATTGAAAAATTCGATGTCCATAGGATATTTGTTGATACGGGCAGTTCTGTGAATGTTATATTCAAGAAATGCTTCGATAAAATGGGAATCAAAGAACCATTAACGCCATTTGTAATGGCCTTACATGGTTTTACAGGAGCAAGCATGCTCCCATTGGGAGAAATTGAGCTCATGCTAATATTGGGAAACGATGTTAGGGTTGCCAAACCGGTAACATTCATAATCTTCGATATGGAATCCTCGTATAATGCTCTGCTGGGAAGACCAGCATTAAATGCTTTTCAAGTGGTGGTTTCCACTTACCATTTGAAAATGAAGTTCCCAGTGGGAACTCAAGTTGGAGAGGTACTCGGAGACCAAAAAGCTTCGAAAAGAAGCTACGTGCAACTAGTAAAAGATGGGGAAACCAGGAAGAGGGGAATACCTGAAGGAGCAGAAGTAAACAAATGCTTCGATCCCAAAGGGAAGAAAGCAAAGAAAGCAGAAGCTTTCATAGAAGCATCAGTAGAAGCTCAAATGTTACCAGCAGAAGAGCTTCTGTAGGTAGAATTATTCAAAGGAAAGAGTGGTTTCACCACTCGAATTGGAATACAGATGAATCATGAGGAGACGGAAAGCGTAATTGCCTGCTTAAGGCAGAACGCTGACATCTTTGCTTTCAGCAGCAAGGAGCTGTTGGGAGTAGATCCAGAAGTCGCTCTACATTCTTTGAATGTAGATCTTGCAGTGAAACCAGTAAAGCAAAAACTCCGCTAGTTTGGAGTTGAAAAAGAAGCAATTATCAATGAAGAGGTGCAAAAACTTCTTAAGGCTGGGCACATTATCGAAGTACAATTCCTAGAATGGCTGTCTAATGCAGTCATGGTGCCAAAAGGAAGTACTAGAAAATGGCGAATATGCATCGATTTTAGGGATTTGAATAAAGCGTGTCCCAAAGATCACTATCTGATAGGGAGTAGACCTGCCTAATGCCAGCTGGCAGACGGAATAACAGATCACCCATTATAAAGGCAGATCCCAGTAAGGGATCTGTTTCGGAAAATAGGAATAGAAAGAAGGATCTGTAATATACCATGCAGATCCTCCTTCTCTAAGCAAAACCTTATAAACCTAAATACCAACTGACTTTGGGTCCTGCACCGGCAACAATCTTAATGGAAAATATGCCATCATGACAGCAGATCTCTCCGAGGGATCTGCTCAATAACACAACCAAAAAGAGGGACCTGCAGAAAAGTCAACAGATTCTTTCTCGCTTCTCAAAACTCGGTAATTCATGCAAAAAATGTGAACCTAGACCCCACATGTGGGGACCATCCTGTTAAAAATCACACCCTAAGTCGATAGAGGGTATCAACCGCCTTGTCCCCCCTTAAAAGACTATTTTACCCTCTCATAAATTATGAAAATTACCTTACCAACCAACCTCTCTACATTACTATAAATATGTGAGCTTCACACTAAAAAATGTACGTATTCATTGTTCTACACATCCTTGCTACAAGCTTTGCTCGAGCGAACACGCACGCACTATCTTCACTTAGATTCTTCATTTGTTTTTGGACGACGGGCTGACTTGAGCGTCGGAGGTTCTTCCCGGAGGATGCTTCCCCCGCTCCTTCGGTATTATTTTGCAGGATTACCTGCATCTTAGTTGAGAAGAAGATGGAATCAAGGTATACAATCAAGAGCACGACGAGTTCGACCCTTTTCCAAATCTCTAGTCATTGCTATTCTTTTATTTTGTTGATGATCCCCAACCCGGACCTATCAACTGGCGCCATCTGTGGGAATAATTGGCTAAGACGTCGATTTCTCTAAAATATATATATATATATATATATATATTTGTTTTCCCATTCAAATATTACTAAGATTATCATTCGTTTTCCAAGACATCGCCTCTTTTTCTCTTTGGTTATTTTAAATCATCTAATGAAATTGTCTGTCCTGAATGGTTGTTAACCTATTAATTGGTAAATCATGATTGATATTTTCCAAATTTATCTGTAGATTCAAGGAAGAACAACCACTGCATCTTCAAAAGAAGAGGCTAACTCCCAGGAGTTCACACTATTAAAGTATGTATTTGGGAAAATTGATTAAAAATATGTAGATATTCATTTTTTAGGAGAATCTAACTGAAAAATTCTTTCTGGGATATCCCCTGCTTTTTAGAGAATACAAGGAAGAAAGTAAGAAATTTCATCATCAAGGGAAAACTTCGGAAAGAGAAGAACCTGTACAAGACATCTGGTGAGTAAAAATATTCACTAGATAGTCAAAATAAAAATAAAAAGGATTTTTGACTAAGAAGCGGGATAAGTGGACGGTAAGCCCTGGCAAAAGATCCAGGCTCAAGAAGCTATCACGGTTCGGTCAAATCTTCAACAATATGCAGTAGGTGAAGATTAAAATGCCTAAAGCTATTGGATGTAACCCATTTAAAGCATATGGGATCCAGGATTATTGGTATAAGTCTCACCCATATTATAAAAGCCCTAATTTAAAAGTGTTAGGCATCTGGAACAATAAATTAATAAGGAAATTGTTCATATCCTTTTTCAGATCTCGAACTATGGAGCAAAACTCCGAAATAGGTCAGATACTAGGATCCCAGCATCACGAGCAAATGGATACCCCCCCACCTGGGTTTAATATGTGCCCTGGATCTACATTGGCCACCCAAGGGAGTGGCAATACAGAACCTGCATTCTCACCACTTACGCTTCAACAAATGAAAAACATGATTGACGGAGCTCTCGAAGGAGCTATTGACAGGCGTCTGACAGCTATGGGAGTTAACCTAACAACTCCCACGAGCCATCTTAATCCGCTCTCCCTGAAAGGGGACAAAGGAGCCTAAGGAAAGGGAAAATATAAAAATATTGATAAAGCTACAGATCCAAAGATCCTCCAGGATCTAGCGACCAAATTACCACAGATCCAAGAGGAGGAAAGATTCACGGACTGTGAGTCATCTGATGATGATATTCAGGGAGATGCTCCCGAAACAGAGGCCAACCTCACTGATACGCTCAAAAAGCAAATTTAAGAGTAGCAAGAATAGATGAGAATCATGGCTACTGTAACGCCCCGACTCAAGAAATTTAGGGCGCTACCAAACGCAAACGAAGAAAGAAGAAATTAAAAAAAATGTCAAGAATAAACTATTCAATTCAATAACTACGAATCCTACTTGAAAATTTGAAATCGAATAAACTTTATCTCAAATGAGTTTGCTAGTCAACCTCCAATAAAATGAGAGTTGAATAGTCAAATCAAAACCTCAGAACTACGACAAAGTAGAGCATTTAATATATTACGAAATAATTTACATAATTATAAAACTCATACAACCAGTCAGCGGAAGCATTTAAGTAGTAGTATCTTGACCAAAATATACATAGTTTGACCTGAATATATAAAAGAACAAAAGTTGGGTCAACTAAACACAGTCCGTGAGTCCACGTCGCCCGCCTTTCTTCACTCCATACCTATAAAATAGTTTGAAAATATTTTGGGGGTGAGTGCCAAAGACACCCAGTGGGCAATACATACATATATGCTTTCGTCATGAATATTGCATCATAGAAATGTAGTTGCTTTCATATAACATGGGCTCATATATAACATTGTGTGGAGACAGACTCTATGTGGCCACATAAACATAGTGTATTGTGAACATTGTAGGAATTCCATATGCAAGTTATGTCAATCCACGTATGAGCATAGTAAAATAGTTTGGATCATAGACGTAAAGCTTTTGTAAAAAAAATAGCTGTAGGTTTTGAAAATAACCCACCTTATAATTGCAGTAAACAGTAGTGAGCTTGTCTGCTAGCTTTAGTTCAGGTGCCTTGGAGCTTGATCTATAACACAAGATCTAAGTTAAGTATTGTAAACTTGCAGGCTTGAAGTTAATCTAAGAATATAGTTTAATTAGTTCAACCTGTATGCTTGGCCCGTTTCTGTTTTAGATAATATTATAAGTTTTAGTATAAATTCTTCCAACTTATACGTTAAATCATAGTTGTAACAATGAATAAATTAAGTCTAATATTTAGTCCACTGCGTGGATCCAATTCCTTTAATTGATTAAAGACGAAATCCCTCTCTAATCGACGATGCCGCCGCGCTGCCATCGCCTCCGTCGTCTGCCTGGTCGCCGCCGCATCAACTGAGTCGACTCCACTAAATTTTTGTTTCAATATAATCTCATTTTCTCTTAGTTATCAATAGCCAACTCAGTCCCAAAATCGTTCTTCCATCATCTCCCTCGTTCAGCTACAACGTATCTTATATCTCTTCTCCTTCAATTCATTTTTTTACACACTAGACCTCTGGCTATGTAATTCACGCCGCTGTGACCTAGCACACCACAATTATACTTTCTTGCCTCTCTTCCTTATTTCTCTCCTTGCATATTTTTCCTTTTCCTTCTACGGCGATAACTACAGCCACCGTTGATGCCGGAAACCATACATATTATAAAAACATTGATCGCCGAGATCCTCTGATGCAGCCGCGGTGCTGCCCGTCGCCCGCAGCAGTAGCCCGGTGAGCTTTTAGCTCATCGTTGGTCGCCGATAATTCTACTTTCGACTACCGCCGATAGCCGTCTAGTTTTCTCAAACCCCAAGCTTTTACTCTACTGCTCTTCTCTCCCTATTATTATATTCTTCCTTTAATTCTTATTTCTCTTTCCATAATCAAATAGATATTTGTAGTATAAGAAATTAGTCTAGTTCAATTACGCATATATGTATACGAATTGGTTTTGGAATAACCTTTGAGATAGAAGTTCTAAAATTTGTATTTTATTCCTCTAATTGATTGAACAAATAAATAAAGAATCGAAGGAAGGAGATGAACAATACTTACTCGGAGTATATCAAGATCAAGAGAAGAAAAATTGAAAAGGTGTGGTTTGCTGTGATTGTAGAACGAATAAGGTCTGATGGAAAGTGAAGTTGGATGTGTTTAGATTTTTGTTTGAGAGTTCTAATCTGCAATCGTTTTAGGAGAGATATGAGAGTTTCCTTTTGCAGAGATGACACCTGTTGATCTCATGAGACGTGGAAGAAGAAGCAGGAAAGGAATAGGGAGTGATGTGTTAAAACATGTATATCTAAAGAATATGGTTATCAAAAGTCATAATCTCCTGTGTTGTTTCTTTGTTCACCTTTGTTCCTTGGACAATTGTAGAGATCGTTCCCCATTTTCTTACATCGATAGCATACGTTCTTTCCAAGTAAACACTCTCCATAATGTCTCTTGTTACATTTTTGGCATAATGGCTTCTCGTTTTGGTTACGCAGGTTATTATCCTCCCCTATCTTAGCTTGTTTTTCGGCCCTATTCTCATTTGGCTCTTGATTGTCACCTTTCCTCTTTCCCTTAGAGCCACTAACCTTTCTATCGTCAGATTGAAGCAATGATTCGATATCTTAGGCTCGTTCAAGGGTTTCCGCGTAAGTTGTCGCACCTCGTCCCGCAAGAGAAACACTTATTTCAGTTCGTAACCCTCTCCTAAAACGAAGTGCCTTCTTTTCATCCGTGTCAACCCATTGAGGAGCATAGCGAGAGAGTTGGTTGAACTTCCTATCATATTCATGTATTGTCAAACTTCCTTGTCGAAGATACAAGAACTCATTTTCCTTCCGCTCACGATAACAATTTGGAATATATTTTTGCATCAGCGCCTGCTTGAACTCGTCCCAAGTCAGATTAGTTAGTTGTTCCGCAGTTAGAGTTCGGCTATGAGACTCCCACCAATAGTCTGCATCTCCTGCAAGTTGAAATAGAGCACACGCCACACGACGCCTTTCCTCGCAAGCTATATGATTGAAAATCCGTTCTAAGGCTCGTAGCCACACTTCTGCTTCTAACGGGTCTCCTTGTCCATCAAAAGTTGGTGGAGTATAACGCCTAAATTGCTCGACGATTTGACTAATATCTTCTTGCTGGGCATTGCGACCTTGCCCTTGTTGTCTTCTTGGCGGCATCCTATGCACGCATGTTAAGTTAGAGTGAGTAAGGCATGAATGTGAATAAGAAATATGTAACGCTGCATAAATAACAAAAATAATCATGAACGTAGTCACCAAAAAAAAAAAAATTCTCGTAGAGAAAACTTTCCATAATTATATAAAATTCAATAATTGCCACTCGGTCGAACTTTAAACTTCTAAGAACTTATACAAACATGCATCTATCCCAAGGCTCGTAACAAAGTCGTGATAACAAAACAATATAATAGTTTCTCTTCCAAAGTCTTGGTGCCGGGGTGTCCTATCTTAAATTGAAAACAACATTTCCAAGTTAATAGATGTAGCTTGTAATCCCGCGATGCTTTCATGTATACGTTCATTGTTCTTCTTATAATGATTCTATTTCTAGAGAAACTTAAAAGCAGTGAAGATTAAGATAAGTTCACTAAATAGGTGGTAATTGATCTATGCTTCAAGTCCATCTAAGTTCATAGGTATTGGATAATATAAATAGTTAAGACTAGACATTGGCAAAGGCAAACAAATAGGTTCTTGTAAAGTAAAGTAGATTTCAAAATAAAATTTTGTACTTCGCACTTTAAATTTGTTCAAGCTTATGCACCTTGAAAAATCATAGTAAATAACTTTAAGAACACAGTAGTTATTTTGCAAATATTGTTTGAACCTAATTCAAGAAATTTAAATTTATAAAGTTTCATACTTGGAAGAAGTAGGCGTGACGTGGAGTCGTGGACTAGCAATTGGTGAATAGGAAATATTGGTACACATTTGAATTTTTACTATATATATATATATATAACACAGGCCTACGGAAGGTAGACCTGCTCTGATACCACCTGTAACGCCCCGACTCAAGAAATTTAGGGCGCTACCAAACGCAAACGAAGAAAGAAGAAATTAAAAAAAATGTCAAGAATAAACTATTCAATTCAATAACTACGAATCCTACTTGAAAATTTGAAATCGAATAAACTTTATCTCAAATGAGTTTGCTAGTCAACCTCCAATAAAATGAGAGTTGAATAGTCAAATCAAAACCTCAGAACTATGACGAAGTAGAGCATTTAATATATTACGAAATAATTTACATAATTATAAAATTCATACAACCAGTCAGCGGAAGTATTTAAGTAGTAGTATCTTGACCAAAATATACATAGTTTGACCCGAATATATAAAAGAACAAAAGTTGGGTCAACTAAACACAATCCGTGAGTCCACGTCGCCCGCCTTTCTTCACTCCATACCTATAAAATAGTTTAAAAATATTTTGGGGGTGAGTGCCAAAGACACCCAGTGGGCAATACATACATATATGCTTTCGTCATGAATATTGCATCATAGAAATGTAGTTGCTTTCATATAACATGGGCTCATATATAACATTGTGTAGAGACAGACTCTATGTGGCCACATAAACATAGTGTATTGTGAACATTGTAGGAATTCCATATGCAAGTCATGTCAATCCACGCATGAGCATAGTAAAATAGTTTGGATCATAGACGTAAAGCTTTTGTAAAAAAAATAGCTGTAGGTTTTGAAAATAACCCACCTTATAATTGCAGTAAACAGTAGTGAGCTTGTCTGCTAGCTTTAGTTCAGGTGCCTTGGAGCTTGATCTATAACACAAGATCTAAGTTAAGTATTGTAAACTTGCAGGCTTGAAGTTAATCTAAGAATATAGTTTAATTAGTTCAACCTGTATGCTTGGCCCGTTTCTGTTTTAGATAATATTATAAGTTTTAGTATAAATTCTTCCAACTTATACGTTAAATCATAGTTGTAACAATGAATAAATTAAGTCTAATATTTAGTCCACTGCGTGGATCCAATTCCTTTAATTGATTAAAGACGAAATCCCTCTCTAATCGACGATGCCGCCGCGCTGCCATCGCCTCCGTCGTCTGCCTGGTCGCCGCCGTATCAACTGAGTCGACTCCACTAAATTTTTGTTTCAATATAATCTCATTTTCTCTTAGTTATCAATAGCCAACTCAGTCCCAAAATCGTTCTTCCATCATCTCCCTCGTTCAGCTACAACGTATCTTATATCTCTTCTCCTTCAATTCATTTTTTTACACACTAGACCTCTGGCTATGTAATTCACGCCGCTGCGACCTAGCACACCACAATTATACTTTCTTGCCTCTCTTCCTTATTTCTCTCCTTGCATATTTTTCCTTTTCCTTCTACGGCGATAACTACAGCCACCGTTGATGCCGGAAACCATACATATTATAAAAACATTGATCGCCGAGATCCTCTGATGCAGCCGCGGTGCTGCCCGTCGCCCGCAGCAGTAGCCCGGTGAGCTTTTAGCTCATCGTTGGTCGCCGATAATTCTACTTTCGACTACCGCCGATAGCTGTCTAGTTTTCTCAAACCCCAAGCTTTTACTCTACTGCTCTTCTCTCCCTATTATTATATTCTTCCTTTAATTCTTATTTCTCTTTCCATAATCAAATAGATATTTGTAGTATAAGAAATTAGTCTAGTTCAATTACGCATATATGTACACGAATTGGTTTTGGAATAACCTTTGAGATGGAAGTTCTAAAATTTGTATTTTATTCCTCTAATTGATTGAACAAATAAATAAAGAATCGAAGGAAGGAGATGAACAATACTTACTCGGAGTATATCAAGATCAAGAGAAGAAAAATTGAAAAGGTGTGGTTTGCTGTGATTGTAGAACGAATAAGGTCTGATGGAAAGTGAAGTTGGATGTGTTTAGATTTTTGTTTGAGAGTTCTAATCTGCAATCATTTTAGGAGAGATATGAGAGTTTCCTTTTGCAGAGATGACACCTGTTGATCTCATGAGACGTGGAAGAAGAAGCAGGAAATGAATAGGGAGTGATGTGTTAAAACGTGTATATCTAAAGAATATGGTTATCAAAAGTCATAATCTAATATAAAGTTAATTAGCTAATGTAATTATCCTAATAAGACTATATAGTATTTGGGCTCCATCTAGTAAAAACGGCCTAGCTATCCAAACAATATGTCCATTACTTTATATATATATATTTTTTAA
Organism: Mentha longifolia; assembly: GCA_001642375.2. Classification (NCBI taxonomy): domain Eukaryota; kingdom Viridiplantae; phylum Streptophyta; class Magnoliopsida; order Lamiales; family Lamiaceae; genus Mentha; species Mentha longifolia. Next base: position 24,492,427 of record CM038115.1, read on the forward strand.
GCCCAATATTAAAGGTTTGGGGTGTTACAGCTACAGAATTAGAAGAGCTGCGCAGAGCACACTATGCTTCTGAAAAAAAGAGTATAGGTGAATCCATTCCCCACATGGATGGGTTGGGGGAGGTTTCTGTCACTAAAGTTGGCAAAGAGAATAAATTCGAGTATGGTCATAATTATATTAATGAGAATAGCCCTTTCTCAGCCGACATACAAACAGACCCGATCCCGAAAAATTTCAAGTCAGTGTCTTGTGATTACAATGGACAAGGTGACCCGGAAGAACACCTCATGAAGTTTGAGAGCCTGTGCCTCCTGCACCAATATTCGGAAGGGGTCAAATGCTGGGTTTTCTTAACTACTCTGTCGGCACCTGCACAGCAATGGTTCCATCAGTTGCCCAGATCCTCCATTCATTCCTTTAAGGATCTGAGGGAGATTTTTTTACACCAATTCGTGAGTTCTAAGAAATCCACCAAGAATTCGCTATATCTAACAACGGTTAAACAAGGAGTCAATGAAAGTTTGAGAGACTATATGACTCGCTTTAATGAGGCGATCTTGGAGATCCCAGGGGTGGAAGCTACCTTGAAGATACACTCCTTTGTGGAAGGGCTAAGGCCGGGCCATTTTTTCGCCTTCTAATGAAGAAGCCAGCAGATACGTTCGATGAACTATTGGCCAGGGTGCAAAAATACATTAACATGGAAGAGGCGATGATAGCCAAAAAATCTGATACTGCATTTAAAAGGAAAAAGAAGCCTGAAGAAAAGAAAAGGAGTGCTGCAGAAGCCAGGAAACCTGAACGAAATGAAAAATTCCAGAGGTCTTTCACTCCTCTCACAAGGTCACCGGCCGACCTCTTAGAAATTGTGATAAAGAAGCCTGGGATACAGATTCCTCCTAATAGGGAACAGCCTCCTACGAAGCCGCAGTCAGACAAATTCTGCAGATTCCATAATGATTATGGGCACACGACGAATGACTGTCAAAATTTGAAGATCGCAATCAAAAATTTGATCCAAGAAAGGGAATTACTAGAGTATGTTCGGCAAGAATCAGGACAATCCAAAAGACGAAAAGAGGACAGAGATCCCAAAAATGCTGGTAATGAACAGCCAAGAGAGGCCCCTGGGAAGAGGGGGGTCATAGCAATGATTTATGGAGGTCCCACAGGGGGAGATTCCAACAGAAGCCGAAAGGCTCGTGCCCGGGAAATCCAGATGCTAGATCGGCATGGGATGTTCCAGATCGAGAAAGGACCACCACTCCCCGAAATATCGTTCGGGCCTCAGGATGATATATCCTTAGCGCATCCCCATGATGACGCATTGGTTATATCGGTTGAAATAGAGCGATATGATGTCAAAAGAGTATTTGTAGATACAGGAGCAGCTGTCAATGTAATATTTGAAGACTGCTTCAACCAGATGGCCATCCAAAAACCATTGAATTGGGTCATGATGGATTTACACGGCTTTGCTGGAGGCACTGTCATGTCCCTGGGATCTGTGGATCTCATACTAACTTTAGGCGACGGAGATCTGCGGGTATCCAAGCCCGTTACTTTTCTAGTGGTCAGACAAAAATCATCATACAATGTCATATTGGGCAGAACAACTTTAAGTCTCTTCCAAGTGGTAGTATCTACTTATCATCTTATGATGAAATTCCCAGTCGGGGGCAAAGTCGGACATGCCTCGGGCGATCAGGTGCTCTCCAGGCAATGTTATATGCAATCAGTAAAAGCCGGGGAAGCCAGAAAGAGGGCTATGCCTGAATCAGAAAATCTCAAAAGTAAAGAGGAAAAGAAATGCAAGCTAGCAGATCCTGATGAGAAAGAAGCTTCATACCAGATGCAGTCTGCTGAAGAATTATTGCAGGTGGAATTGTTCCCCAACAAAACGGGATTCACCACTAAGATAGGCACTCAGATGCCAGATCTCATAGCCAAGCAGCTGGTGAGCTGTTTAAGGCAAAATGCAGATGTCTTTGTATTCTCCTCGGCTGACCTAGTGGGGGTCAAACCGGATGTAGCATTACATTGCTTAAATGTAGATCCCAATGTGAAACCTGTCAAGCAAAACTTAAGGCAATTCAAACCTGAAAAGGACAAGGTCATACGAGAAGAATAGCAAAGCTACTGGAGGCAGGGCACATACGGGAAGTCCAGTTCCCAGAATGGTTGTCTAACGCAGTAATGGTGCCCAAATGAAGTACTGGAACATGGCGTATGTGTATAGATTTTCGCGATCTGAACAAAGCCTGTCCAAAAGACCACTATCCTTTACCAAGGATAGATCAGTTGGTGGACTCCACGTCAGGATATAAGCTGCTGTCACTAATGGATGCCTACCAAGGGTACCATCAGGTGAAGATGAATCCCTCAGATGTCCCAAAGGCTGCCTTTGGAGTATGTGCAGGAACCTTCGAGTTTCAAAGTATGCTTTTTGGCTTGAAAAATGCGGGGGCTACATACCAAAGGATGATGGATAAAATATTTAAAAGCCAGATCGGGAGAAATATGGAGGTATATGTGGATGATATTTTGGCCAAAAGTGCAAAAGCAATAGACTATATACAGGACCTGCAGGAGGTCTTCGCGGTAGCCAGATCCTACCACCTGAAATTAAATCCGGCAAAATGCTCCTTTAGGGTACAGTCAGGGAAATTTTTAGGGTACATGGTAACCCCTAGGGGCATAGAGGTTAATCAAGCAAAAGTCCAAGCTGTTTTGGACATGGCACCACCAAGAAATATAAGAGAAATACAAAGGCTAAATGGTCGGATTATGGCTTTAAGTCGTTTCATATCCAGGTCTGCGGACAGAAGCCTCCCGTTCTTCAAAATATTGAGAAAGGGTAGTAAATTTGATTGGACGGAAGAATACCAAGAGACATTCGAGGATCTGAAAATGCATCTAGCCTCGCTACCCCTATTAACCAAACCCCTACCTATGGAAGTATTGTACTTATACTTTGCAGTAGGAAATGAGGCCTTGAGCTCTGTGCTTATCAGGGAAGAAGGATCTACCCAGAAGCTAATATACTATACCAGCAGAATGATCCAGGGACCTGAAACTAGGTACACGGATATCGAGAAGGCTGCACTAGCTATCATAACGACAACTAGGAAACTGAGATCCTATTTTCTCTCCCATCGAGTGATAATACAGACAAATGTGCCGCTGAAGCAGGTCTTGGGAAAGCCTGATTTATCGGGGAGAATGGTAAAGTGGGCTATAGAGTTCAGTGAATATGATGTAGATTTTGAGCTCAGAATAGCTATAAAAGCCCAAGCTCTGGCCGATTTCATACAGGAAACTACCCGGGTGGAACAAGAAGAACCCGACTTGTGAAAGGCTTATGTAGATGGGTCGGTATCAAAAGAAAAAGATGGAGTGGGCATATATATACAATCCCCAGTAAAGCAAGAACATCGCTTTGCGATTAAGCTCAACTTCCCTGTCTCTAACAACGAAGCTGAGTATGAAGCTCTGATCAGGTGCCTGTATATCTTGATAGATATGGAAGCAGGTCATGCTATCGTTCACTCGGACTCTCAGCTTGTCATCCACCATGTGTTAGGGGCCTGTGATAAAAAGGAAAAAAGGATTGTAACTGAGTTATTAAAGAAATTGGTAAAGGTGGAAATAAGGCAGATCCCTAAAGAGGAAAATATCGAGGCTGATCGCCTTGCGAGAATAGCCAGTACGGTGGAAGGAACCTGGGAAAGTGATCTGACATTACTGAACACAGATGCCCGATCTGGAGCATTAGACATTTACTCCATAACAAAGATGAAAGATTGGAGAGTACCTATCATTCAAATCCTGAAATCAAGTGATCAGAATAAAAGCCCTAACAGTTCGGTAGAAAAAGGCATAAGAATTAAATTCTTCTTGATGGGAGGTTTCCTTTATAGGAGATCATTCACTCATCCTTTGCAGGCCAAGTCTGCAGCTTAAACCCATTTTCTCTCTTATAAATACATGTACCCTAGCTCATTATCATAGACGAATTCCCTCATAATTCAACACAAGATAAGTGAGGCTAGGGTTGAGTGTGAGAGAGAGGAGGACGTCGTTGATTAACACGTATTTTATGTGCATGTTGAGTGTGTTTTGCATGTGTTTAAGTCTTAATTAGGGTGCTTAAATGTTAGAAATGCTAGGGTTTCTTAACTTGTAGCATATATTTTACTTTTCTCGTTTCTTTTCGGTTTTTGATCTATTTTTGTAAGAATTGGAAAGAGCATTCATGTGACTAAGGATCGAAAGCTAGAAATGAGGAAGAGTCGAGTTTGATTAGGGTGAAACCTAGGGTTAAGAATGTGGAATTTGAATTTATAAAGTTAGGTTTTCACTCGTTCAAGTTTGTTTATGTTTTCCTCATTCTCTCGAGTCTCTTTGTGTCTTTTTTCAGGTTAATGAAGAACTAATTTGGCCAAATTGTTCATTCCATGTCGAAGAGGAGTTCGTTAGGAAGCCATAGCAAAAAGCGGTTCGTAAATCGGAGTTCATACGAGAGAGAACGGGCGAAAATAGGGAAGTCGCGCAAAAGAGAAGACGGAGTTGACCGGTCAAGGAAAGAGGATCGGTGGTTGACCGGCGGTCTGCCAGACCGTCGGCTAGGCCGCCGTGGAAGACAGAGAATATGGCGGTCTGGGCCGGCGGTCTGCCAGACCGCCGGCAACCTCCCAGACGGCCGGTTGGCCGAAAATTCCTAACTTAAGGGGCAAGTTTGGCTCGCCCAAACTCGCCCCGGTTCATCCCGTTTCGCCCCGATTCGACTCAAATTTGATTTTCAATGTATTTAATCCTAGAATTCACCCCATTTGTATTTTTTTTTGGCATATTTTTAATCTCCCAAGAACCCTAGAATATTTCCCTCTTTCCTTTTTAGTATTTTGAAGATTGTTGAAGCTATACTTTGTGGATTTGCAATTGAAGACCATCTTCTTCTTCCTTATTAAATTCTCTTTCTTTTAAGCATGATTTCATTTACTTTCTATAGTTTAATTCCTTCAATTATCTAGCTAAATTTCTCTTTGGTTCCAATATATGAAGATATGATCTAGATCACTAGGTTTTTGGATTTTGTTGTTGGATTTACCTTCTAACTCATATGTGTTAGATCCGGGTTGAAGATCAACAACAATAAAAATAAGAATCGAATTCGTGAAGGATTGAGTCCTTAGAATGAATATAAGAATTAGCGAGAGGAGGATCGAATCCTCTAGATCCTAGTGAATGGCCTTCAATTCCAGCTCATATCGCCGGGAACCTTGAAGAATTCTGCAAAACAAAGCCGGAGGAGCGGGTGGGGGTCCTCCGGGAAGAACCTCCGACGCCCAAGTCAGTATCAAGTACTGGAAAAATTGTTGAGGTTTCTTGGAGAAGAAACCTCTAGAGTGAGTGTGTGTTGATTCGCGCTAGAAGCACGTAATCTTCAGTGTAAAGTTTAGAGTGAGAGAGTTGTTACCAAATATGTAGTGGTTGCTATATATTTATAGTTGTAGAAGAGGTGGTGGCATTCCTATGAATTTTCTTTGTTGTAAAGGGCAATATTAATTATGCTAGTATTTTTAGAGAAGATTCTAGCTATTCAAGGAAGAAGCTAGATCCTTGGGGAAAATGCTAGATCTTTAGGGAAGATGCTAACTTCTCGGAGATGCTAGATCCTGAGGGAAGGTGCAGATGCCTGGATCTACACGGGAGATGCCAGATCCCAAGAAAGATGGCAGATCCTTGAAGAAGATGGTAGGTCCTGAGGGAAGGTGCAGATGCCTGGATCTACACAAGAGATGCCAGATCCCAAGAAAGATGGCAGATCCCTGAAGAAGATGGTAGCTCCTGAGGGAAAATGGTAGATCCCTCAAGGAAGATGCTCTATCGGCCAGATGCTAGCATCTTCAAGGAAAATGCTAGACCCTGAAGGGAGAGCTCTTTGAGCCAGATGCTAGACCCTGAAGGGAGAGCTCTCTAGGCTAGATACTATGTCTTTTGGCTACTTTCCGGGAGTATTTTCATAGAAGGCTTTATTCAAGCTCAAGGGTTATGCCTTGTCGTTCATTCAAAGGACAAGTGTCTCTTCCCCATTCGCTTATTCTCAACTAGTGATGCCACGTATTACTATGACGTGGAAGGAGCTGATTTAGTCCCTATCAATATGTCTTGTGGTTTGGGACTTGATTTTATTGCATGATTGATTGGCCATCATTGAGTGCATACAAGGTGTTTGGTTAAATGCTTAGTAGGTTTTAGTTCATAACACTTGGCATCAAATCACAACATATTAGTAATTCTTGCTAATAGGAGATTCTAGATAATTAATTGAGCTATTAGGAGTTAATTTATGCATCTTGAGACCTAGCGGAGATAGATGTCATAGGTTAATCCACTAATATTGATTGCTTCGAGAGAAGAATTGATGTTTACTATATATAGAACTCCCATATGAATTAGATTAAAATGGCTAATCCATGCAAATCCTAAAACCTAGGCCTCTTGAGATTATCGGATTATATTTGGAACCAAGCTTTCTACTATTGTTTGTTAACTCTTGATATTAGTTGTTGTTTAGTTTGTCACTTTTCAATTACATTGCTTGATAGAATTAAGAAAACATAAAAACATGATATCTTGTAGCTTGGATAGTAGGTTTAGTAGCTAGGTTACTACTTGAATCTCTTACGCCCTTGCATTCCCTGTGGTTCGACTCGAATACACTATTCGATTATCATTGCATCCTCCTACCCTCAAAAGTAGGGCGGATCAGTCGTCGACCTTTGGAAGAAGGGAGAACGGCGGCGGCAGTTTTGTGGTGACCGGAATCCTTCGTGGCTGAATTCGTAGCGTGCTGTCCATCCAGTATCGAATTCGAGCAAGGGAACAGATCGGAAGATCTTCCAGCGAGCTCCATCACACGAGATCAATTCTAAAGGTAATATTGATTAAACATCTTATGATTGTATTTAATTCATAGGACCATGATTAGGTTTGAATCAAATAAATCATAACCGAAAATGAATCTTTGGGGGCATGAATCATTCTTCGCTGATTGGTTCCTTCAATTGGTATCAGAGCCCATGGTTATTTATTTTCGGCTCTATGGCTGATTCGATTCATATTTTGCATGATTTAATCGAATGAATGTTGTCGTATGTCGCTTTTCATGGTGTTAGTCATTTTTCGGTGCCGATTTGGCAATAATTGTAATTTTAATCGTGAGAAAATAAGGTGCGATTTAGATTAGGAATTATTTTTGTTTTTTGTTTGTAATAATGCTGCATGAGACGAAGAACACGAAGAACGAGAGAGAACACTGATCGGATGACCGCCGCACGCGGAGGCGCGTGTGCGATACGTGCCAACCAATGCGCGTGTGATCGCCAATCGGGGTCGTCTTCTTCATCCAGCAAGCTCATCGGGTCTTCAGCAATTATGCTGAAGGCTGATGACGATGGCTGGATTGGAGGACGGCGTCGGAGGCAGCGTCAATCGCGAATACATCGATGGTGGTGCGGCGGAACCCTAATTAGGGTTCGACGTCGCAAGGTCCACGTCCAAGCTGCATGATCGACGGGCAAGGGATGTTACAAGTCCCAGCCATGGGTTCGATGCAGCAGCAGTCGATCAAGGACGCAGCAGAATCGCCTGAGTTGCAACTGAAGCGGCGGAATCCTGCTAGGGTTTCGGCCGCAGTTATTGGTTACAGTAGATGACGGCGAACGGCATTGCGGCAGTGGACATTCGATACAGTGGGAGCGGCTGGAGAAGACGATGACAGCAGCAGCAGCAAGCTCGGAGGCAGCGATCGGAGGTGAAGCCTCAGCCGACCAATTACAAAAATCGCAAATTGCGATTTAGTCCTGCGTATTCGTGCGCTTATGGCTGGACCTCGGCTTGTACGTAGCTAGGCTCGGGTGCGACGAGGTGGATCCGGATTGGGGCCAGCTCGTCGTGAGTTCGGTGCTCAGCGTACGAGGTGAACGAAGGGCTAAGATGGGCAGCGACTTCGTAGTTCGCGAGATCGCGATCACTTCGGCAGCCCTTCTGCGCGTTCGAGCTGGGCTCGAGTTCGACGGGTAAGCTCGGCTTGAGCTTACTCGTTATGAGTTCGGCAGATTCAGACGCGGGTTCGGGATTGGGTGAGAGTTCGGGCCGTATGGTGTCGGCCCAGCCCGGTTAGCTCGGCCTGAAATTTCAAAAAATTAGAGAATAAATTTTGAATTAAAAATTTATTTATTTTTCGGGAGGAACAGGAGATCAAGACGACAGACATTCAAGACCGGAGCCTGTTCCGGAATTTATTTTATTTTGTAATAGAATAGATTAGACAGGAGTAGTCACACCACAAAAAATGAGTTTTTATTTTTGTTTTTATCTCATTTTTCTTATCAAAGCATGCTACGGATGCAATTTAATTTTAAGTATGCATGTTTTGCCTGTCGAGGTGAATAAATTGCGCTTAGTCGAGCATATTTTAGGATTGTCAATATAAGCATAATTTAATTTTCTTGCGAGCATGTTTTATTTGTTGCATTTAGAAAATTATGCTTAGGAGTATGTGGCAACATGATCTAGCATGTCGACAAACCTTTTGAAAGAAAAATACTAAGCGGATAAAAACATTTATTTAAAAATGTTAAGACCTCCATAATTTGATCTTAATGTGAAGTTTTGGTAAAAGTGTGTAAACGATCACACGAACGTGGCTTGCACATTTTATCGAAATAAGTTCACTAGAGTTAAGATTTCTTAACAAAAATGTTTTAATCAAAATGAGTAGTGGGAGCTATTTTAAGTAAACGTCCACACTAACGTGGCTTGCTTAAAATCGTAACTACGGATTTCTCTAGAGTTTTGATTAATAACAAAGATAGCTTAAGGAAAATGGTTTAATTTTCTAAGTTAAGCTAAAATTATGGTTAAAAGCTTAGATATTAGTTATGATACAACTCCCCAACGGAGTCGCTTTCTTAACTAATATGGTCTAGTAAGGTTCAACTATTAATTTTATTTGCCATAAAGAAATAAGGTTGGCTAGAGAATAAAATTAAAGATCGGGTATCTGGTCGAGTAACGAGAACGTAAACGTCCACACGAACGTGGCTTGCAGTCGGCGTTACTTGGGCTGTTGAAGGTTTCGTTAAATATTGGTTTATCAAAAGGTTACAATATTTACGTTATGAATTTATGCTTACACTTTTCTTACGAGTGTCTACTTGTTTATTATTTTCAGATATGACTTTAGGCCCGTTGATTAATGTTCTCACTTCGAGTCCTTTCAATGGCTCTAACTTTTTGGAATGGAGAAAAAATCTCAAAGCTGTCCTAGTTGCTGGCCAGTACACTAATGTGCTCGCACTTCCTGCCCCTCCTACTCTCACTGAAAGGTCATCTCAGAAAGATAGAGATGATCATAAGAAATGGCATGAAGCGAATGACAAAGCAAGAAAACTTGTCATGTCTTCACTATCGGGTGGGATGCAGTATATGGTAGGCCATTTGATTACTGCTTCCAGCATGATCGAGACTCTCGAGGATATCTTTGATGATGACAAGATGCCCAACATTAAGTTGGATTCCACGGCGGTTAAAGTTGCGGAAAAACAGTTGGGATGCACTCTAACATTGAAAGATGTGGAAGAGAGGATCAGAAACAACAGAAAGTAGAGAGCTTTGCTGAGTGGGAGCATTAGGGATGCCGAGATCACGGTGGTTGCGAATGACATCAAGCCGAAAGGTAATGTCAAGGCCACTGGCGGCGTCAAGAAAGGGAAATGGAAAGGAAGGTGCTTCAACTGCAACAAGACGGGACATTGGAAGGCTGACTGCCCTCTAAAGAAGAAGAATGGAGGTACGTCTTACTCATATGTAACTGAAACATGCTTAGCTGCAAGTTCTACCCTGACTTGGGTAGTAGATACGGGCGCAACTGACCATGTATGTTACACCTTGCAGGGGTTTCTGCAGAAAAGGGAACTGAGTGAAGGCGAGATTTCCATCTCCATGGGCGATGCATCGAGAGTTGCAGCTATCGCAGTTGGAGATTTTCATTTTGGTTTTGGACATTCTGTTTTAGTTTTGAGAGATGTTTTATTTGTGTCGGTGTTTCGGCGAAACTTGATTTCTGTTTTGAAACTTTTTGACGATGGTTACTCTGTGGTTTTTGATAGTGGCGTTTCTATCATGAAAAATAATGAGATTATCATTTCTGGCATACTCTCTGGTTCTCTCTATACTATAAACTATCCAATAAATGCATATTCTTCTTCTTATAATGCTACCTCTTCATCGAATCCAAGAAAAAGAAAAAGTTCTTTTCAAATGAATCAAACCTATCTTTGGCATTTACGATTGGGTCACATCATCCAAAAGATGATTCAAAGGTTGGTTAGTCATGGTGTTTTGGAAAGATTCCAAATAGAAATATTACCAACATGTGAATCTTGTTTGGAAGGAAAGATGGTGACTAGACCTTTCAAAGCCAAAGGAAATAGAGCTTCCGAGTTACTGGAATTGATTCATTCTGACCTGTGTGGACCGATGTCAACACAAGCTCAAGGAGGTTACGAGTATTTCGCTACCTTTATTGACGATTACTCGAGATACGATTATATTTACCTACTTCGCCTCAAGTTCAAGTGCTTTGACAAGTTCAAAGAGTTCAAGTCGGAAGTGGAGAAGAGATTAGGTAAAAGTATCAAGTCATTACGATCTGATCGTGGTGGCGAGTACCTCAGTACTGAGTTCAAGGCTTATCTGTCAGAAAATGGGATAACATCCCAGTTGACTACACCAGGAATGCCCCAACAGAACGGTGTAGCTGAGAGAAGAAATCGAACTCTTTTGGAAATGGTTAGATCGATGATGAGCTATGCACCTCTGCCAATTTCGTTTCGGGGATATGCCCTGGAAACACCAGGTTATCTCCTCAATCTAGTACCTTCTAAATCGGTAAGTAAAACTCCTTCCGAATTATGGACAAGGCGCAAGCCCAGCTTGGGTCATATTCGGCTTTGGGAAAGTCCAGCACACGTGCTGAACAAGGAGGCCGATAAATTAGGTTCTAGAATTGAGTTAGGTTGTTTATTGGATATCCAAAAGGAACGAAAGGTGGCTACTTTTATGGTACTCACGATCAAAATGGCACGAAGCTACATCTGTATCGAATCACTGGCAAAAGTCCCCAAGCGTGACGCCGGGATTCCTCCTAGGCGATTCGCTAATGATCGCCAAGGGAACTATAATCGTATCTCACCTCGGCGAGATGTAATTTCACCTCGTCGCCATGCTGACTCACCTCGATGAAGCGAAGACAACTACCGAGGAGGGAGGTTCGGTGTATATGGGAGAATCTCTACACCTTTCACTAACCGGATACTCTACACACCTCTCCCTTCTTCTTACAAGGTAGCCGTACAACGGATCATGCGACCCGCAAAATTTTCTATCACAGTACCAGTACAACATGGTTAACCAGGGGCTCAGCGATGATATCTACATGTGCAAGGTATTCCCGGAGCTATTGATTGATAATGCCCGCATGTGGTTCGACAGTCTACCACCTCGCAGTATCGGGTCGTACGATGAGCTGATGGAGGCCTTCGAGCGGAGATTCTTTCAAAAAGCCGAGGCTAAAACCACTACGGCGCATTTACTCACTATAAGGCAGAGGCGAGGCGAGTCCATTAGTGACTTTATGACTAGATTCAATGAAGAAAGTCTAAAAGTCGATCGCCTAACTGATGAGGTCCTTATCTCGGCTTTCCAAAATGTTATCCAATCGGGCGCCCTATACAAGGAGCCCGTAAGGAGCGAGCCCCGCACTGTGAGGCAATTATGGAGCATAGTTGATCAGTTCGCAAGAGCCGATGAAGTTAACAGGCGTAAACGCAAAGCTGACAAGGCCAAACCGTCAGATCAGAAGAGGGAAGGTCGCAATGACCGAGGCCAAGGTCGGCAAAGCACTCTCGACAGACTCCAGTGGGGACCGATCGAATCTAGGCTTGGACCTCGGCAGAGCTAGGAAAAGAGCCAGTTCACCCCACTAACGAAGCCGAGGACAGAAATCTATGAGCTCCACACCAACATGTTCGAGAAGATTCAGCCCATGTCGCGAGGAGGGTCGAAACGCCAATCCAAGGACAAATATTGCCGATTTCATGAGGATTACGGCCATGACACGGAGGATTGCAGGAACCTGGCTGAAGATATCAAGCACTTGGTGCGCGACGGTACACTTAAAAAGTACCAAAGTCATGGCCAATATGAAGCCTGACCTCAGAGCAAGGGAAAGAGCAAGAATAGAGGGGAGAATAACTGTGGCCCCCGTGTGGATAAAAAACCAAAGCGCGAGGATGAAGACGAAGACGAGGACCAACCTCAGTTCGACAAAATCGTCACAACCATCACCGGGCTCCCTCAAGGAGCCACGAAGTCATCACTTAAGGCCGATGCCCGAAGTCCCCAGACTGACGAACCTTTACAAAAAAGGTTAAAAAAGGATGAGGCCATTACATTTTCTGAGAAAGATCCGGTGTCGTCAACCATGCCTCACCAAGACGCCATTGTGATCAAGGCCGGGGTGGCCAATAAGCTCGTTCAATGAGTATTCATCGATAGTGGAGCCTCGGTGAGCGTACTCTTCAAAGATTGCTTCGAGAAGCTAGGGATCGAAGAGGCACGTCTCACGCCGGCGCCAATCCCCCTAAAAAGCTTCGTCCAACAAGAGACGCAAACAGAGGGGATCGTTCAACTCCCCGTTACAGTGGGGAAGCATCCATTGTCATCCACCAAAGTGATAAACTTCTTCGTCGTGAAGGCCAACTCTCCCTACAACATCATTCTAGGAAGAGATTGGTTGGTGGCGGTGAAAGCAATCTGCTCGGCATACCACTTGACGATCAAAATACCGTCCAAGGGCGGGGTGATCATAATTCGAGGTGATCAGAAGTGAGCCAAAGAGTGCATGCAGATGGCCCTACGAGGTGTCGGAACACCTCAGCATCCGCAAGCATAGCAACTATAGAAACCCGAGGAGTTGGAGCTGGAGAGAGCATCTATATTTGACGAGCCAGTAGAAGATGTCGCGCTGTTCGAAAATGACCCGTCTAAGGTCGTCAAAGTGGGTTTTGCTGGCGGAGCCGAACTCCAAAAACAGATCGTCAAACTACTTCGGGAATATAGAGATGTCTTTGCTTGGTCACCACTTGACATGACCGGGGTAGCACCAAGTATCATCACACACCGGCTAAACATTGACCAGGGAGTAAAACTTGTTCGGCAAAAGCAGCGAGTGTTCGCAGCAGAAAGGAACCAAGTCATCTATGACGAGGTGCATTAACTCTTGAAGGTGCAGATACTTTTCGAGGTCAAATATCCGACGTGGATAGCAAATCCGGTGATGGTCAAAAAGCAAGGAGGAGGGTGGCGGATGTGTATCGATTACACCGATCTCAATAAACACTGCCCCAAGGACTGCTATCCCCTCCCCAACATCGACAAGAAAGTTAAAGCCCTCGTCGGTCATAAAGTCTTTAGCTTCCTAGATCTGTACAAAGGGTACCACCAAGTCCTCATGAGTGATGAAGACGCGTCAAAAACAGCTTTCATTATAGACTTCGGTGTTTATGCGTACAAGAAGATGCCCTTCGGACTCAAGAATGCTGGAGTGACCTATCAAAGAATGGTCGACAAAATATTCGAGCCTTATATCGGCAAGAATGTAGAGGCGTATATGGACAACATCATCGTCAAAAGTAAATAGCCGACTTCTTATGTTGACGACCTCAAGCTACTCTTCGGCCTCCTTCGCAAGGTGAACCTCAAGCTAAACCCCGAGAAGTGTACCTTCATGGTCTGATCAGGAAAATTTCTGGGGTGCTGGGTTTCTCAAGAGGGGTTGAAAGCCAATCCATCCAAACTCTGAGCCATTCAGGAAATGAAGGTGCCAAAAACCATTCAGGATGTGCATAAATTGATGGGTTGTTTGGCCGCGCTAAGTCGTTTCTTGTCTAAAGCCGCCGAAAAACAACTCACTTTTTTCAAGATTTTGAAAAAGGCGCCGGACTTCGAATGGAAAGACGAGCACAGATCGGCATTCGAGGAGCTCAAGAAGTGCATAGCTAATCTCCCGACCTTATCTGTTCCAAAGGAGGGAGAAGTCCTTTCCCTATATCTCGCCGCCTCGGACGAGGCCATAAGCGCAGTGCTAGTTCGGGAGGAAGGGTGTCGTCAGCTGCCAGTCTACTTCATCAGCCGAGCACTGAAAGGGCCGGAGACGAGGTACCAACCACTTGAGAAAGTTGCGCTAGCATTAGTAAATGCTGCAAGGAGATTGCGACCTTACTTTCATGCACACTCCATACAAGTCCTGACCGACCTGCCACTTCGACAAGTGCTGACCAAACTAGAAGTGTCGGGAAGGATCGCAAAGTGGGCAGTCGAGCTTGGCGAGCACACCATCTCTTTTTGCCCACATCAAGCTATCAAAGGTCAAGCCTTAGCGGATTTTCTAGTGGAGGCAAAATTTACAGAAGTGCCAAAGCCGACCGAATCCTTCCCAAGCAAAACCGATGCCGAAGCTCTGAACGAACCACCAAGAGATTGCTGGTAAGTCTACGTGGATGGGGCTTCGGGGCATTCGGGAAGCGGAGCAGGTGTCATATTCCTCAGCCCAGAAGGACAAGAGACCACTTATGCACTTCGGTTCGACTTCCCAACAACAAATAACGAGGTGGAGTACGAAGCTCTGATCGCCGGACTTCGTCTAGCTCAGGCCCTCCAGATACGAGTTGTTCAAGTCTACAACGACTCTCAAGTCATAGTGAGCCATATTCTAGGAAAGTACGAGGCTAAAGGTGAGAGGATGAAAAAGTACCTCCACAAAGCTAAGAGTTTGCAATAAGGCTTCTCATACTTCGAGTTGGTTCGAATTCCAAGGGAGGAAAACAACCGAGCCGATGCTTTAAGCAAATTGGCGTCATCATCTACAAGCTCTCCCATGGAAGAAGTCAAGTACCGAAGCATAGATGAAACCGAAGTCAACCTGGTAATTGAAGACGAGCCAAACTGGATGACCCCCTTTTGAGCATATTTGGAGAAGGGCGAACTACCCAGTGATAAGCTCGAGGCTAGGAAGATCTTAAGCAAGTCTCTGAAGTATACTCTGGAGCAAGGAGTGCTATACAGAAGATCGTATCTTCAGCCTCTCCTAAGATGCGTTGGGCCGAACCAAACGGACTACGCATTGCGAGAAGTTCATGAGGGATCGTGAGGAAGTCACGTCGGAGCTCAAGCATTGTCAAAGAAGGTAATGAGATGGGGATACTACTGGCCCACTATGTTCCAAGATGCAGACGACCTCGTCAGGAAGTGTCCGAAATGCCAAATTCATGGAACAGTGCCGAGGCTACCCCAAACCGACCTCACAAGCATGCAAAACCCTTGGCCATTCATGCAATGGGGGATAGACATCGTCGGCCCATTCGACAAAGCTCCCGGACAGCTTCAGTTCCTCATCGTAGCCATCGACTATATCATTAAGTGGGTCGAGGCTGAACCTTTGGCGAAGATCACGAGCAAGAATGCCCTTAACTTCGTCTGGAAGAACGTGGTTTGCCGTTTCGGTGTACCTCATATCTTAGTCTCGGATAATGGGACGCAGTTCACAGATAGGACATTCAAGGAATGGTGTGAAGGGCTTCATATTCAACAGAAGTTCACTTCAGTAGCTCATCCTCAAGCAAATGGCCAAACCGAAGTCACCAACCGGACACTCGTCAAGGGACTCAAAACTCACCTAGGTAAAGCAAAAGGAGATTGGGCAGCGAACTTACCCCAAATCTTATGGTCATACAGAACAACTCCCCGGACCTCGAACGGTGAAACGCCCTACAGTTTGGTGTACGGAACCGAAGCAGTGATCCCGGTAGAGATCGGCCTGCCGAGCCCCCGTCTCATCAACTTCTCAGCTGAAGACAATGAAGAAGGCCTCCGAACTAATCTAGATTTGTTAGAAGAAAAGCGAGAGCTCGCCTATATAAAGGAAGCCAAGCACAAGCAACAAGTGGCTCGGTACTATAACTAAAGAGTAAAGTATCAACAATTCCAAGTAGGCGACCTCGTACTTCGAAATAACGAGGTCAATAAAGCGGAAAGGCTCGGCAAGTTGGAAGCCACATGGGAAGGACCTTACCGAGTTGCAGAAGTCCTCGGCAAAGGGTCGTACAAGCTCGCCTACTTATCCGGTGAGCTAATACCCCGTACATGGCACATTACACATTTGAAGAGATACTTTGCATAAGTGGCTGAGAGTAATGTTCAAGTCATTTAGTTCGTCTAGTTCATGAATCAGGTCGTCCTGTTCTTTTTATCATATTTTAACTTCAGTTTTCCTATTAATAAAATTTTTATTTTTCCTTTAATTCATTTGGTCTTGCATATCTCATTTTGCATTTATGAATATTGTTACTCCACTTATGCATATTATCTCGCCCTTTTCATTTAAAACCCTTACGAGGGTAATTTAATATCCTTTTAAGGATAAATAAACTCTATAGCTGGAGTTGCATTCAAACGCACGTAAGGGGACCATCCCTATTGATAAATTCGACAAATATGGAACTACGAGCCTACCTTAGTTAAAAATAAGGATGAATTACCTTTGTTTAAAATGAGGAGGCATTACTTTCGTTAAAAGCAAGGATGATTTACCTGTTTAAAATGAAGATGAGCCTAAACCTCGTCTTATGACGAGGTCATGCTATCTAAAGCCTAAACCTCATCTTATGACGAGGTAGTGATATCTAGAGCCAAACTTCATCTTGCGACGAAGTGAGCTATCTAAAGCCCAACTTCGTCTTATGACGAAGTGAGCTATCTAAAGCCCAAACCTCGTCTTAAGACGAGTTCGAGCTATTTAAAGCCATCCTCGTCTTATGACAAGGACAAGCTACCTAAAGCTTACCTTCGTTTAAAACAAGGATGAAAAGCTTACACACCAGTACATAAATTTCCATTTTATTTCATAAAAAGGGAAAAGTACAATTACATCAAGAAGACGAAGAGCCCGGAGGCTTAGGCTTGCTAAAGCTGAGCCAATCTCTAGCAAAATCTCTACTAGTGTTCAGATTCAAGATATTATCTATATTAATTCTACCTTCGCCTCTACTTTGTCTAGCAGCTCGGCCACCCTGACTTAAGGAATTTTAGCTCGATCAACCTCGGCCTCATCCAGACGCCGACATTGACTGCCATTCTCGGTCATAAAATTCCGTAGAATGGCGCTTGACAATCCTAGAATCAGGATTCGCCGAACTTGAAGGTCCATCTTCCAAAAATTCCCTAGAAGTGCGGTCAAGAAGCCCCAGGTTTGGACCAGGGTTGGCTAAAGGAGAAGACCGGGCTTCGGACAAGATATGACGCTCCAACTTTGGGTGACGAGCTAAAACTATCTTATATGTGCTCGCCACTCGCATAAGCTCGTTCAATTGATCCCGAAGCTCCCAGGAGTCATCTCCGTATTGCTCCCTGTAGCTCCGACACCGAGCCTTGAGCTCTTTGACTTTCTTATTGGTCTCAGAAATAGTAGACCCCCCAGCTCGGTGAATTATAGCCTCGTACTCAGCATGCTCCTGAGAAATTACTTCGGCCATTTGCTTGAGGATGAGCTACTGAAGTGAACTTCTGTTGAATATGAAGCCCTTCACACCATTCCTTGAATGTCCTATCTGTGAACTGCGTCCCATTATCCGAGACTAAGATATGAGGTACACCGAAACGGCAAACCATGTTCTTCCAGACGAAGTTAAGGGCATTCTTGCTCGTGATCTTCGCCAAAGGTTCAGCCTCGACCCACTTAGTGATATAGTCGATGGCTACGATGAGGAACTGGAGCTGTCCGGGAGCTTTGTCGAATGGGCCGACGATGTCTATCCCCCATTGCATGAACGGCCAAGGGCTTTGCATGCTTGTGAGGTCGGTTTGGGGTAGCCTCGGCACTGTTCCATGAATTTGGCATGTCGGACACTTCCTGACGAGGTCGTCTGCATCTTGGAACATAGTGGGCCAGTAGTATCCCCATCTCATTACCTTCTTTGACAATGCTTGAGCTCTGACGTGACTTCCACACGATCCCTCATGAACTTCTCGCAATGCGTAGTCCGCTTGGTTCAGCCCAACGCATCTTAGGAGAGGCTGAAGATACGATCTTCTGTACAGCACTCCTTACTCCAGAGTATACTTCGGAGACTTGCTTAAGATCTTCCTAGCCTCGAGCTTATCACTGGGTAGTTCGCCCTTCTCCAAATATGCTCAAAAGGGGGTCATCCAGTTTGGCTCGTCTTCAATTACCAGGTTGACTTCGGTTTCATCTATGCTTCGGTTCTTGACTTCTTCCACGGGAGAGCTTATAGATGATGATGCCAATTTGCTTAAAGCATCGGCTCGGTTATTTTCCTCCCTTGGAATTCGAACCAACTCGAAGTATGAGAAGCCTTGTTGCAAACTCTTGGCTTTGTGGAGGTACTTTTTCATCCTCTCGCCTTTAGCCTCGTACTTTCCTAGCATATGGCTCAATATGACTTGAGAGTTGCTGTAGACTTGAACAGCTCGTATCTGGAGGGCCTGAGCTAGACGAAGTCCGGCGATTAAAGCTTCGTACTCCACCTCGTTATTTGTTGTCAGGAAGTCGAACCGAAGTGCATAAGTGGTCTCTTGTCCTTCTGGGCTGGGGGACCTCTTCGGATTGGCAAAAGAAAAATTTCTTCTGCTAGTTCGCAATTTTGGACTTCGTTACTATTCGAAAGCCGTGAGAAGGGGAGACCATCCCGTCGGACTCAGCTTGAACTGGAAAAACCTAAGAACTAACCCTAAGGTAAGCTGATGGCCGAAGTGACCAACTTCAGAGGCAAGACCAACCAACTGCTTGAACGAATTCGGCATAATTTGCCCTAAAGGGATGCCGAATTTCCGTAGCAGACTAGCAAAAACCGGGGGAAGAGGAAAACGAAGACCACAGTCCAAGCAATCCTCGTAAACGGTAAAAAATCTATACGGGGGCGCACAAACCCTATCTTCCGGACGGGGAGCGACAAGAAGCGCAGAATCGGGAAATAAATTTTTTTTCGCGATTTCTCTAATTTTCGGAGCATCTAAACTTAACGCAAAGTCTCGGGCCTTACCGGACTCCTCTATGGAAGGGAATCGAACCCTACGAATACTAGGAACGGACGAATTTACAGTAAAACACTCAATGTCGACAAAAGGCGACGACATAAATGTCGCCGCCGGGGAACCCGACGGCGAAACAGACTCGTCACTGTGACTACCACTAACAGAGGAAGAAGCCATGGTAAAAATAACTTACTTGTATAAGAAATTGAACGATTCCGACGGTGAAGAAACAACGGCAGTGAAATCACGAGTAGTGAAGGAAAAACAGAGGAGAAAACTGGAGAGAAATTTAAAAGTTTGGGAACTGTGAAGAAATGGCGTATCAAAGACGCTTTATCCCTATTCTGCCTTTTCAGTTTCCCTATTAGTCCTACCCTACTTTATCGGGAACCCAACTGGCGTATTAATCCCGTGTTCGGCATCGGCCAAATGATACTAGCGATTGCCTTCGTCAATTCCATTTTTGACGGGGCAACGCACTTTTACGCCGACCTCGTCTTAACAAGACGGTACGCGATTGACTTCGTCAATTCCATTTTCGACGTGGCAAGCTTCAAAACGACCTCGTCTTAACGAGACGGTACGTGATTGACTTCGCCACTTCTACTTTTTAACGGGGCAACACGACTTCACTTCTACCTCGCTAGTTCCCCTATGTCACACCCTCGCTTCTACATCTTTTTGGGGGGGATGTGATAGGATATGGCCTAGCACCTAGGCCCAAAGCATCAGGCCCAATATAGTTGGGCCCCGACAGTTAAGCTCGGCCCAGGTAGCTCGGCCCAACTGGATATAAGAGACTCCATCACCTAAGCAACCAAGACTCCTACATCAACTACAACTCAAGCTCTAGAAGAGATATAGAAACTCGGTGTTTATCCATAAAGAAGGAGATCAAACCAAAGAGTCCAGATAGGAGAAGGATTCATATTATAGTCGAACTCCATGTAACTATCTATAAATAGGGGATTAGAATAGAATGAGAGGGGAGAACAATCTTTGTAATCACTACTCATACAAGCAATAAAGATCCATACTCTTTCTGCCCGTGGACGTAGATCTATTCCAATAGATCGAACCACGTAAATCCCTTTGTGTTCTGTTTGCTTTCGTGTTCATTAATTCCTTGTCTACGTGCATTAATTACCTTACGAAAACAAGATCAATCAGGTTGTTAGTGTGAATCATTCTTTCTTTTATTTAGATTTTTTGGTGGTTTGGGTGTTTCTTTATGTGGCGTGTATTGTTTTCTTTGTGGAATATAACGATAATTATTTACCCCAAGTTTTTTCTTTGGGAGTAATAATTAACTTCAACTTGTTTAGGGGAGTAATTCAACTTTTATAACATAAAAAAACATACAAATTGGTCAGATTATTTCCTTACGAAAAAACTGAAACCAAAATCCCTTTTCGAAAATCAGTAGTTCCACCTCACTTTGATTCGGCAAATAATTTTCTTTATTTCTTTTTATTATTATTATTAGCAATGCCATTAAATTCATAGAGTAATGCCATTAAATAAACTCTACCTTTAAAAATTAAACTCTACAAAAAAAAAAAAAAAAAAACTCAACTTAAATGGTAAAAATTTACAATTTAACATTACTACATCAGCAGTGGGCACATTAAGTGTGTCTACCGTGGATAAGAGAGACGTTTCAATAAATTCATAGTCAAGATAAAAGAAATTTTAACTTTTGAGGGTATAGTCAGGGTAATTTTAGTAACTACTACTGATGATCCCATTACATTAGTCCTATTTGCTTTTTGATTGTTCGGCACGTTTTTCCACCGAAACCTAGTACGAGTTTTAAAATGAGTACCCCGTGAAAAAATGAATCGTCAAAATTATATTTTAAAACTCGTACTAGGTTTCGGTGGAAAAGCGTGCCGAACAATCAAAAAGCAAAGAGGACTAATGTAATGGGATGGAGGTAGTATGATGTAAAAAAAGATATTTTTAATAATTAATTTTAATGAAATTACATTTTAATTTATGTTCAATGCATATGGATTTTAAGAAAATAGGGATTATATATTACGTAAAATAAATTATTTTGGTCTACTTGCACGAAAGTTTTATAGGATTGTTATTAGGGCTGGCAAAATTGGCCCGGCCCGGCCCGGCCCGATGGGCTGCCCGGGTTTAGGGCCGGGCTGGGCATCATATTTCCAGGCCCGATAGAATTTCAGGCCCGCCCGAAAATGGCAAAAAGCCCAGGAGGCCTGGGAAAGCCCGGCCCGGCCCGGATATTTTACACTAAAAATATACAACAGGGCGGGCCTGGGCCTTGAAAATTGAGGCCCGAAAAATGTCAAAAGCCCGGGGGGCCCGGGCCGGCCCGGCCCGGCCCGCCATTTTGCCATCCCTAATTGTTATCATACAAGTATCGGACCAAACTATCATGAGATTGCCTAGAAAACATTTATTTATTTTAAACTAAAAGCTGATTTAAACAACAAAATAGCTATTTCCTATTGCTAATGTTCGAGACGTCAAGCTCAAGAATTTCAATAAATTTATCATTGTGATTATTTTACCATTTTTCTGATATTATTCTTTTTGTGTGCTGGAAGTTATCACCGACAGTACAAATGTTTGATTTAAAATATAATAATCATGTGTTTACGGAGCGGGGCTAAAAGCTTAATTATACTTTAAATAAGAAAGGTAAAAAAAAATTATAAAAAATAAAAATAAAATAAAATTGAGAGTCTAATGCAAGACCCACGCCATCCATGAGCTAGCTCCATTCATATTAGTTGTCCATTAGTTTTTGTTGTTGTAATCTCTCTCTCTCTCATCGGACTTAAAATATGATTTTAAAATAACTTGAATGTCATTTATACTTGTCCTATGGTGATTCAAAATGTTAAATAATATTCCCTCCGTCTCAAGTATTCCGATACTCTTTTTTTATTGGGTCATTTCAAGTATTCTGACACATTTCCTTTTTGAGAAATAATTAACTAATTAATACTCCCTTATTACACTTAACATTATCTAATTAAATATCACTATCCACTCACCGCTCAGCACGTATCCTAATATAATTTAAATCCTAAAAGTTTAAACTATCATAACTTTCTCATTTTTATTCGATTTTTATGATTTTTATATCAAATTAAAGATCTTGATACGATCTTTCATTTAAGATCAAACATGGATATGTTTTTATGCATCTATGATGCTCTAGTTTAAAAATATGTATAAATACATAAACCATATCACATCCCTATACACATTACATTTTACACACTAAACACTCCTATCTTAAGTTCCGTGCCGAAAAAAAAAGTATCGGAATCCTTGAGACGGAGGGAGTAATAAAAAAGAACTTTTGTTTTTGTGGGGGTGATGATAGTGACAATAAGTATGGATTAAGTGGTGATAAATAATAATGACAATCACTAGATTGCTTATGATGGAAGCCGTGGATTTAATTGGACATATATGTTTATTAATATGTAAATGCCATACGTCTCTACAATTCATAAGAAAAAAAATTAAACCTTACTTTTAAATAAAAACCGCACCTCATTAAAGTTAACACATGATCATTTGTTATTAGTCACAAAAATAAAAAAGTACAAGCATCCTTCATTAGTAAGTAGCACTAAGCTTTTACGAAAAGTGAGATCTTAATCTAAAAATTCTTAGAGCTTCCCTCCCCAAATTCGAAAAGAAAAAGAAAATTAATGATTTTTTAATATTGGCCGTTGTGTTAACCTAGTTATTGCAAGAATCATCAAAATACGAACCTAGTCAAAACCCATATTTTAATAATCAGAAATTTGTCTTTTCTCTCAAATTCATTTATGCCATTAGTTGAGTGGTCATCTTCAAAATGAAACGTTCAAAGCTAAAAGCTTAATTACATTTTTAATCAAAATCTTGAAAAAACCGTGTGTCGGTGCGTGTATGAAACATCAACAGCCTAACGGCCTATCGCCAATTAATTAAAGAAAAAAATATATATATTCAAGAAAATTTACAGTGACGTGTTAATTAATTGACTTTATTTAAAGTGAAGTGAGTTCTCTCTTCCACAAGCTTTGCCACCGGACTCCAGGCAGTCACTCTTTTTTCTCTCTACATTCTCTCTCTCTCTCTCTCTCTCTCTCTCTCTCTAGAAATTGCAGATCTTCAGAGGCGGTGATTGAACAAGAAATCAAGCTTTTGGTAGAAATGGGGCTCTCCTTCAGATCTCTGATGGGAGTCACAGCTCCTACAGCCTTGCTGCTTTTCTTGCTTTCTTGCTTCAGCTTCACTTCAATTGGTAATTATTGTGTTTTTCTGTCTCTTCGTTACTGAAAATCTTGTTGGTGTGAAAGGTTTTTTTGGTGGGCTCCAAATTATCTTAAATATTAAATGCATATGTTTTCCCTAATTGAATGGGGTTTAATTCGATTGCAAAAAGCTCGGATCTTTAGCCGGTGTGATGTTTTTTTACTAGTTTTAGTTGGCAAATCCCAAATTATCTTTTCGGTTTCTCTCCTTGAAAAAGCAATTGCCTTTTTGATATGAATGGGGTTGATTGAAGTGAATCAGGGTGAAATTGCATCAATCTTGAGTTCTTGAAATAGAAAAATTCAATCTTGATTTGTCCTGCTGCTTTCGAGCTTATATGAATTGAAGCTGGCATGAATGCTAGTGATTTCATTAATTTCCTTAAGAAGAATTTGAGATCAGCTAATCTTCATGTGCTCGATTAGTTCATTGCTGTGCAACAACAGAATTGAGGGTTCTATTCTTGCAATCAAGGAAACTATAGAGTTTGATTTAGCATTCAGATTTCTGTGAGATTGTGATCTTATGCTATTTGAAGATCAAATATTGTAGTGTTTATGTAGATTCATTTGTACCAAAATTTTGAGTACTGCTGAGAACTTCGTTGCCTTCACGTACTCACTAATTTATGCTCTTCATTTATCCTTCAGAAGCTTACGATGCACTGGACCCTAATGGCAATATCACGATTAAGTGGGACGTTATCACTTGGACACCCGATGGCTATGTGGTAGGCCTTAATTTCATTATCATTACTTTGCTCATCTCAAATGTAAATCTTCAAGATCCTAATTTTGAAATTCAAAGCAATAATTTGATAACGATATTGTTGAAATGTGTAGGCTGTTGTTACAATGTTCAATTTCCAACAATATCGTCACATTCCAGCGCCAGGCTGGACTTTGGGATGGACTTGGGCGAAGAAAGAAGTGATTTGGAGCATGATGGGAGGTCAAACCACAGAGCAAGGAGATTGCTCGAAATATAAAGGGAACGTTCCACATTGCTGTAAGAAAGATCCAACGGTGGTTGACTTATTGCCCGGAACTCCTTATAACCAACAGATTGCGAATTGTTGTAAAGGAGGGGTGATTAATTCATGGGGGCAAGATCCCAATAATGCTGCAAGCTCTTTCCAAATCAGTGTTGGAGCTGCTGGAACTACCAATAAAACGGTTAGGATGCCCAAGAACTTCACACTCAAAGCACCGGGGCCAGGTTATACTTGCGGGCCTGCTAAAATCGTGAAACCTACTAAATTTGTCACCTCAGATGGAAGAAGAACGACTCAAGCTATGAGTAAGTTTCCTCCCTTATGTTGTATTCATATCTTGGGTTCTTTAATCATAATGGAAATGTAATTTCTAGCAAATATATGAATTGATTCATGATAATCAGAAACATGGTGGGGTTGCATTAATTGGTCCTTTCATCGGGCTTCATTAGCTGTCCTAATTTTGTTCAATTTTAGAGAAATGGGCCTCAATTAGTGATGATTCAAAGTAATATTCTTGGTTTATTTCTCATGCTTCTTTCTCTCATTGCAGTGACATGGAACGTGACATGCACATATTCACAGTTTCTGGCTCAAAAAACTCCATCATGCTGTGTCTCACTCTCGTCTTTTTACAATGACACGATTGTCCCTTGCCCTACATGTACCTGTGGTTGCCAAAACAACCTAACTCAGCCCGGAAGCTGTGTAGAGTGAGTATTTCCCTCTAATCTTATTCTCATTCAATAATATAAAAAAATAAGGCGGAAGTTGCAATAACTTTTGACATTTCTTCTAGAAAAATAAGTGCTCGAAAATAATATGAGAAGTATGGGAAGTTTGATGTTTCTTCGTTGCTCCTTGCAGCCAAAATTCACCATACATTTCCTCAGTTGTGTCTGCTCGAGGAAAGAGTAATAATTTGTCACCTCTTGTCCAATGTACATCTCATATGTGCCCGATTCGTGTACATTGGCACGTGAAGCTGAACTACAAGGATTATTGGAGAGTCAAAGTCTCGATTACCAACTTTAATTACAATATGAATTATAGCCAGTGGAATTTAGTCGTCCAACACCCCAACTTCGACAATCTGACACAGATATTCAGCTTCAATTACAAGCCACTAAATCCATACCAAAACATAAGTAAGTCGTACCACACATTAGAGCTCGTTTATCTAGTATTTTGAACAAAAGCAATCACTGATCTATTATTATGTTTTGTGTTGTGATAGATGATACTGCAATGTTATACGGTGTGAAATTCTATAACGACTTTCTTGAGCATGCGGGGCCTAACGGGAACGTGCAGTCGGAGCTTCTGTTCAGAAAGGACAAATCTACTTTCACTTTCGAAAAGGGATGGGGTTTCCCAAGAAGAATTTACTTCAATGGAGATAACTGTGTTATGCCACCTCCGGAGGCATATCCGTTTTTACCAAATGCCAGCATTCAACAAAATGTCTCCCTCCTTATGCTATACATCACTCTCTTCATATCTATGGCTTTCCATTTCTCATGTGTTTAAGAAGTTGTGGCTGCCATCGAAGAACTTGGGTGTGCAAGTTCAAGAAAATTGAAGAACTCGAATTCTTCTTCCCCGCCACATATTTCAGGTGCACGAAACTCCGACGAGCTTAAAATTTCTAACTGTAATTGTTGGTGGAATCATGTCCGTCATATTGTTTAGATGTACAATATGTAATGCTACTTCAATTATTTCCTGTGATGTTGATGTTCATAAATTTTTGATAGAATTGTAATGAGACGAGAACAATTTGATACATTGTACTGCTATTAAATTATTCTCTTTCCATATACTCAAATACTCTCATCTTCTTTGTCAAAAAAAAAAAAATACTCTCATCTTCTTCTTCTTCATCATCATCAAAGTAAAGTGAGTGGGAAAAATTGGCAGTGCAAATTACACTATCATGTATATATCTCATCTGATTCTGTACCTGTGCTTTAGATATTCAACAGCATTGACATTAACCCTCAAAATTTCTAACAATACGAACTCGGAATTGAACAATCATCACATCATTGTGAGAAAGAAAAATGCAGCAGAGATTATGAATGTTGAGAATAAAGCTCGACTCCGAGGTGCAGAGTTTGGCAGGAAAGGGTAAGATTCCGGTGATGGAAGCATACACTCCTCACCGTTGAAATAAACTTTCCGGGGAAACGCCCATCCTTCCTTGAGAGAAAAAGTGTCCTTGTCCTTCTGAAGAAGTACTTCAGACTGCACATTCCCAAATTGCCCTGCTTCCATCAACAGATCATTGTAGAATTTCATCCCGTAAAACATCCCTGTATCATCTACAGATCACGTTTTGAACGAAACGTTTAGATTGTTCATATTATTCATCAGTTTCTTGGTTTCTTGATGATTGTGCATAGAGATCAAAAAACTTACTTATGGAGCCATAGGGAACTAGAGGCTTGTAATCGAAGCTAAAAACTTGAGTGACATTGTTGAGATTCGGGTGCTGAACTACGAGAGTCCACTGCGTGTAATTCAATCTGTAATTGAAGTTTGTTATCGCGATCTTGGCCCTCCAGTACTCTTTGTAGTTGGTCTTCACGTGCCAATGCACTCGAACGGGGCACATATGGTGTGTGCATTGTAACAGAGGCGAGTTGTCCTTCCTTGGAGTGTTCACTCCCACCACGCTCAGAAGCTTCGACTCAGGTCTGTTTCAAGAAACCATCTTCATTTCAATTCCAGAATTCCTCATATATGTTAGAACAAAAACGCATTACTATGAAGAGACAAATAAAATTACTTGATGCACTTGTTCTTGTTTTCACAGCCACAAGCACAGGAAGGGCAAGAAGTGATGGTTTCATTGTAGAAAGACGAGAAGGAGATGCAGCAGCTCGGGTGCTTCCTCGCTATAAACTGAGAGTAAGTGCATGTCACATTCCATGTCACTGCAAATACACAACAATCAGATACATTAAACATTTCACCTAAATGCTGAATATAATTAAAATCACAAAAAAAAAAAATGGGTTTGACTTACTCAATGCCTGAGTCTTCCTACGACGGTCAGGGGTGAGGAAATTAGTTGAAGGCACGATCTTGGCAGGGCCACAAGTGTAGCCAGGTCCGGGGCCTAAGAGGGTGAAGTTCTTAGGAAGCTTGACCGTCTTGTTTGTGGTCCCGGCTTGGCCAATGCTGACCTGGAAGGCGGAGACAGAAGCTGTGGGGTCCTGGCCCCACGCAGCCAAGACTCCGCCTTTGCAGCAGTTGCTGAACTGCTGGTTGTAAGGAACTCCGGGGAGCAAGTCCACGACTGTGGGAGTTTTCTTACAGCAATGTGGGATGTTGCCCTTGAACTTGGAGCAGTCGCCTTGCTCCGTGGTCTGAGCTCCGACCATGGTCCATATCACTTCTTTCTTCGCCCATGTCCACCCTACAGTCCAGCCGGGGCTCATGATGTGTCGATACATTTGGAAATTATTCATCGTTACAACAGCCTGTGGGAAGGAAGCAGAGGATTTAGTTGTGATAGTTGGATTCACGAATAGAAAAAGTCCCATTTTGGTAAATTCTCATTATGATTATGGTTTCTTGATTTCAAGAACATGCAAGAATTTGATCAAGAAAGAGAAGATTGAGACAAGCTAGAGATGAAATGTCATCAAAAACAAGATTTATGTAAAGATCAATGGGTGACTAACCACATAGCCATCTGGTGTCCATGACATTATATCCCATTTGATAGTAATGTTCCCATTTGGATCCAACGGGTCGTAGGCGACTGTCGAAGAACGAAAGCAACAGAATTGAGAAGATGAATTGAAACGCAAAGATCATGCAAAGAGGTAGTAGAACTCATACCTGAGGAAGAAAAGAGCACAGGGAGGAAGAAAGCTGCAATGAAGAACCTCATATTTTTTCTTGAATTTTGAGAGAAACAATGTGTGTAAGAGCAAGAATTTGGACCCTTTTTGTTGGAGGGAAGATGTTTAGAATGTAAGAAAGATATGCGTAAAGTGAAAGATTTTGAAGAGTATATGAAATGTCTCCACCCTCTGGCAGTTAGATGCTAGTGACATTTTCAGTCTGCTACATATATATAATACTAATATATATAAAAATATATATGATATAATTGTAATATCTCGTAAAAGAAAAAATTATTTATTAATAACCCATCATCAAGACGCTCGAAAACGCTTGAAAAAATTGCTGTAAAAAAGTGTAACAACTTGAAAAAGACGGAGAGAGTATAAATACTGTATCAATACTATATATATTAATATCTCAAATATTTGAACTCCCTTGTACTGTACTGCTGTTGCTAGAAGGAAATTATATTTGAAAATTAGCAAATTTGTGGTTTAACTTTTGGTATAAGCATTTTTTTTATCAACAGACATTCTAGATATAATAATATGTTATCTAGACATTCTAGATAAACATATTTATTTTTAGATATAATAATATGTAATAAATATTGAATGGTTTTCCAATTTGGTTCGACGTCAAAATCAAATTTCTGGTTGATTAATTAGTGCTAAGACATTCCTTAATGAAGATAGAATTTTCTAGAAATGGCCAAGAAAATAATTTTCTTGAAAGCAGAAGGAGGTGTATTTGAAGAAATAAATTAACAAAAAAATATCCAATAAACATGCATTTGAATATTGATGGACTCACTTTAACTAACCTACTTTCCATTGAAGACATGTTGGAAGAATTGGATCCACTATTACATTTTATAGTATTATGCATTTTTTAATGTTTCTTTTCTATTTATACATATCAAAACACTTTTTAATTTGATATCAACCAAGTACTTTGAAGGGAAAAAGTTTTGTCGAGAGACATAATAAGAAATTGATTGCTCTGATTGTTTTTTTTTTTTCTTGGAAATTGTTAAATATTACAATATAATGTTTTTCGATGGATGTAGAAAGAATTTCGATTGAAGGAAGTCATTTTAGTCCACGTGTTTTGGTGAAAAGTATTGAGTTAGAATCAAGCAAAGAAACCTGAATAAAATTGAACATGTGGCTGCAGATCTAAATATAATGACTTCCATCTCAAAATTTGATTTTGCCTCGACAAGAGTTTAGGGTCAACTTGGTTTTCCTTTTTCAGTATGGGGCCTATGTGCTAATCAGATGGGGCCTAAACCCATTTAGGGTCAAATTGGTTTTCCTTTTTCTGAAATGGGCTCAGCCCAATATACCTCATCATTACAAATAAGACATAGCATCGTGATAGACAAACTTATAACGCTTTTCAAACGACTTTATAAATGTGTAATTTTATATTATATTTTTAATTTGTTCTTTATTTTTATTTCTGTGTTAGTTTATGTATTGATTTTAGAATGCTCTATTTAATTTTCCCTCTGTTCATAATAATTATAGTTACTTTTCTTTTTGGTTCATCCATCAAAATTGTAACCACTCATTTTTTGACATATACCTCACACAATACTTTTCTTTTTTAAGTTCATTATCCACCAATATTTATTAAGAAAAACCAACAATGGCATACCTACAAATTCCACTCATTATTCTAAATTTTAAACCTTATTACATCTTTTTTTATTACCTACAACAACTTTTTATTTAGATCAGTGCTGGAGTTCCTGATTATAATTTTTTTTTATACGGGGGATTATTAATTTATAGTTATTGAAACTCTTATTTTATTTTATTTATTTCTACACATTTTCTATTTTTAATTATTTTTGTTACACATAATTAAATTATTAGGTAGTTGGGTGGTGAATTTATAATGTAAAAATTGAGTGGGCTCATAACATAAGCTAATTTTATTTTGTCCGGGCTGTAAAATATCATGAAGATTGAACGGGGTTGTGTATCGTGTCCACGTCACCCAAATTGAATTTGAATATAATTTCCTTAAAATTTTCTAACCCGTCGTAGATTTCTTGCCACGGAGTCCCGATAAAAACATTTATTTGATTTTTTTTTTTTTAAATAAGAAGAGAAAAGACATATTAATTTAAAATAAATGATTTGTGAAAGAGAAGAATATGTAGAAAACAATAGGCCGAAGCACCTGGTTTTCGGGTCGAGGTCAAAATTTTAATCTATGCACACTGAAATAAAGCCTCTCATGAATCTTCCCGCTAAGAAATATTGATCTCTCTGCCATTGCAATTGTCAAATAGAATAATATTATCGTATATCATAATTCATGTGCGTTTTGTCCTAGCCAAATTATAGTTGTATATATATGGAGAAGCCCATGCACTATTTATTATCATATTAAGTACGTATTACATAAAGTCGTTTTTGTGTGGATACTTCTCTTGAAGAAAATCATATATCTTCCTCGTATATTTGAAAATGGGGCGTTGGATGAAGCCAGCGGTATTCATGTGTGTGTTTGGGTTGAGAATTAATTTCACATGATACTCTTTTATTTGTATAAAAAGTTTTGCACAATTTGCTATTTTAGTTTGTCCACAAAATGTTTGCATAGTTATTTTTTGGCATATTTCTGTGGGACCCATGTTCCACTTACACCATAATTAACCAATATATTAAAATTTGTGTCAACTCTCAATGCAAATTTTTGTTGACAGAGAGTGCATATAATAATGTTATTTAAGTTGGTATTCGAAAATTAGAAATTTTATGGCATATAATATAAGAACTCTAAATTAGTTTAATTAGTGAAAGCACTCAATTCATATGTTAAAATTCATATATATATTATTTGGTCATAGAAGGAGAGTAACAAAAACTACAGTTTTCTTTTATTTAGTTAGCTCTTAAAATTAATCGTTTTATTCATTTAATTAATATGTCATTATATAAATTCAACTCCCTTAAAAAAATTAAAAAAATCAACGTCCTCCATTTCCTAATATAAGTCTGCAGCCTGTAATAATCTGGGATTTGGCCCAATTAAATTAACCATTAATCTTGAATGCTTTAGAGAAATGCAAATCTTTGTTCGATATTCTGAAGGTTCAAATTCTCAAAATATTGTACTTCAATGACTTTAATGATTTTTTTTTTATATTAACCAGTAATTACTTTAATGACTTCTTCTTCTTCTTCGTTTTTTTTTTTTTTTTTTTTTTTTGCATTATTCTCATGGCTAAATTTTGTTGGATATGAAAAATTAGGTGTATCCTCTTTTGGGTGCTATGAGTTTTGTCACCGGAATGTGCATATTTCAGCTCACAAGGAATGTGGCCCTCAATCCCGATGTATTTTAATTAGGTGTATCCTCATTCTTGTTTTAATTATTTTAGGTTGTATACATATACCTTATTAAAAGAAAATGTGATATCTCAATCTTGATTTGAAATTGGGACTCAATCCTAATATATGTTTACTGGCAGAATAAATAAAGATCGTCAGAAAAGAGGAATTCTTGATAATCGAGAGGAAGGAGAAAAGTATGCAGAGCACAGCCTCCGAAAGTTCCTCCGCACGCGGCCGCCGGATGATGCCCATCGCCGGAAAAGAATGAATGTTCCATTTTTTTTCCTTGAATTTTATGTAATTTATTTCTTCAAATTAATATATTATGATTTGGTTTGATTTTACGATCATTGTTCAGATTCACTAATTCTATTACAATTTGTAATCAATTTTTATAGTTAGTTTCAATTATATTAACTAAATAAGGTTGATTAATTCAAAATTAGAGTAGATAATTTTTTAAAATATTAATTTTAAGTATAAATTATAAATGTAATAAATTATTATGTTTATGGTAAACATTATAAAAATTACTGAAATAATGTATTTAAGACGCATTTGGAATTAAAATTGGGACGGGAAATCTAAAGCGGTCATTTATTCGTGTGTATTTTCATGTCAGAATGGTAGGAGTATTTATTAATTTATTTTTATTTCTTTTACATTAGAATGAAAATAACAATTTATATTTTTTGGAATAACAATCACGTCCACAGATCCACTGATCAACTAACAAATTGACGAACAATCCTTGCCGAACATATATAATCAATTTTCAAATTGGACGAATGTAGGATCTCTAATTGAATAATTTGGTTTGTTTTATTTATATTTTAGCACTTTTACCTTTCAAAAACTATCATTATATGTGTTTATTATAAAGTACTACGTAATAGTTATTTATTTAAAGATAGCCGGGGAAAGAATAAAATAATGCATGTTTCAATTCAACTTTTTTATTTATTTTTATGTATTTATTTATTTATTTTCATTAAGCAACAATGCGTGAGTTCCTTGTGTTTGTACTAGATATGAGTTACACCGGTATAAAAATCAGTATACATTTTTTAAAAGTGGGAATATGTGTATATCAAATTAATATCACAAAACAAAATGACATGGACCATTTTGATACATATATGTGATATATATATAGATATCAAACGGACCCTTAGATTTAACATGGTACCAAACAATTAAAAAAAAAAAAAAGAAAGTTGATTTTTTATTTTTTATTTATTTACTATGAAGCACCAATACGTCTGGGGGTAGGCGTACTCGTAAAAAAACGTATTTAATACAAATATGAAAAAAATACGCCCCAAATATGTATGTAATACATATTTTTAAATGTTTATTTATTTATTTATTAAAAAATACGTATTAAATACGTTTGAGATATTCTAAAATACATTTCTGGTTGTTTTATTTTTTAAGATTTTATAGAGTTTTTTATTTTTTATTTTGAAAACACCCGACCAAGTCTACTGAACAAAAAACCCATTCTCTCCTCATCCCGCAGCCACTCCCCCGTCGCCTCGCCCCACGTTGCGCCGCCGCGGTCGCACCGCTGCCATCGCCCCGACCCACAAAGCTTCCGCTGCCGTCGCGCCCCCTCCTCTGTCTCCCCTCTGCTTCGTCTTGCTGTATAGCCTCTCTGTCAGGCTGCTTCTTCTTGTTGTTGTTGTTCTTCTTCTAATTTGAAATCGGCTATTGGAAAATGCGCTAGGAGATAAGACCTATAAAGTTATAAATTTATAAATTATTTATGTAATAACCTATTGCTCAAATTCAGAAATACTACTATGGTTTATCAATAATGGGTCTATTGCTTATGGGCTATTTTTTTAAATTATTCTAAGACTATTTATATTTCTAAGTCTTATTTTGATTTCTACATGTGGCTATGATTTTTATAATATTAATAATAATATATATATATATATATATATTATTAAAAAATATAAACGTATTTTTGACGTATTCGTATTTACATTTTTGGAAAATTAACATATTTTCGTATCGTATCGTATTCGTATTCGTATTCATATTTCGTTCCCGTCCCCGTGCTTCTTAGTTTATTTATGATTGGTTTGTTTTAATTTCAATTCATATTAACCAAAATAATCTGCTAAACATGGGACTCACATTTATTACTATTTCCCAACTATATTGTTCGGAAACCTTTTTCTTTCCTCACTTTTTGTTTAGACAAAGGCAATAAAGTTCTTGGATGATACTAACACGTCAATGACTTCTTCTCAACAAACACACAAAACTATACCAAACACAAATTATTAACCTATACAAACATTGTAGACCCCGCCTTAATTCGGCTGTCATGAAAATATATCTTCGAATTCTGGCGACGGCGGTGGTGGCGGCGCTGCTGTTAACCACTTCTGCCGCCGCTTGCTCCAACGGAAACTGCAAGGTGCATCGTTAATCTTCATTTCTTCATAATTAATATTTCCAATGTTTCTCCTCATTGTTTTCCCCATATGTTTTTCTTCTTTCATTTATTGCTTTTTCGTTTTTAACATTTGTTATTATTTTCCTTTTTTTATTGTAGATAATGCAAAATTGCTCGAGCGACAGAGATTGTGGGGCAGGATTATATTGTTTCTCTTGTGAAACTGGTTTCATAGGCTCAAGATGTGTTAGATCACAAGCCACCAATCCATTCAAAATCGTGGTAATTAAATAAATTTTATATGTTTATTTTTTATTTTTTTGTGGTTTGGGGTGAGATAAATTGGAGTATATTAGATATTATGCTCTATGTTATCTCATGTTTTAATAAAGAAGTGTTGTTTACTCAAAATTTTTTTCTAATATGTGTTAGATCACTTTAGCTATTTTATTTTATTCCAAATGTAATACAACAATTAAATATGCTGGCACTAAAGAAACAACAAAGGATAAAATTATGTACTAAACTGTTTTTATTTACAGAATAATTCTTTACCGTTTAATAGATACGCGTATTTAGCAACACACAATTCATTCGCAATAGAAGGTTTGCCCTCTCGTACTGGAGTTCCGAGAATCACCGTCACAAATCAAGAAGATACCGTAACCGACCAATTAAATGTATGTACTATCAATTATTCCATTATACTTGCTTAATTTATTGATTATTATTGAGTCATCATATATATTTAATCAAGCCAATTATATTAAACAATTAATTTTCATTGATAGAATGGCGTGCGAGCCATAATGCTTGATATATATGACTACGAAGGAGACATATGGTTGTGCCACTCTTTTGGCGGCAGGTGTCGCGACTTCACGGCATTTGTAAGTTCAAGATTTCACTTTTGTATATATATCGATATATTTAGCGTGTGTTCTTTTTGATGATTTTCAATTTTTTTTTTTTTACTTGTTCTGAATGATGATTAACTTTAATTTCTGGATTAGGATGTAAAATCTTCTTTTGGAGCCAATTTTCCTCAATTTTCATTCAATTAATGACAATAAATTTTCTTGGGGGTTTATGATAATTTTTATCTACGTGTTAAAAAAACAAATCCATCTATATAATAAAAATGACCATATTATATGATAAAAAAAATTGTCTTCTTATTCTTTAATTTCATTATCAATCCAAGAGAAAACCGTATATGGTATTTTCAAGTTGATAAAATGAGATAATTTTATGTTGTAGGAGCCAGCTATTGAAACACTGAAGGAAGTGGAAACATTTCTGAGGGCAAATCCGTCAGAAATTGTGACAATAATCTTGGAAGACTATGTTCAAACACCAAATGGATTGAGCAATTTGTTGAAAGCAGCAGGGCTAACGAAATATTTATTTCCATCGACGAAAATGCCCAAGAATGGTGGAGATTGGCCACTAGTAAAGGACATGATTGCTCAAAACCAAAGGCTACTTGTCTTCACATCAAAAAAATCCAAGGAGAAAAGTGAAGGCATTGCTTACCAATGGAACTACATGGTCGAAAACAAATGTACGATAAATATCTTTATTTCGAGTAAATTACATAAAACACTCATATATTTATGAAAATTACACAAAATACTTATGTACTTTCTTACGATCAGATGGGGATGATGGGTTGACGCCGAAAAGTTGTGAAAAGAGAGGAGAGTCATCAGCCCTGAATGACAAGAGCATGTCTTTGATTTTGATGAACCATTTTGGATCTCTTGCTAGAAAAAATGCGGCATGTGTTCAAAATTCAGAAGATCTTCCTAGCTTGATTCAATCTTGTCACCAAGCCACGGGCCAACGATGGCCGAATTTTTTGGCCCTCGATTTTTATAAGGTAAGAACTTCGATCTCACAACTTTATAAGTCGATCATTTATTATAATTTTGAAATATACAAAGTAACTCGATTTAGAAAGATATAAGAAATCGAACTTTAAGACATACGAGTCATGAGTTCAAAACAATCTCATGAAATTATGTTTAATTACCTAGTATTTCACACTTAGATATGCATAAAATTTCTAATACATGTGATTGGTTGAATATATACTATCAATTTATAACATGCATGAAATGTACCAAAACTGTCTAGATTGTGATAAATTCTCTTGGACCTTTTTAGCCCTCTCATATATTTACTATACACTTTTAATACCCTCAAATGAGAAATTCAATTTTGAGATAAATGATCTCAATAAATTACATAAATTCGGTGATATTTTTATGTGAAATAATATATAAATGGTTGTGTAGAGAAGTGAGGGAGGAGGAGCATTTCAAGCTGTGGACGAATTAAATGGGGAGCTATTATGCAGCCAAGATGATGTGCATCATTGTGCTGTAAGTACATTTGAAACTAAATTTTAATTTATAATTTTATCCTTTAATAACATTATTTTCCTAATTTTGGTTAAATTAAGCTAAGATTTTAAATTGGTCCACCGTATATTTATTTGCAGCAGAGATCTAGCTAGGAGTTCAGCTATTACTACTACTTCTGGTATATGTGGTGATACGAATTAAAGAATACCAACTTTTGTGTTTAAAAATAGAGTAATAAAGATTAGCATATATTGTGCTTTTATTTAAAATTCCACCTGTAATTGAACAAGTGAAGTTCTTGTTCTTTGATTATGAATAAGATGTTTTTTTTCTTTTTTTCTTTTTCTTTTTGAGCAATGAATTGGATAAGGCTTTTATAATTGTCATGTTGGATTCTCATGCTTTGGTTCTAATTATTTCTACGCCTTCTGTATTTTTTAAGGGTTAATACCTAAAACTAGTCACTTTGCTATTGTAAATCCAAAATCTAGCCACTTGTATAAAAAATACAAATTCTAGCCACTTTTTGTGCTAATATCCGATTCGTATATTCTGATTTGTATAGTCATGAGATTTGATGGAATGAATTCACGAATACACGAATCAGATATTCATGTATTCAATTCGTGTATTCGTATATTAATTATCTATCTGCTCCATTGTTTTGAAACTTACAATGACGAATACACGAGTCATTTATTTAACTCTCTGACTCGTGTATTCGTGTATTGATCGATCAGGGGTAGTTTGGTAACACTGTCTAGTTTTTGAGTTTTTTATTTTTATGGTTAGTTTTTTGGTTTGAAATAGCAAAGTGACTATTTTAAGGGTTGTCCCCTTTTTCAATATCCTATTACAATTTTCTCTTATTCTTTAATAGGTGTTCTATTTTAAATATATTTTCAAGTAGTCGTATTCTCACCAATTTACTTATGTACTTAATATAGTCTATAAGTTAATTATCAGAGCAAGAAAGTACTCCCTCTATCTCATTATTCTTGTCTCACTTTATTATTTTATACCACATTGTTGGTCCCAGAACCGAGTTTATGAGTGTAGAGGGGGGGTGAATACACGCGTTAGAGAAGTTTAGACTTCTCTAAAACTTTTACTTAAAAACTGTAAGTTTTGAAAAGAGAAGTGTTTCGCTTTTCAAGAACTGAGAGCTTTTCAGAAGCGAATCGCTTTCAGAGAGTAAAACGTTTGCGGAATTTGGTGAGCGATATTATACTCGCTTTTTATAAAATCCTTAGTTAAAAATGTGTGTTGGTTGCTTAAAGTGACGCCTTATGCAATAATCGAAAGCTAATAACTATATAGAAATGAAAGCGATAAATACTTAGCTAGAAAGCGTACGGACACAATGATTCATAGTGGTTTGGAGGTTAGGCTCCTACATCCACTTGTTGCCTTCACTCAGCAACTCGAAATTCCTTTACTCGGAACTCGAACAACAACAACAACACGTCCTGGTTTTATCCTTCCAAGTGAAGTGATTCAAACTCAACACGAGCTCAAATCCTCAAGATTCAACGGGTTCTTAACGGATTACAATGGGTTCTTAAGGGACCTAACAACAAACAAACAACCTAAACTCGACCTTCCACTTATGTATGCAAACACAAGCTTCACAATCAATTGAAATAAACACAAACATACAACACAAAAATAGGCTTTGGTTGAGGTTTGGTTTTTGAGAGTTCTAACTTAAGAGAATCCTTTTACAATAAAGATCATGTAAAAGGGTAAGGATTCTCCTCCTAAAAAACCTAGGGATGAAGCGATTTAGGTGTTGTGGACTTAGAAACTTTAGAGGGTTTCTAAGGACTCAACTAGACTCTAGAACTTAAGAACTTTGAACGATGAATGTGAGAGAGAGCTCTGAAGTTATTGTTGTAAACTTGTGTGCGAGAGAATAGTTTCGTAAGTCTTCACGTTGAGTATGCACCCCAATTTATAGTGAGAGATCGCCAGCTACCCGTTAGAGAGGTTGGTGTTGTGTGCTCTTCACTTCCCTTTAGTCTAGCGACAATGCAGCTTTTTGCAGGTGGTCAGTACTTTTTCCGGCTTGTATTCTTTTCGGAAGAGGAAACCCTAGATATCTGCAGATTTTTAACTTGGAATGTAGCGGAGACAACAACTGTGCACTATTCTAATAATATCCGTTGGCTTATAGCAATCTTCCACACGTCCTCTGACCTCCGCGCCGCATTAATGAAGTGCACGAACTGTTGCAGAGTTTGAATTTTGAATTTCAAACTCTAGTTCACTTCGTTGCTTCTTGTGCTTTCTCGTGAGCGCTTCACCAGTGTTGGATACTGTTTGACTTTACGTTTGTACTGATGTCGCTTTCTCCGAGTAGCTTTTGCACAGTGCTTCTGTTCAAATTACTTGTGACTGAATTCGCTTCTTACTTTGTAAAATTGATCGCTTGTGACTTATCGCTTCGAGCATACTTGAAAATGTAAAATCACCTTAGCTTATCTTCACTTCACTTTTCTTCACTTCGCTTCTCTTCACTTCACTTGTGCTGGAATAAAACACACTTAAAAAGATATAGCTCCCTAACAAGTGAGCGTTTCTAATACATTGAAATTTACATGAAGCCATGTCTGCATGCATCAAAATTAATAAGGGAATATTCTATGGGGTTTTGGAATCTAATTAAAACAAATTGTATTATTATAAAAGCATAAATAGATTCTGCTTCCCCTTAACAAATATTCCAACAATTTCCCCCTTTTTGATGATGTCAAACCCCTATAGATCTAAATAAATAAATCTAATTGATTCTAGCCGAAGTACTTTTTTATGATAGTAATAAAGCGAATAATCTATCTTAAGAAGTATCAGAGCGATTGACTTGCTTTGAATAGGTATCAGAGCAAATTTAAAAAGCGAGAATAGAGAATTTTCACTTTTAGCCAACTGCCGTAATTCCTTATGGATAATGCAGTTATTCTTGCAAGTAAAGTAACATGAAGCGATAAATAAACAATGAGACATTGTTTTGAGGCGAGTAATGGTTATCTCATATATGATGTGAAGCGATTACAGAGATAAACATTATACATTTATGAGTGTGGACGATTAGAATTTTGGTGGCGGTTCATTGTATGCCCCGTAGACTCTCTCCTTTGCATCCTTGATCTGCTCAGGTATTAGGTCATCTCCATACCTCAAGGCCTTGCAACAAGTGATCACTTTATTCTAAAGAAAACCAAAGTCATTATTATTGGTGTCTATCTTGGTAGGAACTGGAAGAAAAGTCTTGGGTGGTGGCTTGATCAAAATTTCTCTCTTCTTGGCCTCGTGATAGATTCTTGTCCAGAGAGTGAGATAATACTGCTCCATGAAAGTGATGAATGATTTCATCTCGAATTTAGTTCTCCAGACGGTCCAGAAATAATGCCACTTGATGAATTTTTCTTTGGCCGCCTCCCACTCTGGGTTCACCATTTCGTCTTCAATGATGTACTCAACATACTAGGCATGAGAGTTCGATTCTCTATTAGCTCTTATTTCTTCAGTAGTTCTATTGAGCACACCATTGATTCCATATGTATATGCAGCTTTTTCTTCAAGAGTTTTGAAAAGATTTTCGCAGAAAGCTCGGAGGGTGGCTTCAACTGAATCTTTCTTCATTGCTTCTCTGCCGGACAAGCGATTCTCATTCCTCATTATACCTATCATCTTCGAACATGCTTTCTTCTTTAGCCATCTGGCCTCTTCATCAGTCTTTGGAGCGTATCTTTGATAGAGGAGAAAATACTCTTCCCCCATCTGCTATGATATTCGGGGTATACCTCTTCGTATACCTTCAACTGCTCTTCTTTCAATTCCTCTTCGGTTATTGCTCCCCTCACATTCATACTCCTTTTCACTCCTTGTTGGTGAGGACCAACACTTGTTGGTTGAAGCGGGGCAGCAATAGTTTTTGTAGTTTTAGCACTTTTCGGTGCAACATCTTTGACCAATATAGACTTTAGCTTTTCCTTCTTCCTCGCTCCTCCTTTACTTCCAGTACTCAATTCCTCTGGTTTTCGCTTCAACCCTTTGTTTTCTCCCTTTTTGGCCTCACCAACAATTGCTAGAGGGATAATAGGTTGAGAAGCGGTAGAGACTTGGTTCCTTAGTTGAGAGAGTGGAGTGAGTCTGCTTTCCATTTGAGCAATTGTAGGTGATTGAGTTATGGCTTCAGCGATCATCACCACGCTTTCCTTCAGTAGTTTCTCCATTACCGGTTTGAGCTCCATAGACAGCTTCACCTTCTCTTCAAATTCTCGCTCCTACTTGTCAAAGGCTGAAGTGATCTCTTTCTATGCTTCTTGGCTGGTGGAAAGTGCGGTTTCAACTGCATTCGCTTTCTCTTTAAGTTTCTTCACTTCTGCCTCAAGTTCAGATACTCTCTTGGCAGAGGTGTTTTATTCAATCACATGCTTCTCATACTTGGTGGTATTGAGCTTATTTCGCAATTTTGAGTTTCTTTGTTCGCCTTCTTGAGCTCAATCTCCTAGTTGATCTGTCGCTCCTTCCTCATCTGGACATCGCCTTCAAGCGATTCCACTTTCAATTTCAAGGCATCGATCTCATTGCCTTGAGTTTTCACCAACTCTTCCATCCCGACTGCAGCCTTCATCTTTTCCTTTTCTTTATCAAGCTGCTTCTGGACATGTTGCAATTCAATGTCCTTGTTGGATATGATGCTTTCTTTGTTTGTAGCAGCTTTGATGGCATCTTCTTTCAGCTAAATCTCAGCTTCAAGCTGTCTCTTTGCTTCTACAAGATTGAGCTGGAGTTGCTCAACTTCTGCAATCTTTCCTTTCAGGTTGGACTCCTTCGCCTCCAACTCCATCGCTTTAGCAATTAGCTTTTCATCAATCTCTTTGTTCATCTACTCAACCTCAACTATTCTGTTCTTTATCTCCTGTAGATTGTTGCCAATGAGTTTTAGTTCCTCAACCTTCTTCTTGTTGGCAACAAGTTCATCAACTAACTTTTTTAGTTTCTCCTCATTCTCATAAGTGTGGCATCAACAGAGATGCCCTCGTTTGTCTAGTGATGGCCAACACTTCATACAATTTCCTTACTTCTTCCAGTTCTTGTATTTTGTGTAGAAGTGACTGAACACCATGGCCTTCTAGAATTGCTTCTTAAGAGGCGTCAACAACCACTTTGGTAGATGGCAGCAACATTGCTTCAATCTTCTTCCATACTTCCTCAAGATTGATCAGATCACTAAAGTATCAGATGTTGAATTGATAGAGATAATCGGCTTTAGTGTGCTCCAGAACATCCTCTCCATAAATTGTGTGTGCTTTGAATAACTTGCTATATTTTGACCCACGGATATAGACATAGGTGAGGAAGCAAGCTGCTGATTCAAGTAGCTGATCTGTCACCTCCTTTCCTTCATATCGCTTTCTGACAGCATCATCAGCCTGTGTTCTTGCTACTTGAATGACTTTCTGTGCCATTTCCTTTGGATCAACTAGTTCATCAGTGAAATCCAGTATCATGTCCGCTTCTTCTTCATTGAATGTTTCTTCAAGGGGGCTCAGATCCTTGAAGATATAGCTAGGCTTCTGCCAAAGTTGACTCTCCTTGCTTTTGAATCCTGCTAAAAAATAGCGCTTGACGAAGAGATATAAAATTGATATGTTATGCAATTCGTATGTTGTTAACAGAGTTCTTAAAAGTGTTCTTGAAACATGAACAATAAAAACGTAAAGAACACAAACAATTGGTAACCCAGTTCGGTGATAAAACACCTATGTTTGGGGGACAAATCCAAAATAAACAATCCACAATTACGAAGCAGAGAAGTACATGACTTACACAAAAGCACTCCACCTTATGTCACCTAGACTTATATATACAACTCCCTTTTTGTGTATGAATTATACTACAAGAAGCACTCGTAATCAAGCTCTAGCTATCGGCAGATAGCACTCGTTCTCTACCCTTTAACACGAAAGGAACAAACATTTTTGAATCACAATTCAGACACTGCAACAATAAGAATCAGAATGATTCTTATTGAGCTCACTCTCTACCAAAAACTAAAAGCACTTGCAGAGCCAAGCACACAAAACGCACGCTCAAGACTCACACTCTTTCTTCACAAAAACTGCAGAGAGCAAATACACAGATCATCTCCGTTTTATATTTCTTCTAATATGGAAATAATTCAGCCATAGGAGATCTCTACATATCTTTAAAGATATATAAGAATATATCCAAGAACATCTCTTCATAATATCTTCCATATCTTTCCAAAACATGTAATTTTAATAAATAATTTCAAATTAATCCAGCATGCAATTCAATCATTTTGAGCAGCACAGCGGAATCCATCGAAATAAATTGCCAACTAAAAAATATTAATATTGCATACACCCATGCAATAACAAGATAGATCGTAATCGCTCTCAGTTTCTTCATCGTCCTCGACATTCACAAAGTTAGAAGCGGGAACAGTTGCTTCTATTATCACTTTCTTTCCTTTCTCTTTTGAAATGTCAGGCTAAGAAGCGATTGTGCTTTCTAGAAATACGTGTCAATCTTAATTTCATCAGCAGGAGTGGATGATTCCGACTCCTTCATCACTTGTTCTCCTTCAACATTACCTTGATTCAGCTTCTCCGAATCCAAGGCCTTCTTGACTGGTGCTGCTTCTACATCACCACTGAGAGTTGCCTTCCTCAACTCCTCAGCTGCAACATCGATCTACTCATCATCAACATCTCATCCTTCAATCTGAGCTTCCCCCTCAGATTGAGCTCCTTCTTCTTTCTCACTCTTGGTCTCGTCCCTCAACTGTCACTTTGAGGTCTTACCGAAAGCAATTTTGGCAGCATTTTACTCCTGCCTCGCTTTTCTATCTTTCACTTTCTTGGTCATCACTGGTGCATCCAAGTCAGTGATCACTTCAACAGTTGGAGGCTGCTCTCCTTCCTCCTCTGGCAATAGCAGTGTATATTCCGGTTCGCACTCGGCCTTATCTACTTATTTCCAATGTAGTAGAGTGTTCTTTATATCCATCTCTTTCACCTTCTGTAGTCGAGTGTGACTCTTTTCGGCAATATAGGAAATTAGTCGGGCAAAATGAATCTTCTTCATTGAAATCTTGAAGGAAATGTCTGAGACTAGAGTGATGTTTTTAGATGTTTCTACCAACTGGTCAACTATGAATTGGTACCAGTTGTACTACTCTGTTTTTGCTACCTCATCGGAGAGGGCAGCAAGAGCTCTCAGTTTTGGCCATGTCACTATCGAAATATTTCCAGTGTGGCTCATCATCATCTTTGTCACCAAGTCGCACAACTCCTTGTAAGGGGATTTGAGCAAGCTTGTG
The DNA here is from genome assembly GCA_001642375.2 of Mentha longifolia. Lineage (NCBI taxonomy): Eukaryota > Viridiplantae > Streptophyta > Magnoliopsida > Lamiales > Lamiaceae > Mentha > Mentha longifolia. The sequence continues at coordinate 24,536,246 of CM038115.1, forward strand.
AGTTTTGTCGTCTCCATCTTGATATTGCCATCCTTCATCTCCTTGGTAAGAAATTTGACTCGTCTTTCATTCGAGTACCGCTTTAAATTCGGCTAGGTAATGGCTATGTCTGGCCTCTTCCACCTTTTTACTGGAATCACGGAGACCTAACTTCTCCATGAGAAATTTCTTCACGTCTATGTTTGTCACGCCCCAATTCCCGAGGGAAGGCGCACGCGCCAAGGGTGTGACTAGGGGTTGGAATAAAGAAGAGGGGATAGAAAGGGGATTCAATTTATTTCAATTATAGATTGATACTTCCTGAAAAAAAATTGGGCAGTATCTCTTTTGCAAAGGGGATAAGCCAGAATAAATACAACAGCAATACACCCAACATAACAATATATCATTATACTAGGATCTCATAGGATTCGATGGCTCAACGAATCAACATAAGTCCATCATTTCAATACATAAAGTCGAGTTCAAGATCTCGAGAATAGATAGTGAATAAATCCAGAGTGCATATCTCTAGTTCAAGATAAGAAATATATTTAGCGGAAGCTTAACAAAAGAGATTTCCTAGCCTCAACTCCACACCGTCATCACCGCATTATCAACCTGAAAACATTTTGAAATATTTGGGTTGAGTACAATTGTAGTCAGTGGGCTACACATTTTATCAATAATTTATGAATACTGACAGTTCTTAAAGCATATCAGCATGAAACATAACAACATGAAGCAATAGCAAATTATGAAACCTTAGCGACATAAAACCGTAGATGTTTATGAAACAACAGTCATAAAACATAACAACGCAATAAGTCCACCTTTAACAGTTTTATCTTATCCACAATCCTGGTTGTAACCATGTGAATCCATTTAGTATCCAGACTCTAGGCCGTAACCTTGAGAGTCTATTTAACATATATCCGAACTCTGGGATCGTAATCCGATGAGTCCATTTAGTATCCAGACTCTAGGTCATAACCTTGAGAGTCTATTTAGCATATATCCGAACTCTGGGATCGTAATCCAAGGAGTCCATTTAGTATCCAGACTCTAGGTCGTAACCTTGAGAGTCTATTTAGCTTGTGCACATAATTCTATCAATTTATCCCATAGCATTTAACATGTACGTTGCGCCTTGACCATTTTATGGATAAGCAATTTACTTCTAACCAACATAGCATTATGTAACTCGTATACGTTTGAAAGTAAAACCCACATCTTGAAGCGTAGAAGAATGGTCAGTCTCGAGAGGCAACACCTATATTATCATCCATGTTGATCCTCGCCTATTTATAATGACATAATAAGAATCTAAATTCTTAAAATAAAACGACCGCTAAGGGAAAATATAATCGCTCCTATATTTTCTTACTAGCAAAATCTGTTAAAGGCTAACAAATTATTTTGAATCCTTTCAATATTTTCATTAATTGAATAATCATTTTTTTATAATTAAAGGAGTCCAATTAAGGAATTAATTGGATCCAAACATTCGTTGAGTTAATTATCCGAAATTAGGATGAATTCCGGAAAATATTTTTAGACTAATTAAGGCTTAGTAAATTAATTAAACCTCAATTATTTCCTAATCCATTAGCATATTTCTCTTATAAGCCCAGCTGACTTAATATTAAAATACCTGGGCGATTCCATTTAGCCCAAAATCCGGCCCACCCGAATTAATAACCCAGGCCCACTCTTGGATCAAAATAATGAGACCCATTTCAAAACCCACTTTCTCCTGCTGCAAAACATACGTAGACACACGCGCCCACGACGCTCTCTCTCTCTCTTCCTTCTTCCCCGTCTTCTTTCTTCTTCTCAAGAACACCGGCGAAGTTCATCTCCCGCCGCCGTTAGCATCGCCGCCGTCGGTGGCTTTCTCTCTTCCTTAACAAAAATCCCAAATTAAAAAACCCTAAACGAAGCCCCCAAATTCAGACGTCGATCCCTTTTATTCTCTCATTGATGGAACGCGGTCGCCATCTCTCCGTTGTTTTCTCTCACCGGAAAATGACTGCCACCGTCGCTGCCTTGCTGAAAATGCCACCGCCGCTGCTCCGACCGCACAGCACCGCCGTTGATGCACCGCGTGGACACTTTCTCTCTTTGCCGACCTCCGGCGAGCCGTAGCGCTGCTGCCCCGCCACTGAAAACACGCCGTCAATGTTACTGCGCCGCTGCTGTCACCGGAGCTCCAGCATCACCGCCGCGGCTGTAGCAGCACCGCCGCTTTTCAGCCACCGCTGCTCCTCCACTTCGACTGTTCCGACGCCTCCGTTGCACCTCATCCTCAAAGCCCATGCCGCCTTCAAGTAATGCTGCCGGCGTCCACTCCATGCCGGCATCTTCCTCCCCTTCTCCGTTCCGATGCCGACGCTACACTCCAGCATAGCCACGCCGCCATTTCCGGCTGCAACTCCACGAGGGAAAAACCATTCCCTCGCCCAGTAACCCCCTTTTTACTCTTGTTTCATTTAAATAGTTTAATTTCCAGATTAAGAAGAAGTGTTTTAAGTATTTGAATTCAGCCTTATTTGCCTCTATTCTTTGGTTCAATGTATATATATAGAAGAGTGGTTTAGGTGATGAGGAGATGTTGTAGATGTTCTTGGTTACAACTCATTTATGAAATTAGTTATGTATTCTTGCTTTCTTATAGTTTCTAGCCTTGGTGGCAAGGATTTGTGGATAAAATTTATACGTATATAAGCATACATATATATCAGTAGAGTTTTAGAACCTTAATTTCATGTTTTTGTTCTCTGATTTCGACACTATCGGAAAGTGCTTGTATGTTCTTCATTAAGCATTTTTAGGAGCTGTAGTAGTGTGATTTTCCTCATTCTTGTTTCTGATTTTGAAAAGCATATATAAGAAGGTTGAGATTAGCATGCTTATGTTCTCATTTCAATTTCTTAGCTTAAAATATGGATGAAAAAGGGCTGGAAAATGCTTACTACTACCTCCATCCCACCTAATTGTCCCATTTATTTTTTGACATTTCGGCACGCTTTTCCACTGAAACTTAGTACGAGTTTTAAAATATAATTTTGAAGTATCGTTTCTTTTACGGGATACTATGAGTGTCATAATATCCCGTAAAAGAAACGATACTTCAAAATTATATTTTAAAACTCGTACTAGGTTTCGGTGGAAAAGCGTGTCGAAATGTCAAAAAGTAAATGGGACAATTAGGTGGGATGGAGGTAGTATTTAAGAAGTTGGAAAGGTGGCTTTGGCTGTGGATTTGAGAGAATGAGGAGCTGTAGATTCATTCTGTTCCTCCTTGTGTTTCAGTTCTCCTTCTGTTGCTTTTTCTTATTCTTTCTTTTTATTTTCTCTAAATTTTCTGCATCTTTTCTTTCTTCTCTCTTAGCTTAGTTTCTTTGAGAGTGTTGTTTGTGCAGGAATGAGAAGTGGTGAATGAGAATGTGGTGAAATAGTTTATAAAGAGGTGCGTGATGGGAGTGGTTGAGGTGTTAGATCGGAAGCCATGCTTTCTTCTACTGTAGAATATGGTAGAGTTCCTTAGTTCAAGGGATAATGTGGAGATTTATGTACTTATAGATTTGGTGTAATCTTTTATTGAACAGAGTGTATGGCCGATTGATTCATTGTACAGTAGAGTGGATATTGATTTTGTAGGGATATGATTTTGTTGAAGAGTGATGTAATATTTATTTATTTATTTTTCTTTGTATTTCTTCTGTGAAATTCTTGGCCATGGTTCTTGGACCATCTTTTATTTATTTGATTAACTTGTGGTGTTCTTAAATGGGCTTGGCCCAATTTCACTTTATTGTATAATATTATTTTGGCCCAACATTAAAGATTAATCGAACATTTTTGGATCAACCCACTTGGAAATATTATAAAGGTATATAATATTGAATGGTTTATTTGTGCGTAATAGAAATTACAAGATACAAATATAAAGGTTTATATCTATATCTAAATTGTAAAATAAAATGCAATTTCGTACATCTTGAACAATAACCTTTCTATTCCTCAAAACAAAACTATACAAAATTTTGAATTTTCACGTATTTTCTAATTATTAAAAGTCAGGGTATTACAATGTTGCCGAAGTATGTCTTATGCGTAGTTGGATTGACACAAGTCACATTCGTCGTTAATTTCTTGTTATCCAAATACCCAAGAAACTCTACCACAGCGACTGGGTAGATGCCATTTGGTTTGGCTGCGAGAAAATCTCCTAGTTGTGCCCTAATAATATCACGACCAATGAAAACATTGGTTCGGATGTGCTTCGCTTTGAGGATGTGTTCCTGGTGCATGTAGCGTTTGATTTCATCGGAGATGGTGGTTACGGTTATCTCCTCCATATGTTTCTCCACCCTTTCCTCTACCTCTTCCTCCCTTGATCTCTCTGCTTCATCTTCGAAAACTCTGTAAGTTGTCTTAGTCTTCGCCATTTGAAAGTTTCAGGGTTTGAGAAAGAATTAGGGATTTTCTGGACTTAGAGAATTTTTGGGAAGGATTTCGCAAAATGTAAAAGTATATGGGTGAATAGTGAGAGAGAAAGGTTTATATATGGAGGTTCAAAAAGTGAGGGAAGAAATATGGGTTGTTGGATCTGGAACTATCCTTTCAGATTCAACGGTTGAGATTAAAGCGAGATCGTGGGTTAGTTGGAAGTTTAATCCGACGGCCACGATAAAAGCGGGTTTGAATGAAGGCTTAGGATTAAAGCATTTTTGGCGGTTTGGATGCATGAGTGTAACTAACTTGCACGAGTAGGTTGGTTCCTGTACCCTACACTGTAGCTGCATTAAATGCTGAAGATATCGCACAGAGTGCGTATATTCTAATAAGATAGGAATAAATTGAAAGCGATAAACTTGGGAGCGATTAATCATTTACAAAAGCGATTTTTCTTGAAAGTGAATGGCTTTTGTTCTCCCTTATTTGATGCAGGGAAAAGCGATTTTACTTTTAAGAAAATAAATGTGGTTGGCTTTTGTGCTTAAGAGTATAATCGAGAGCGATAAACTCAGCAAACACTTATATTTTCAATGAATCAAACGAAGTTATCTAAAAGAAACAATCGCCTTAAGTGCATGTTTGGTATGTACACTACTAATGTCTATATTAATAATACCAAGGTAAATAGTACAGTAAACTTAGATAACTGATGCATGCAAGTGTTTGATACCTTTACTAAAAACTTTGTACAATTAAAACTTGTGTTTGATAGCATATACTAAATCCTATACTAACTTATATAATTAATAAAATAACCTTATACTTTTTGCAAAATTACACATAATCTTTACTATTTGTGCCCTCAAAATTACAATCATGAAGAGGAAGGGCAAAAGGGCCGACAAGAACAGCTCCCCTGCTTCTAATTCAGCCAGGGATGATCAAGACCATCATTGAAGGAGCATGTAAAAATGATCCCAGGAACATAAAAAGTCTGCTATAATACTCACTTGTGAATAAGAATCGTCTTCTTCTTGCAGTAATTTTTGGAATCGCTATCAAATAATCACCCAACACAAACAAGTTTTGTTGAAGCTTCTGAAGTGGACTCTCTTCCTACGAAATTCGTGAAAATCGGCGTTTTTATAAGAACCATAGAAAACCCTATTCCCATGACAAGCAATTCACCACCCATAACTCGTCCTCTTCTTGCAATAATTTGTGATAATCAAAAAATTGACAGAGTCCTAAATACCAGACCTTGATTTTGATTCCTTGAGCAAGGATAAAGTGCCGATGAGAGAGAAAGAGACGATTTGCTTCAAGAAGGTAGAAAGAAAAATGTTTTGGACCTGTTGAAATATTGTGCTCATTCATGAATATTCTAGAACTACGAAGATATTTATAACTAAATTGAATAAAAAGAGAGAAAATTCTAAAAGTAGAATATTCTAGGTACACTTAAGAAATAAGAAGATTTAAATAGAGGATCCTAGAATCTACTAAGTTGTAGTATAAATATGTGTAGTCATGTACATTTAAAATGAATAGAAATAAGAATTGTTCTACACAAAAGCCTCATTCCCTAAATCTCTCTCCAATACACCACTAAAATATTAAGTCCCCTTCTACACCACTTCACTACCATTACTCTCTACATCCTAAATACACATAAACACTTCCCATTTTTCAAATAGTGGTATCAGAGTCTGGTTCGATAAAATTGGGCGTACAAATGGCCGACAACTTCCGCTCAACTATTTTGGTACCAATTTTTCATGGTGACAACTACGACTATTGGGCCATCAAAATGAAGACATACTTTCGATCCCAAGACTTATGGGACATTGTCTACAATATATAAAATATTCCAGAAGATGGCGCAACATTAAACGCTGCTCAAAGGAAGGAGCTCAAGGAGAATCAACAAAAGGATTCCTAAGCATTGCTTGCTCTAGAAATGAGCTTGGCAGACGAAATATTTCCAAGAAACATGGGGGCGACAACAGCTAAGGAAGTGTGGGATACATTACATGAGGAGTTCCAAGGGAATGAAAAGGTACGCACCGTGAAATTTCAATCTCTACGAAGAGAATTTGAAATATAAGAATGAAAGAATATGAGACTGCTCAAAAATATTATTCTAGAGTAAAAGAAATAGTAACTCAAATGAGAACCTATGGTAAAAATATTTCGGACAAGAAAATTATCGAGAAAATACTAATTAGTTGCACAGAAAAGTATGACACAATAGTTACGGCTATTGAAGAATCTAAGGACATAGACAGAATGTCAGTTTCAGAATTAATGGGCTCTCTAGAAGCATTTGAGAAAAGATTAAGTCGGTGATTTGAAAAATCTAACGAGTCTGAAACTGCATTTCAGACAAAAGTAAATTTGCAGTCTCATAAATTTAAGAAAGGAAGTGAACTAGACTTCCCTCCGTGTGGTATATGCAAGAAAAATAATCCCATGGAGAAAGATTGTTGGTTTAAGGATAAACCATGGTGCGGAAAATGTCAAAGATTTGGGCACATAGAAAAATTTTGTCATACTAAATAAGATCATGAAGTTAACTACACTGAAGAAAGGAATTCAAGTAAGGAAAATTATTTATTTTATGTCTGCCGAGCTACTTCACAAGGAAAAAGAAATATTTGGTATCTAGTCATATGACCTATTATGATAGCATCTTCTGCAAGCTTGAAAAAATAGAAGAGAAGGTTAAAATTGGGAATGGAGATTATATGGAGGCAATAGGTAAGGGAACTATTACAATCCATACAAGGAAATGAGTAAAATTCATCACAGATGTCCTCCTTGTTCCAACAATTGATCAGAATCTACTGAGTGTTGGGCAAATGATGAGAAAAGGTTATTCGTTGCGTTTTGAGGGAGACTCGTGTGTTATACACGATAAGCAAGATAAATCTCTCAAAATTGCAATGATCAAAATGAAGAAAAATTAAAGTTTTCCTCTATATTTAAGTTATGCTAAGAAAACGGAAGCCAAGAGCAAGGAGTTAAAGATGGATAGTCTTGCGAAGGAAAAGACTAAGCTACTTTAGGAGAAAACCATCGACTTCACGAAATTCAATGTTAAAGAGATCAACCATTGGAAGATCAAGTAAAGAGGCAACAAGAAAGAATACCAAGACAGTATCAAAGGTACACAATACGTGCAATCTATCGATCGTGGAGCAAGATAGCAACACAAAAATTGATGAAAGGAAAGTTTCAAGGCAAGACGTAGAGAAGACCAAGAACAACAACATAGTGGAGCAAAAAGACTACCTGAAGATAGATAAGCTACATCACAAACATGTAAATCATATCTACACCAAAAGGCCATACACGCAGAGATACTATTTATTCAAACAACTATGTGGTATGACTGACATTACTAAAATGCCCAACTGTTGGATCCGGGTTAAGATCCACAATTAAATATATATATATAAAGGATATTGTGTAGGTGAGGTGATAACACCTTCGAACCTTCAGCTTCAGTCACCGCTCACCGATCAAGAGAGAATGACTTCTCTCCTTTGAATTTAAACTCCGAATCTCTACAAAAAAGACCCGGGGGGGAGGATCCCGGGGAAGAGACTCTGACGCTTAAGTCAGACTCGGCGTATAAAGAATTTGAGATTCACTTGGGGAAGAGAACCTCTACAATTGCAAGAGTAGTAAGTGTATGAGCTTGCAATTCCTCAGAGAAACTTGTAGAGCTTAGTGTGATGAAAGAGATCGATAGTTCTCAAGAATCATCTACCTTACGAATGAAGTTAGAGTCTCTATTTATAGACTGAAATGGAACAAGGGTGATACCGGGTTTCCTCACGAGGATGAAGGATAATTTAGTCTTTTACCCGGGGACAGCATCTCGAGTGCTCGTCGGAACAGTACGTTTTTTTTGCAGGGAAAATGTGGTCCTTCCCCTGCAAAGAACAGGCCACGTAGAGTAGTCCCAAAAATTAGTTAAGGGATATTCTGGGCTTCTGTTGATTTGCCCAAAAATAGAATAATTCTCTAGCATATTTGGCATGAGCAATGCCTTCTATACATGCTCTTGATAAGAGTCACGAGTCAAGTATGATGCAAACATTTTATAGCCCAAGGGTTGACTTTTGCTTCTGCCTTGAGCTTCTGCTCCTGCTTTCGACCAGGGAGAGAAGGAATAATAGATAATGAACAATTTAGGGCACGTGGCCATAAATTGTGAAGGTATAAATTATTTAATCCGGACCAGGCAGACATTAAATAATTTATATATTATGCTTATAGGGTAATGTTAATATTTTCCCTAATAGCTACCCCCCCCCCCTTAGTCTTAAAAATAATAAATATTTTTAAGATAAGAGGAGAGAAGTGAAATATTGGGATTCCATCCGTATCGCCAGAGTAGCAATATAGTCAAATGACATCAGCTTAATGCTGATTAGCGGGAGGATGTGAAGAGTCACTAAATTTACACCGTGGGATCAGTGATGGATCCCATAATCTAAGCCATCCAAAGGATGCACTAACTTTAACTTTAAATACTCCATTTTCTTCATTTTTTTCATTTTTCTGCATCTTCAGCAAGATTTACACAGGGTTGATTCCTCTCACCATCAGCATAAGCGGATTCTGTACTTACAGAGTGAGCACTCATTCTTATCCTTTTGAGCATCTTTTATAAAGACTACTTTTCAAAGGCTTCCTTTGATCAAAGTTCTCTTAAGAGAGACACTCGCGATTTTTAACAAGGAGGAATCTTTGTAATTTTAAGGGAATAATGTCATCATTCTTCCAATTTTTTATTTTTTTTAACTGATTCCCAATGATGAGAAGGTGGCTATTTTGCTTACCCTGATTTTATTGTGAAGCACGATGCTTACCAATCTGAGGGATTAATAGTGTGCAACACACTTATTGCACCCCCTTGTTCTTTTCTTCTTATGCTTTCCTTCTTTGAATCATGAATTCAAGGAGAAAAAAATACAAGTTCTTGCTTCTGCTGTCGAAACAGGAGCAAGAATGATATTCCTTTTTTTTTTTTGAAAAGGAATATCATTTATCGTCTTGTAATAGTCATAAGCAAAAGCAATTTTTTGCTTATGACTGTATGCAAAAGATTTGCGGTTTTAAAATACGTCCCTATCCAAAAGATTTGAACAGTTGTCTTTTGTTCTCTCTCCTCAGGGTTTTAAAAGCTTGTAGCCCTTTTTCCATGCAATTGATAAGACGGTTGCAAGGACCGAGAAAGAATAAGGCGGTAGTTGAAGTGCCTCTTCGCCCTGACCATACGATCAAGGTAAGTGGGACAGGTGTCAACCATCCCGCGCTTTTTAGTAAGAGCGGTTTATTTATGGAAATATAAGTATTTCCTTTTCCAGTCTCCCCTTTACTATTGCATTTAGAAAAAGTTGTGAAACTTTTCCTCTCTCCTTTCTCTTGGCGACGAAGATTTTCATCTTCTCCTTCATAGACTTTTATTTTTTTCTCATCAAGTTCTTCTTGTGCAGGTATCTTTCCCACACCCTTCAAGAGTTTCTCTTCTTGTTTGTATACAAAGCATATATATTATACTTGTATTTTTTTTACAGTTTTTAGCAGTAGTAATGGCACCACCACTCTTTGCTGAGTATCCGGCATCTTCCATGACTTTCGGGAAGATGACGGACTTGAAAAAGAAAATAGAAAACCTAGGAGGGTATGTTCTTAGATCCCCGAAGGCTGGGGAAAAGCTTTTAGACATTAACCTACCTTCCGCTGTTTTTTGGAGAGGCTAGATCTTGGCTGGTCTTCGTTTTCCCCTCCCTCCTTTTTTAGTAGAGTTATCCCATTATTATGAGATCCCCCTCAATCAGTTGAGCCCTTCTGCTCTCCGGAAGGCCCTTTTCTTTCATATGATTTGTCGATGCTTCGGCATCGACAACACAGCCGAACCCTTTTCATATTGAATAGAGTTCAATACAAAGGCAGGTTCTTAATTTCACCCCCACTTTACATCATGAAATCTATGGGAACATTACCGTTTCCGACAGGGATTGGCCAAAGGATTGGCTTATAGTGACCCCTCCACCTGGGGGGAGATGGGTTGCCCACATGAGTCCTTTCATTGAGAACCCTAAAAAGCATAAGTTCCCAGTTAGCCCAGGAGCTTTTGCTGATACTCTTGATAGGAAATTGGACAACATTATACTCCCTCATGGCAAGGAGCATAAGATGGCCATTTCATTTACCACCTCTGAGAGTGCCCTGACATATTTTGGCCTCTCTTATATGAAATGGGTTGATGTTATGGGTAAAGATTTTCGTTCTTTGCCCCTCCCTTGTCATCTTTCAATGAAAAGGGTCACTTTTAACTATTTTCCTTGCTTTGCATGCAGGGATAGATTTCATGGAAAACTTTGCTGCTTCAGCGCAGAAGTATGCAAGAGCATACTTAACATGTGATGGTGATGAATGCCCCTCCGACAAGGCGGAGAGAGAGAGATTGATGGCGGAAGTGGATGGGGCACTCCCCCATACTTTTGCTGATGAGGAAAATGTTCAAGTGGCTCCTACTCATGCGTTTTCGGGTGCTTCTGCCACGCATCCCACACCAGAAGGTGCAGGAGCTTCCAGCTCTCAGGCCAACTCTCCTACTTTGGCCCCACTGGCGTCCTTTTCGCATGCTGATAACCAGTTAACCCAGACTCCTAGTTCTGCCGCAACAGCAGGAGCATCTCCTATCCCGGAGGCTCCTGCTACCGCAACTTAGTCATGTGCATATGCATAAGCATAAGTAATTATACTTTATTGTTATGCCCTTTGAATAGAAGCGATAGGCTACTTTTATCTTGTTGTTGTTGTAACATTGTTTAGGATTTCATAATTTGATAATCACCAGATATGGAGACTAAGGTTCGTTCCCCAGTCTATTCTCAAGGCTCTCGCCGTGCTTCCAAGAGAGTCTCATCCCAAGTGACACCGCCTCCTCCCAAGAGAGGCAGGGCTTCCTCGGCCTCCCACTCTTCTACAAGGCACATCTCTACTCGTGCTTCTTCCCTCCTTCCAGATAAGGATGTGATGGAATTGGATGACCTAAAAGGTCAAGAGACCCCTACTCCGGGGGTCGGTAATGCCGGCACTCATGCTTCTGCTTCCACCAATAAGCCACAAGGGGCTCACCCCTTCGGTGCCGACTTTTTGGAGCGAGATCTCCGAGATGTGTTGAAGAGCCTTAATATTAAGGCTCCTCATGCCAAACCAGAACACCCCCAGTGTTTTGGAGATGGATGGCAACACTTGCCGGATGCTCACAGATCTGGCTCCTCGCTTTGAGGATTGGTGGGCTGCTTGTCTCCTTCCGGCAGACGAGCTTGAGCAGTAGATCGAATACTATGAAGCCAAGGTATTTATGCGTTATGTGTTACTACCTTTACACTTTTTATATGAGACTTCCCTTGCCTTAACTCCTTTTCAAAGGAATTTATATCTGTTGAGTGTTGATTTTGTGGTTATGCTTTCTAGAGCATGGTATTTCGCAAAGCTCAAGGCCTTAGGAGCCTTAGTTTAAGCCCTTGTCATGAGGAGATAGCCAAGTTGGAGGCCAAGGTGCTGCAATTTCAAGAGCATAACCTGGCCCTTCAAGAAGAGCTCGCCCAGTCTAGCCATGCAGAAGCATAAGCACTCAGGCTCCAGCTGCAAGAGCAGAAGCAGTCCTTCGGCGCGGAAGCTTCTTCCTTTAAGAAGAGAGTAGAGGACCTCCAAAAGGAGGTAGATGTGCTTACTCAGTAGAAGCAACAACTCTGCCAAGACAAGGCAGATATGATGCTTAAGCACAAGGAGGCTCTCTCTCAAGTCGAAAGCAAAGCTTACACTGCTGGGGAGAAGGCGGGCTTGGCTCGCGGGGAGGAATCTGGGAGGCTTTATGCTTCCCAGGATATGCAGATAAAAGGAGTCCATGTTTGCCGTATGACTGTTATACACAGTCCTCCCTGTCAAGCATTTCTGGACATTATTATTAACGAACTCCCCGAGGCCTTTATGCATTCTCCCCAGTTTCTGCCTAGGATGCTTGAACCCTTATCTTTTTGGGTTTCAGCAGCAGCTAGGGAGACTTGTAAGCAGCTTAAGGAACCGAAGCGCTTTGCCTTGGTGAATGTGGAAGACATTTGCCGAAAGATAGGGACAAGAGCCCCCACTCTCGAAGTGCATGGTGACCCCCGTACTCCCTGGTGTATGGGAGTACTATCTAAGGCTGCTGAAGCCTTTACAGGTTATGTACCTAGGCACGCAGTGAAGTTCCCTTGGTCTTCCACTGTTTATCCTGTACTTGGCAATAACAGGGCCATAAGGGTAGAGACTTTACGTCTCTTTCTTGAGGTAAATATACTTTTATCATTTCATTTTGTATACACCTCTATAAAGAGGTGATGTGTTTGATGCTGAATTTCCTTCTACTTTATGCTTATAGGCACAAGCATCTCAGCAGAAGTCTGCTTCAACTGCGGGGACATCCACCGAGGGAGCCAAGCAGGGGGCCATCAATAGCGAGGAGGACGCTATCGAGGAGGAAGACGATGCAGGGATGATGGGGCTCAAGATGATGAGCAAGATAATGATGAGACTTCCTCCTCTGATGAAGAAGCCTCATAAAAAGGTTTTAGTATCTGCCGTATGGGGTCGGCACCCCGTGTCTTGGAAGTTTAGGCCGTGTAGGGGGATCGGCTCTCTTTGAACAAGTTTATGTTATTGCTGGGATGTGGGGATCGGCTCCCGATGGATAATTATTTTTATTTTTGGGCCTGGTGTGGGGGTCGGCTCCCCAGTACAGTATTTTTCTTATTTTTGTAAGGGCAAGACTTCCCATGAGTCCTCCCTTTCTATCTGGGTAAATGAATAGTTACTAGGTAACCTATCCACCTTCTTGTGTTGCATAGCATGCCTTTGGTATTTCCTTACTAATTGCCTTTCCCATACATGTTTTTACATGCATGTCTGAGCATTCTTTCGAATGTGATTTTTATTTCGTATGCTTTTGCACACAGTAGTTATTATGTGTACAGCTTGGTTCACGCACTTCAACATATTACTTTTGCTTTTTGTGCTTTCATGCATGCGTAAAAAATGTTTTGCCTTGTGCTTCTGCGCACATCATTTGTATTTCGTGTTTCTGTGCACTATTTTGCATTTTGTGCTTCTGCGCACAACTTTTTGCATTTTGTGCTTCTGCGCATAACTTTTTTATTTCGTGCTGCGGCGCACTACTTTTGTATTTCGTGCTTCCACGCACTATTTTTATATTTCGTGCTTCTGAGCAATACTTTTTGCATTTTTCGTTCCTGCAAAATGGGTCTTTTTGTACTCTTGAGGGTATACGGGGTATACCCCTACACCCCCTTCAAGTGAATTTATAAGACTTGATGAATTATAATTTCACTTTAATCAAGCTAAAAATATCCTTCGAAGACAAAAGTACTCCTTTTTCAATAAAAACAGAGATTTGATTTACTTCCCGCTTCGTTACATAAGCAAAACGCCTCTTGCGGTAAAATTTTCTTGGAAGAGAGAGAAAAAAAAGGGGAAAAGAAATAATTTCCGACTTCTTCTTTTCAAACATAATATTTCTTCAAACTGGAAATATTCCATGGCCTTGGAAGTAGCCTTCCTTCTACATCTATGAGCTCATACGTTCCTCAGCCTAGAACTGCTTTGACCACATAAGGGCCTTCCCAGTTAGCATCCAACTTTCCAGTAGGTTTGAGAGCATCTGCTCTCTTCAATACCAAGTCCCCTTAGATAAATTTACGCATTTGAACTCGCTTGTTATAAGCCTCTCTCACTTGTTGCTTCTATTTTTCCATTCTGGTGAGGGCCTGGTCCCTTACTTCTTCGACCAAGTCCAAGTTTTCCTTCATTAATCCCTGGTTTTGATTCTCATCATATTTAAGAATACGATGAGAATCCACAGAGATTTCAGCAGGGATCACTGCATCTGTTCCATATACCAGGCGGAAAAGAGATTCCCTAGTAGATGTTCTTGACCCAGTTCTATATGCCCATAGAACTGAATCAAGCTCATCAGCCCAATTTCCTTTCGCTTTCTCCAGACAAGCTTTGATACTATTTACAATGGTACGATTAGTCACCTCTACTTGCCCATTGGCTTGTGGATGTGCTACTGATATAAAGCGTTGTTCGATCTTCATTTCTTGGCACCACTCATGAATGAGGGAGCCTGTGAACTGTGTGCCGTTATCAGAAACAAGTATTCTAGGACACCAAAGCGACAACAAATATTTCTACATAAGAATTTGCGTATGGCTTTTTCATCGATTTTCACTACTGCTTCCGCTTCAACAGCCACTATCAGGAAGACTCTTCCTCCTGGAGCAGTGGGAAATTTTCCCACTATATCTATTCTCCATTTGTTAAAAGGACAAGGAGAGTGGATGACTCCCAATTCCTCTCCGGGAGAATGGAGGAGGTGCCCATGCTTTTGACAGTTTGAGCATTTCTTGACCAAAGCTTTTGCATCCTTGTCAAGAGTGGGCCAAAAATAGCCGGTCCTTAAGACTTTTCGAGATAAGTCTTTATACCCAGTATGTGCTCCAGCACATCCCTCATGTATTTCTCGGAGAACGTATTCTCCCTCCTGATGGGTTAGGCATCTTAGGTAAGGGTGTGTGAAAGATCTTTGGTATAAATGCCCACCGAACAAGTAGAACCTTGCCAGGGTGGCTTTTGAAGGAGCTCTAGCTCCTGCTTCCAGTAGTGCTTCTGCTTCGAGAGGTGCTCCTACTTTTGCAGGCAGATCACCACCTCTTAAAGCTCTGACAATAGGCACTCTCCAATCATTGCTTTCTTGAATGCATAATATTTCTAATGCCAGAGTTTTTTCTTCAGCATTAAGAAATACTACACCTCCCTGCCAAGTTCCTTCAACAAAACTTGCCATTTTTGCAAGCTTGTCAGCCTCTAAATTCTCTTATCGCAGAATCTGGACTAATTCGAAGTTCAAGAACTTCTTTTTTAAGTTTTCTGCCTGAGTAGCATAAGCAATCATCATCTCTTCTTTCTTTTCATATGCACCCAACATTTGCTGGGTTACTAGCTGTGAATCGCAAAAGATGACCACAGTGGTGGCCTCTAGCTCCAGCAAAATCCTCATAGCCCTTATCAAGGCTTCATACTCCGCTTTATTGTTGGAAGCAGGAAAGTTAAACTTGATTGCGAAACCAACTCTTACCTATCTAGCTTCTGTATGTAGATTCCTGCACCTGATCCATCTTTCGTGATAGATCTATCTACATAAGCTTTCCAAACTTCTCCACTGTCGAGCGATGCTCGCACAGTTTCTTGGATAAAGTCTGCTATTGCTTATGCTTTGATAGAAGCTCGAGGCTCAAACTCGACATCATATTCACTGAGCTCTACGGCCCACTTGACCATTCTCCATAATAAATCAGGCTTTCTCAACACCTGCTTTAATGGGATGTTTGTTCTTACCACCACCTTGTGTGATAAAAAATAAGGCCTTAGCCTTCTTGCTGATATCATGACAGCTAGGGTAGCCTTCTCGATATCAACATATTTGTTTTCTGCTCCTTGGAGCATCTTGCTCACATAGTAAATGGGCTTTCATGGTGCACCTTCTTCTCTCAAAAGCACTGTGCTCAAGGACTCTTCACCTACGGCCAAGTAGAGATATAGATTCTCTTTGAGCACAGGCTTAGTTAGCAATTGCAAACTTGCTAAATGCCTTTTCAAGTCCTCAAAAGCTTGTTGGCATTCTTTGCTCCATTCGAATACAGATCCTTTTCTCAATATTTTAAAGAAATGCAAGCTTCTTTCTGCTGAGCGGGAGATAAAATGGCTAAGAGCCGTGATTCTCCCATTCAGCCTCTTTATTTCTCTAACATTACACGGCGAAGTCATCTCTAGAACCGCTTTCACCTTTTCTTGATTTACTTCTATCCCTCTTTGGGTTACTAAGTAACCCAAAAAATTTCCTAACTGTATGCCAAAAGTGCACTTGGCAGGATTTAGCTTCAGCTGGTACCTGCGAGTACTGTTGAAAATTTCTTGCAGATCTACTGCATGAGCAGAAGCAAGAGTGCTTTTAGCAAGCATGTCATCAACGTACACTTCCATGTTTCTACCAATTTGCTTTCGAAACACTGTGTCCATCATTCTTTGATACGTGGCTCCAGCATTCTTCAACCCAAAGGGCATGCTTTTGAAACCATATGTGCCCACACATACAACAAATGCAGCCTTTGGTATGTCCTGCGGGTCCATTTTAATCTGATGGTACCCTTGATATGTATCCATCATGGATAACATTTGACATCCCGAGGTTGATCGACCAGCTGATCTATCCTTGGTAAAGGATAGTGATAGGTCCGGGTTGGGGATCATCAACAAAATAAAAGAATAGCAGCGACTAGAGATTTGGAAAAGGGTCGAACTCATCGTGCTCTTGATTGTATACCTTGATTCCTTCTTCTTCTCAACTAAGATGCAGGTAATCCTGCAAAACAATACCGAAGGAGCGGGGGAGGCGTCCTCCGGGAAGAACCTCCGACGCTCAAGTCAACCCGTCGTCCAAAAACAAATGAAGAATCTAAGTGAAGATAGTGCGTGCGTGTTCGCTCGAGCAAAGCTCGTAGCAAGGATGTGTAGAACAATGAATACGTACCTTTTTTAGTGTGAAGCTCACATATTTATAGTAATGTAGAGAGGTTGGTTGGTAAGGTAATTTTCATAATTTATGAGAGGGTAAAATAGTCTTTTAAGGGGGGACAAGGAAGTTGATACCCTCTATCGACTTAGGGTATGATTTTTAACAGGATGGTCCCCACATGTGGGGTCTAGGTTCATGTTTTTTGCATGAATTACTGAGTTCTGAAAAGCGAGAAAAAATCTGTTGATTTTACTGCAAGACCCTCTTTTTGGTTCTGCTACTGAGCAGATCCCTCGGAGAGATTTGCTGTCATGATGGCATATTTTCCATTAAGATTGTTGTCGGTGCAGGACCCAAAGTCAGTTTGTATTTAGGTTTATAAGGTTTTGCGTAGAGAAGGAGGATCTACATGGTCTATTACAGATCCTTCTTTCTATTCCTATTTTCCGAAACGGATCCCTTACTGGGATCTGCCTTTATAATGGGTGATCTGTTATTCCATCTGCCAGCTGGCATTAGGCAGGTCTACTCCCTATCAACTACTCCCCCCCCCAATGTCTCAGAAGGGATTTCCAAGAGCTTCTGCAAGAGTATTATGGTCTCAGTAACACCAATAGTCGGCTTGTCTTTCGTCTGCTGCCGCCAATTCTAATTATGTAAGGTGTAATGATGAGATTCCTTGGGAGAAGGTGAGACGTTGCCAATTTTCAACCTTAGATTTGCTACTTGCTTTTATAGCCGTTGATCTCAAGCTTCACTCTTCATCATATATATATAAGTGAAACTTCCCTTCACTTCATCTTCTCCGGAGGGAAAGGAAAGAGTAAGCCTGTGACATTTCTCCTCTCTGGCGAGAGATGGAGAATAATGTAGTCATCCTTTTGAATGTTCTTTGAGGAACATAATGATATGATTTTTTATTTTTATCGAGGCTATTACTCCGAGTAAAGGCCTGTGATGATCCTTTCTCTCTTAGCTCCATTTCTTTTGAATGAGCAAATAAGGTAGCTGAGGCCTTGCTTTGAATGAACATTTCTTATTTTGTTTGCTTTGTTTTTTTTTTTTTTTTTGGAATAATACTGGAGTGACATCTAGTATTTCTTCTTTTATGGATATACTGATTTCATATATGCATATATATATACATATGTATTTTTACTTTGTAGCGCGATGGTTTGCTGAATCAAGGGTTTCGAGGTAATATACACGGGCAGTGAAAAATATTACGATGTAATGAGAGGCATCTGCATTTTGCAGATCCCTTAGAGGTTTTTTAATATGAAGATCGGTTATGTGGTAAATGCCTCTTGTGGGACCTGCAAAGCAGATCCTCTTTTTTGGAAAGACTTGCGTATTTCCTGATCCCTCGTTGTTGAACAGGTCCTTTTAATGAGGACCTGTTATTCTTGGGAGATACAGACATCGTCGGGTGCACAAATTCTGTAAGGATGCAGATCCTTTTTTAAGATGTGGGCGCTATTTTCAGGATTTTTTAATGCCCACTTTCCCCTTTATCGGGACCCATAACCGCCGCCATTTTTCGCCATCATAACCTCTCTACCCACGTCGCGCTTGTGGGGAGTCGTGCCTCTTTAATTCCACTTAGTGAATACTTCTATTTTATCAGTTTTTAAAGAGTGGGAAGAAAAAGTTTATATATATATATATATAGGCGTTCTTTATTCTGGAGAAAACATTCCTCCTTTTTTTTCGCCTTCTTCTTCCTCTTTTTTCCTACTGCTCCATAACCTTGCCACCATCCTCATCGAGTAGCAGGTACCGACTTCTTCTTCTCTCTTGCTTCGCTTTATGATTTTTATTTAGATTTTTAGAGAAATGACTACTATTCCTCATCGCCATAAATCAAAGGGGAAAAGGAGGAAAGAGAGAGATGAGGAAGGAGAGGAGGGCAGAGCTCCTCCAAAAGCTCTCCTTCCCTTGTCTCAGTACGATTCTTCTACAGTTTCCGACGAGGCTTTTGCCCTTATTTTAAGCCATCTAGGCAATACTAGGGGTTTCACTGTCGAGGTTCCCAATCCGCACGAGCGACCTTTATTTCCTAGGGTGGGTGGAAAAACCTTTTGGCTTTTTCAACTAAAGGCGGGTTTATGTTTCCCTATTCTCCCTTACTTCGCGCGTCTTGCTGAATTGTACCGCATTCCTTTGAATCAATTAAATCGGGCTTCTTTTCGCCGGGCTATTTTCTTTCATATAGCCGCCACCCTAGATGGTGTACAGGATACCGCCTCATTATTTTATAGATCCCACGAGTTGAAACATCAGGGTTATCATCTGTATTTTTCTCTTGTACCCTGGTTTTCTAGATTTTACGGTTAGTATGAGTCTTTAGATAAGGATTGGCATGCCCAATATCTTGTTGTGATTCCTCCTTCACCTAATTCTTGGGGAATTCCTAATGTTCCCCTTCTTTACCTTCCCAGGACTGATAAACCCTCCTATAAACTTCCTGAATTGGAGTATTGGGAGGAAAATATTCTGCATGACCTGCTTAGGGAGTATTGTGAGAATCATGAGATGATGAAGACCCTTCTTCTCAGCGAAGAAGTGTTATCATTTTTCCAGTTAAAACCAGGAACTCCTTGGACCCTCTCTATGGGTAAATATGTTTTACCCATGCTTCAGATACTTTGCTTGTTTTTCAAAAATGAATTGATATACTAATTATCTCTTGTTTTGCTTCAGACATGTCGGCCAGGAGTGTCCCGCGTGCCAATGCCAGAAAGCAATTTGAAGAAAGGATGGCTATCAGGAAAGCGGCACAGGAGCAGGTCCCTCATAGGTGCAGATCCCTCCTGTTGCGGTTCATATCCCTCCATCCCACAAACAAGTACCTCTTGCTCAAGAGCACTCATCTGGGATTTCACCAGATCCTGCCCCAGCATCTACGAGTGTTTCTTCTTCCCAGGAGCGTCCACCCCATCCTTTGGCTGTGGGAGTAGACCGTAGTCTCGTAACTCATTTGAAAGGATTTGCGACATCCCAGGTGGAGGACCTGCCTTCAACTGACGCCTCTGAGGCTTTTGTATCAGATCTTTTGTCTGTCATGGAGGAGCCACAGCTTACATCGCCCACTCTCAAATCTCCTACACCGTTAAAGAGGTCCCTAGGGCTATCTTCTTCTCGAGATCCTAAGAGGAAAAAAGAGTCCTCTGCTGATACTGATAGGCGATTAGGAATGCCCCTATCTAGCGTTCTAGCGCCCACGCCTATCACTTTTAAACCGTTTCTGCCAGGTCTTCCTCTCCACTCTAGCACTCTGGCTAGGTATGCTACGGCTAATCCATATCATGTAGCAAGAAAACCAAAGTCTGTGCCTGGTGAGGGTCCAGCTTCAGAGGCCACTTTGGCCATGTTTCATGCACTGCGGATGAAAGGGTTGGATGCGCCTCCCGCCTCTTACGAGGTTAGCGACGTTAGTGTCAGCTTCCCTGGCACTGTGAGAGGAATTGACGGAGGCGTAGCTGCTAAAGTCCTGGATAGCCTGCCTCGTGCGGAGGATTGAAGATCTCTAAACAAGTTATTTTCCCTAGATTTGATAAAAGAAGCTTCTGCTCACGAGATGAAGGTATGCCCTTCAATTTGTCATTTTTCCTATATATTTACATGCCTGATTCCTTATTAGCAAGGCTGACGAGTTTTTTGGGAATAACTGGTTTGTTTATTTTATTCTTGGCAGGCTATAGCCTGCAGATCTATGTTGAGTCTTCGCTCTTTAACGTACGAGCCTTTAAAGGGAGAGGTAGCTAAACTGGCATCTGCCAATGAGAGGCTGCAAGCAGAGGTGCAACAATTGCGCCTTGCAATCCAGGAGCGTGAGGCCGATGAGACCAAGGCCCTGAAGGGGAAGTTAGAGAGCATGGGTCGGGAGATGGATGCGCTGAAGAAAAGAGGGAAAGAACAAGAACGTCTTTCTCAGGAGCGCGATGGTTATGTGAAGAAACTAGAGGAAGATCTGGCTGCTTTCAAGATCTGATCCCACGAGCTACAGATAGCCTACGATGAGTCACAGAACTGATTAGGCCATATCTACGAGGAGCACAGAGATGCTATGGAAAAGGCCTGTGATAGTGCTATTCAGAAAGGCAAAGAAACGGGGATGCAAGAAGGCATTGTTGTTGGTTCCCAGGTGGGAGCTCATCGTTGTAGGTCCTACCTGCTGATGACTCCCCATGGGCAGGCTTTCATTGATGCCATCATTCATGGTTTGCCCGAGGCTTATCTGCATACTCCCGATTTTTGGGATCGCATGGGAGATCCGATGGCGTCCTGGGTGGGGGCTATTGTTGAGGAGGTGTTGGGCCAGATCCAACAAAAGGATCGCATGTCCGAGATCAACATTGATCCCATCTTGGACATCATGGAGAGAGAGGCTCCTACATTAGAGCGGGATCCCCGGGTCAATGAAAACAACCCCTGGTTCATGGAATGCTTAAAGGCAGCTGCCCAGATCTTCTACAAGCCTGAAGAGTATACTGGTGATTTGCTGGAATGGAAGAAGTTCTCCTACTCCATTCTCCCTACTCATGCGGGCATGTATGGATTGCTAGAGGAGGCTTTCACAGCGGTATGCTTCTTTCCTTCCTCAGTCTTTCTCTCTCTCTCTCTCCTTTTTTTTATTTTTTTTTATTTTTATGGAATGTCTTTTTTGCTACAGGCGGCAGGTAAAGGAACATCTTTCCCTTTCCTCACTTTTCCATGCTTTTTCTGGTTTTGTATAGATGTATTTCCTTCTTGCAGACAGGAGATTCCTTGCAAAGGATAAAGGATATACAGGTGTCGGCAGAAGCGTCTTTTCTTCAGTCCCCGCAAGGGATCATATTGGATGGGCGCTTGAGAAACAGCGCAACCTTCGAGCTAGGTGGGCCATCGAGGCAGTCAGATCCCATTCCCCAATCACATCTACCAGTTTAAGTTCCGACTCTAGGCCAGACGAATTCATCCCCATCTCAGGTGGCCGCTGGTCAGGATCTCCTCCACCGTTCCAGTCCTTCCAATTCCCTCCATTCTTCCCAGGGGGGTGAGGCTCACGCTCTGGGCGATCTTTACGAGGCCGCGGTGGAGGACGTGCCCTCTGGCGAGGAGCCCCCTTCAATCCCCGTCCAGTCCGTTATTTCAGCTCTTGGCGGAGGCCTGGGACCCCACGATTCAATCCCTGAAGGTGAAGATAAGTCCCATGAATATCCAATATTCTCTTGGCCGTGTTGTGGGATCGGCTCCATAAGTAATTATATATTTATTTATTTATTTATTTTTTTGGTGTTACAATGAACAACTTACTTTTTTCATTTTTTGTTTTGTTTCTGGACAATAATTTTCTTTTATTATTTTCCCTTTGCCCATTATTAATATATATATATATATACACACACTTTATTCTTTCAAAGAATCAATTTTCCCAAATAGATACTTACTTTGAGATTGATGGGTAGTGAGGGTATACCCCTACTCCCCCCCCCCCCAAGTGAATTATAAGGATACGAATGAATTATAATTCATTAACGGGACGAGTAAATAAGACTTTATTGATCAACATTATAAAACTAGTAGCAAAGCAACTTGATTTTTGGTAACAGGTAAAACAACTGGAATCAGAAAAGAACAACAAAGAAAATTTTCTATGCGTAATATTTTTTTTAAGTTGTTGGCGTTCCATGGTCTTGACAGGGTTTTTCCTTTTGCATCTTTGAGTTCATAAGCTCCTCCTTTGAGCACATCTGCTATAATGTATGGTCCTTCCCAATTAGGATCTAACTTTCCTGTTGGTTTGAGAGCATCTGCTCTTTTCAGCACCAGATCCCCTTTTAGGAATCTGCGCACCTGCACCTTCTTATTGTAGGCATCCCGGATCTGCTATTTATAGCGCTCTGACATGCGTTTGGCATCCGCCCTTAATTCCCCAATTAGATCCAAGTTTTCTTTTAGCAAACCCAAATTCTGGTTTTCCTCATAAGTAAGGATCCGGTGTGATTCAAGCTCTATTTCCGCGGGTATTACTGCTGTGGATCCGTACACCAAGTTGAAAGGTGCCTCTCCTGTGGCCGTTTTGGTGCTAGTGCGATAGGTCCATAAGACCGATTCCAGCTTGTCTGCCCAGTTCCCTTTGGCTTTTCCCAACCTTGCCTTGATGCCAGCCAAAAAAGTTCTATTTGTGACTTCTACTTGACCGTTGGCTTGTGGATGGGCTACAGCAACGAAACGTTGCTCAATATTCATTTCCCGACACCAGGTGCGCACAAGGGATCCTGTGAATTGAGTGCCATTATCCGATACTAGGATTCGGGGTACTCCAAATCTGCAACAAATGTTTTTCCATAGGAATCGTCTTATCACCTGCTCGGTAATTTTGGTTACCGCCTCTGCTTCGACCCATTTAGTGAAATAATCTATAGCCACAATGAGGAATATCCGTCCTCCAGGTGCTGCGGGGAATTTTCCTACTATATCGATCCCCCATTTATCAAAAGGACAATGGGAGAACATTGCTCCCATCTCTTCAGCAGGTTTATGAATCAATCGGCCTTGCTTCTGGCAATGGTTACATCTCTTGACCAACTTCTTTGCATCTTTATCAATAGTTGGCCAGAAGAATCCGGCTCTCAACACTTTTCTAGCTAGATCTTTAAATCCAGTATGGGCTCCTGCTTCTCTCTCATGAATTTCGTGGAGAATATACTCCCCTTCTTGTTCAGATAAGCATCTGAGATAAGGATGAAGGAACCAATCAGCGAAGAACGATTCATGCCCCCAAGGATTCGTTTTCGGTTATGATTAATTCGATTCAATCTTATCATGCTCCTATGAATTAAATACAATCATAGGATGTTTAATCGATATTACCTTTAGAATTGATCTCGTGTGATGGAGCTCGCTAGAAGATCTTCCGATCTGTTCCCTTGCTCGAATTCGATACTGGATGGACAGCACGCTACGAATTCAGCCACAAAGGATTCCGGTCACCACAAAACTGCCGCCGCCGTTCTCCCTTCTTCCCAAGGTCGACGCCGCCCTCCTCTCTCTCACACTCAACCCTAGCCTCACTTATCTTGTGTTGAATTATGAGGGAATTCATCTATGATAATGAGCTAGGGTACATGTATTTATAAGAGAGAATATGGGCTTAAGCTGCAGACTTGGCCTGCAACCCACATCATGGACGCCTGGGCCTCATCATTGGCGCCCTCACTGGGCCCATTGATGAACTGTCCAATTCTCCTTCTTCCTGTGGCCTAATGAGCTTTTTGGGCCAGACCGGGGATCTACTAGCAGATAAAACTGGGCCTTCCAATGTTCTGAATTCTCTATATTCAGCCCAGAATAAAATTCAGATCATAAGTATTAAAACATTCCACTAGAGTAATAATACTGAACTACCTGTTTTATCCCTGTTGAGCTCAGGGCTAGTATTAGACTTAAATCACCCCCGTATTTAAGATGTCCCACATCCGTTAATTAATCTAAAGCTTCTGACTTCTTTTGTTAATTAACTTCTTATTTAATTCCTGAGTAGTACCATTCATTCCGTATTCATCATACTGGAACATAATCCACCTGCAGGGTTTAGTATGATAATCCTTAATGAATTCCTCAGGGGATATGATCAACCTGTTTTACCAGGATACGGTGCTCTATTGCAGATGCACTAAAGATCGTACTAGTTATAGTTGTTGCCCAAGATACGGGTCATATTGGATTGTAATAACTGAACCCTCAGCCATGGTAAATTAAAGCAACAGACTCTAACTATACATCCTTAGTCACTCAATTAGAGTTAAGGTGTGACGTTAAATAACATTTATGTCCCGAGGTCTTGATTCTTCTACTTAGGTCAAAATAGAAGAATTCACCTCACCGTGATCCTATCAATATAATTAACGTACTAGCATAAACAAGCAACCAAGACAA
The DNA here is from genome assembly GCA_001642375.2 of Mentha longifolia. Classification (NCBI taxonomy): domain Eukaryota; kingdom Viridiplantae; phylum Streptophyta; class Magnoliopsida; order Lamiales; family Lamiaceae; genus Mentha; species Mentha longifolia. The sequence goes on from CM038115.1 coordinate 24,561,273, forward strand.
GCTACTTATCTATTTATGCTACAGTCTATACCGATAGTTTTATCCGAAACTATCTCAACTGTGATAACTTTTTATATCTCAAGAGACACTGGCTACTACGGTCTTCCGTAATCTACTACACACCATATAGCCTATAACTTTGAGATAATTGATAGATGTTTAATGCTTAACAAACAATTCATACATAATCAGATAGGAAATTGTTAGTGAAATATGGAACGACATGTATACAAGCTAAAAGGCCTGCTTTCTAGTATACAAATCCATCAATCTCCCACTTATACTAAAGCAAACTTTTAGTATACAATGTGACAATAGGCAAGTGTCTATATCTAGAATCTATTACACATCTTCTCCCACTTATACTCAAAGTTTAATTGTGTGGGAGGCTCCGCAGCCCTAATCCATCGACATGCTTGTCAAAAACCTTGGCTGTCAAGCTCTTTGTGAATGGATCCGCCAGATTATCCGCTGAAGAGATTTTCTTCACTTCTATATCACCCCGTTGTACGAAATCTCGCACAATATGGTACTTTCTGTCAATGTGTTTACTCGCCTTGTGCGCTCTGGGTTCCTTATAGTTTGCAACCGCACCAGAATTATCGTAATACACCGCGATACATTTAGGCAAACTCGGGACCAGATCTAGCTCATGAAGGAAGTTCTTGAGCCACACAGCCTCTTTTGCAGCCTCACAAGCAGCCACATACTCGGCCTCCATGGTGGAGTCTGCGATGCACTTCTGCTTCACACTCCTCCAAATGATAGCTCCACCTCCCAAGGTGAACACATAACCGGGTAGATTTCCTCTCATCTCGATTAGCCTGGAAGTCTGAGTCCGTATACCCTCTCGGGATCAACTCATCGGACCGGTAATTCAGCATATAATCTCTTGTCCTCTTGATGTACTTCAAGATATGCTTTACCGCCGTCCAATGTCCCAAACCAGGGTTAGACTGATATCTTGCCACGTATCCCACGGCATAACAGATATCCGGTCTAGTACACAACATTGCATACATGAGGCTCCCAACCGCTAAAGCATACGGTACAACCTTCATGTCGTCTATCTTCTTTTGTGTCTTCGGACACATCTCATTCGATAGAGCGATGCCATGCCTGAAAGGAAGAAATCCCTTCTTGGCATTTTGCATGCTGAAACGGGCGATCACAGTATCAATATATGAAGCTTGGCTTAAGCCTAACATCCTCTTTTGGTGATCTCTGATCACCTTGATCCTTAAGATGTAAACAACTTCTCCCAAGTCTTTCATCTTGAACTGTTCAGACAACCAACCCTTTACGCCTGATAACACATTCACATTGTCGCCAATGAGAAGTATGTCATCTACGTACAGTACTAAGATTACCACGCTTCCATCCGCACTGAGCCTGTAAACACAACTCTCGTATGAACACTGAACAAATCCATAAGATTTGATCACACTATCAAAACGTATGTTCCAGGATCTCGAAGCTTGCTTAAGTCCGTACAAGGACTTCTTCAGCTTCCATACGAGATGCTCTTGACCTTTAGCCACATAGCCTTCAAGTTGGCGCATATAAATATGCTTATCTTTCTTAAGATAACCGTTCATGAACACAGTCTTGACGTCCATCTGCCAAACCTCTAGGTCTAAGTGTGCTGCCATGGACAAGATAGTTCTGATGGTTTTAATCATGGCTACCGGCGAAAATGTTTCCTCATAATCTATGCCCTCACGCTGAGTGCATCCTTTTGCCACCAATCTAGATTTAAAGGCCATAACCTTTCCATCAGAATCTCTCTTTCTTTTGTACACCCACTTGCAACCAATGGCCTTCTTGCCATCTGGCAGCTCCGCAAGGTTGTACACATCCATGTCTACTATGGACTCGATCTCAGCATCCATAGATTCTCTCCAAGAATCCGCATCATCGTCCTCCATTGCCTCCATGTAAGTCCAGGGGTTGGTCTCTTCATGTTCAAGACTAGTGAGAATATCAGTGGATTCGCCTAGAAACATGAACCGATTGGGTTGACGAACAACCCTCCCACTGCGATGAGGCGCCGGTGGAACTTCAGTGTCGGAAATCGGTGCAGTTACTTGTGGTACATCCTCTTGTAATTTTGGCTGAGTTGGATCACTGGCTGCCACTGCTCTCAACTCATAGAGCACAATATCACTCCTCGCCTGGTGCTTACTTATATAGTCCTCCTCTAGAAATCGGGCATTAGTGCTCACAATGACACTCCTCCTCGGCTATGAGCCCTCTGCTGCTGGACGAACTTTAGGAAATCTTGCTGATTTTTTGCCAGATACGCTTTTACAGCGTTGTCAAATTCTTGCTGGAAGTTGGCAAGGTCGCCTTCCTTGCTGCTATTGCGGGCCTCTCCGTCGTGGTGGATCGGATTTCCGAACTTGTCCAAAGGAACATGCTCGATGTGGCCTTCTGGGGTTCGGTCTCTCACTATAAGAAATTGAAGTTTTAGCTACACATAGTCAGCTACACATAATTATGTGTGCTTAGGTTAACCACACATAATTAAAACATGTGTAGGTGATGTGTTAGCTACACATAATCAGCTACGCATAAGTATGTGTGGTTATTTTAACGATACATAATTTAAAAAAAATGTGTAGGTAAAGTTTTACTACACATAATCAGCTATACATATTTATGTGTAGATAAATCGACCAAATTATTATCTTTAGTTGTTAACAATTATTACGTGTAAAAATCATTTTAGTCATATTTGCATTTTGATTTAATTATTTAATTATGTGCAAGTGTGGCAAATGAATTTTTATAATTACTAAAATTTAACAATTAGTAAATGTGATGAAATATATTTCGTCAAACTTATATGTTAGCATTAATTTCTTTTCATATCTATATTTATTTATTTTTCTATTTAACGATTTTTCAATTACACTTGTCGTGGCTGCGTGGCAGTTAATACAAGTAATTAGCCGCCCACCAACTATCCACTACGAGTAATACTCACTGTTCTAAAAATCCCCGCCTAGCTTCGTCTAGTCCCCGCCTAGACGCTAGAAGGTAGCCCGCCGTCTAGTCCGCCTAGTCCGCCTAGCCCGTCTAGGCGCCGTCTAGACTCCCGCCTAGTCCGTCTAGACGCTAATCCCACCCCACCGCCCTACTAGCGTCTAGCGACTTTTAGAACATTGGTAATACTTATATTTCGGCAAATTTTATTTTAATTTTTATATTTAGTCATTTTTCTTTATGCTACGTGGCTCATAAATATTACAAACCACACATAATCTCTAACTATATACGTGTGGTTGATGAAATTCTATAATTAATGATTTATTCATCTTATTTCTTTGTAACATTTGATAAGTGTGATACAGAAACTTAATCATACTTGTCACATTAAAATTTTAAAAGCAATCTCATCCATCTTCAAAATAAATAAATAAATAATACGACTGGAAATTGCTTAGAGTATATCAAGTTTATTAATTTCCTAATTATTTGTTAAACCAACGCCTCTTCCATCGCAAAGAAAATAATAAAATTCTATTAATTATCAATTGTTTTGCAAAGAAAATAAATATAGATTATTATATATATATAAAAAAAGATAGAGTTGAAAAGATGGATGAAAAGATCCCGCCGCCACCAACATATTGCCCGGCATTAGAATTTTCACTTTCCCCGCCTAACCAAAAAAATCCCTTCAATTATGGACGGCAGTTTTTCTTATCTCCTCATACTGATTTAAGTGTATCCTCCCATCCCATTCGTTCTCTTCTTAAAGTAATTCATTAAATATTTGAACTACCACTCTACCAGCACAAGGAAAGCTGATGCTCTAGTTGGTGGTGAGAAGAGAGGGTGCACGATGTGTTACCCCTACATATTACGGTTGTATCAGCGTAGGTGCTTAGTTATCAACAAGTTTTGCATATTATAGTACTGTATTATTTTTATGGAACAATTCTGTCTTTGAAACATGTGTTTGTATTGGGGATCGAGCATGAGATGAGGCTGCCAAATTCTGTCGAGTCGGTAGCTTGCTTTGCAACTCTGTTCATTCATATCCTTCATATCCTTGTATGTAATCTAATCTTTTCTGTTTTGATTTAAATTTTCTCCGTCATCTCCTAATCCTGTTTTTATGTTTTTTATTGCAGTTCATTCTGAAAAGATCATGAAATTATTAAAGATTTCTTTACTTTTTTATCTTTGAAGGTAATGTCGATACATATATATTAGAGCAACAATTAAGGTTTATAGTTGTAGCATATTTTTCTTATGGATTCTCCAAAAGGTAACCATTATTTCTCTCAAATGCAAGTTAGGGAGCCAAGTTTGTTAGAAACGAGACACCAAGGAATTACACAAAAGGCAATTCGAAGTGTTAGATTAGTTGTTTAGATTTTGTAAAACATTTAGACTTGTTTGTTGTTACTGTACATATATTTTATGATTTTATGTTTAATTGAAATATTTGTTGTAAACTTTCTTAATTATAGATTTGTTATATTTTAATTTGCAGTATGTGCTATTGTTAATTTATAGTACGATTATACAATATAATATTGGACATCTATATTAATATAAAAAAAATATATTTTTATTTAATTAGTAGAAAAATATTACTCACACATAATATAAATATATAACCACACATGTAATTGGCCACGTCATTGTCCACGTAATTTCCATGTCACCATTACATTTTAACGAAAATGTAAGGGTTTACCCACACATAAAAATATGTGTGGGTAAACTGTTTCTCCACACATACACCTAAGTGTAGGCAAAACTCTTTAGCTACGGAAATATAGTCACACATGGTGACACTTGCATTATGTGTAGGTAATAGTCAATACTCACACATAATCATATTTTCAGCCACACATGCATGTGTGTGTGAAACTCTAATTTTTTGTAGTGTCTCACATGTTCCTTCCCAGGTCGTTGGTTCACCGCAAGATTCTGATCTTGCACTTAGCTTGTCTCGGCTGCCGGAATTTCTTGTCCAGTTTGCTGATTCTACTTTTCCTTGTTGGCGGCGGCAGATCGTGTAGGTCTCCCTGTCATCGTGATGCGTTGCCTTGAAAACTTTGATTGAAATTCACAAATTTATGGTTCCCACAGACGGCGCCAATGATCGATCTTGTTTTTGTAAGGTAATTAATGCATGCAGATAAGGAATTAATGAACACGAAAGCAAACGGAACACAAAGAGATTTACGTGGTTCGATCTATTGGAATAGATCTACATCCACGGGCGGAAAGAGTATGGATCTTTATTGCTTGTATGAGTAGTGATTATAAAGATTGTTCTCCCCCCTCATTCTATTCTAAGCCCCTATTTATAGATAGTTACATGGATTTCGACTATAATACGAATCCTTCTCCTATCTGGACTCTTTGGCTTGATCTCCTTCTTTATGGATAAACACCGAGCTTCTATATCTCTTCTAGAGCTTGAGTTGTAGTCGATGTAGGAGTCTTGGTTGCCTAGGTGATGGAGTCTCTTATCTCCAGTTGGGCCGAACTACCTGGGCCGAGCTTAACTGTCGGGGCTCAACTATATTGGGCCTGATGCTTTGGGCCTAGGTGCTAGGCCATATCCTATCACAACCCAAATAATACTATAATTAAGTAGAAAAAAATACTAAAATTAAGTAGAAAATTTGTTAGATTTGGGAGGACAGTGAGAATCCAGCTAGCTCAATGTCTCAAGTCTCAACTACTGACAGTGAAACATAGCCGCCACAATTGCACTTATCCTCTTTCTTTGGTTATTTTTGGGCTAACTCTTTAAATGATATAGTTACATACGGGAATGCTCCAATGCCCACGGTGTGCATACTTAATGTGCTCACCGGTGACATGGCAATACGATAAATAAAAAAATTAATTTAAATATATACCATAATAACTAAACCCTACAAAAAAAAACTAAACCCTACCAAAAGAAACTCAACCCTAAATGGAAAGAATTAATGACGTGGTACTGCCACATAAGCGGTGGGCACATTACGCGTGCCCAAGAGTGGGTAGGGGAGCGTTTCTATAATTACATAACCTTTTTGTTAATTATTATAAAGAATACTACTCCATATTATCATTCTTTAATGATCGTTTGGGATAAAATTTGATAAATCTGGTAATCACATTAAAATGTTTTTCGATCGTGCCACCTGCTTTGTTTACGCTTCGAGTGTACAATAATTTTCAATCTTATCGATCATGAAAAACCAAAACTTAAGCTTTTACAAAACAATTATATGTTTGATGCTGAAAATGATAAATACGGAGTATATCATTTGTCCCCTTTCAACTATAGGAATTATGAACTTAATGGGTTATCAAACAATTAAAGAAACAAATAAAATAGAAAGACATAGATTTACGTAGTTCACCAATTTAGTTACATCTATGGGTAGAAGGGATGACGGATTTTACTATGGAGGCTAGGTTTTCAGATTAGTGATACAACTCTCAAAGACCATTTACATAGTACAAAAAGAATACACCAAATGAGCCCAATACAACTATTAAAGCCTAACACTGTCAAACTCTGCGAAGCGAAGATAGATTCAAGGCATCTCAACACTTAATATAATTAGAAAAATACTTGCTTCAGCAGGAGCCTAGCGAAGACCGAATTATGAAAGACTCAAAACAATTTCAAACACTAACTTTATCATTGTTATGTCAATATGCGCATACATGTAACAATCTTTTATATTAGGGTTGTAAATGAGTCAAGCTACTCGTGAGCTATTCATAATTCGGTTTGATAAAAGTTTGTTAAAGACCGTTTAGAGAAGCTCGTCAACTAAACGAACAAAGCTTGAGCATAAGAATATTCGGCTCATTAGCTGGTGAACAACCTCGTTAATTGATTTAGTATGAAAATATACAATTATTAGTAATTCACAACTTGTATTATATAGTATTATGATTCTAGATACTTATTACTGCTCTATATCTATATACTATTATAAAAAGTGTATTGTTTATAAAATTTGGTTTGCCTATTATACCCCTATTATATATTTAATTTAAAAATATTATAATATAAAATATTATATTTTTTTAAACGAATATATAATATTGTATTAAATAATTATGTTAGTTGTTTCATTGAACTAAAAGAGTTTTAGCTAGATATACTTGACTATAGTGATATTAGTTTCTTCATCTTCCTAATATACCTTCAATTAAATATATATTATTTTTTTTCATGTTATTAGATTAACTATGAAATGTCCCTGCAAAATGTGATCAGAAATGAGATGATCGACAAGAGGAGGGTAACTAGAAAGACAACTAGCTAGGTCAAGAAAAAAAAAAAGTTGTAGATTGATATTTTTTTTTTTCTCCTTTTAATCTCTATCTTATAATTCCAACTTGTGACAGTTTATAAATGAGTATATTTTTACATCAATTATTTCATAGCATTTAAGAACATATAGGTTTAATTAGCCAAAAATAAATAAAAAATAGAATTCACTAAATGATACTCCCCTCCCCCCGTCTACGATCTATAGACACAGTTGATTTTTTTAGCTAGTTTTGGGGCTTCGTAATGATGCATTTTAAAATGTATTATTGAATTAAAAAAAAAAACTCCAAAAAGATTATAAATCTGGTTAAGCAAATGTATATTAGTTTCATTTTTATTATTATTTTCCGTAAAAATAAATAATATGCTAAATAAGAGATTATACGTGCAACGCACGTAATCGATGCTAGTTAGTAATAAGTATCTAATTAACTCTATTTGTTATAGAAAATGATTAATATTGTCTTACTATTGTGAAAATTCATCTATTTTAAGAAGAAAATAATTAATATTTTAAATATAAATCCAAAACCCAAAAATTTATTTTGGCTTGAATAAGCTCGTAAAGCTCGAAGTATTCGGTGAACAAAGTTTGAGACTCGACTCGATAATAGAGTCATACTTGAGCACGATGATATTCGACTCGGCTCGGCTCAATTACACAATTATACCCCTATTTTACATTAGAGGCAAAAATTAATATACTTAGACATGAGGAAGACAATTTTTACCCACAACTTAAAAAAACACAACTTATACCCAATTTACATGTGACTTTCCAAAATTACCTCTGATTTCAAATCCCCCCAAAATACCCACTTCACACATATTGAGGAGCGACCTTTCCCCTCTCATAATTCAACTGCGACTCTCTCTCTCCGACTCTCACTTCTACCCGTTTCTCTGCCTTCATCACCCTCTCTGGTGAAAACCTTAACCCTGCTCCGGCGAATCGTCCATCCAGCCGCAGAAAAAGAAGGTGAATAAGACCCGGACTCCGACGGAGCAGCCGGAGGTACAACTACCAAGCGACCACCCATTTATAAATGAAGAGGTACGAAATTAGGGTTTTCCTCTGTGGTTGAATGTGCAATTTCAGGGTTGGGTTTTGATTTTACTGGGCTTGCTCGGGTCATATCATTGATATTAGGGTTCGTTGTATGATTTTGGTTTTGGGGTAAGAAATTGCAAAATAATTGATGTGATACTTGCTTAGAATTGCTGTGCTACTTTGCTAAATTGTTGATTCTTACCGTAATTGGTTGATTAATGTGCTACTTTTAGGGGTTAGGTTTCAGTGCGGCCCAAAAATTTGATTTTGTTGAGTAATGTGCTGGGAACTAGGGTTCACTGCTTATATTTGGTAAGAATTGATAATTCTTACCGAAATTATTTGCTGAGGCAGTTATTTTATGATTAAATGCTTGTTTTATGCTTGTTGCTAAAAAAATTGATTATCCGATTGTAGTAATAATTGATGATTATAGATTATTGATGATAAAAGTTCTTATTTGTTGAAGTCTTTATTTGTTCATGCATGCCCTATAACTTGCTTTCAAATTGATTATTGTCACTTGGTAAGAATGTGTTATCATATGTAATTTTTGGTGTAAACATGATGTGTTTTGCAAAAATCTTACCACAACTATGATCATAATTTATAATTCTTACCATTACTCGGGCTTGCATGTGTGATTTTCAGGTTGGATTTTGATTTTAATGGTACCAAATTACAAAATTTGATGGTTTCCCTCAATTCAAAATAGGGATATTAGGGTTTACTATATATTTTAGGATTTTTGGTAAGAATTGCAAAAAAAACTTTGAATAAGTTGATTGATGTGCTTATATTTGCTTAATATTTCTTATGCTTATATTTGGTAAGAATTTGTCATTCATATGCTTATATTAGCATAACTAGATTGTAGGGTTGATATTCTTGATTTTAGACTTGTCTGCTACTGAAATTGTAAGAATTGATGATTCTTACTATATTAGGTGGTAGATTTTCGTTTAAAGCCAATTTTTTTAACTTAAAGCCTGCATCCTGCTGATTTTATCACATAAAAGTGGTAAGAAATGATGATTCTTACCAAACTATTGAGATTATTTGGTAAACATAGTATTTTGTTTAGGGATAAAAGGCTGAATTATGCTAAAATTATTACATAAATGTGGTATGAATTGATGATTATTTATAAGTTTATTATAAGAACTATTATTTTCATACCATCATGTGATTTTAGACTTAGGTTCTTCTTTTATTGATACGAAATACATGAATCTGGTCGATTTTTGGCGTGATATGCTAGATTGTAGGGTTGAATGCTTAAATTAGGGGTTAAATCTATTTTGTAATGAAATAATAGCATGTATTTGGTAAGAATTGATGGTTTCCTTTATGGATTTTAGGGGTTAAATGCTTATTTTAGGGTTACTGCTGAAATAACTATAAACATGTTGCAAGAATTGATGATTATTGAAATCCTTACTCACATTGATAAGAATATTTATGTTCTGACCAACGTGTTGGTAAAAATTCATGATTCTTACCAATATGTTGGCAAGAGTTGGTGTGTTTTTTAATTATTAGCATATTTGGTTGATTATTCTTACCAATATATTGGTAAGGATTGCTATTTTTTTTTCTTAGCGTATTTGTTGGTAATAAATGTCTTCGAAAATTTGATATTCTTACCATCCTTTTTAAATTGTGTGCAAAGGTTACTTGAAAATACAAAAAATACAATCTACTGCAAACCACGGGACGTTGAATGTAGTGCTCAATACCTTACCGAAGACTGAGGGATGAAGATGATGAAGAAAACAACAAAATTAATGCCCCTGCTGGAAACGTCTCCACGATGTCCACTGCAACTCAAGCACAACTTGAACAACTTGATGTAAAACGTAGGGGGTATATGTATCTATGAATCATACAATTATAAGTTATTTTGTTATATGAATAGGTAAGAAATGATGCAATTCTTACCATGTATATATAAGAAATGATACAATTCTTATCTTCTATATATATGAATTGATACAGTTCTTACCACGTTTCGTATATATTGCTTTTTTTGTGGTATATAATACATATGAATTGATATTATTTTTACCATGTACCACTTAATTCATAAGTATTACAAAAAAAAAATGTATATCAGAAAATAAGTATTCCATAAAAAAATATATCACTCATAGGTACAGCTACATAACTACAAGTTTAGAAAAACCAAAGTAAAATTTTAATGCATACAAAAATAGTATTAAAGTAAGAAAATATGCAATTTGTCTCATATATAAGTACGAATTGATGCAGTTCTTAGCATATGTATGTACGAATTGATGTCATTCTTACCATAATATGTATGAAATGAAGTTATTCTTATAATTTATCACTCAATCCATAAGTATTCCAAAATAAAATAACTATGACATCTGTATTGAGGTAAGAAACATTGTCAAATCTTCATGCATACCAAAATAGTATTGAGGTAAGAAATTATGCAATTCTTACCATTTACAAGTTCGAATTAGTGCAGTTTTTACCATGCAAGGCAACTGGTTTGGCTACTATGATTGTTGCTATTCGTCCAGATATTGATTACTGTTCAACCTATAAGTGTACTCTAGGTTCTCGCAATTGTACGAGATCTATTGTAGACGAATAAGCTAACCCAAGTCAAATCCTGTGGAAAACTTAGCAGGTCTTTTCAATTAAAAGTACTAACACGAAACAAGAATTAAAAACATCCTAAACATTCTAATCAAGGAATTTTGGTATTTTAACTAAGAATTATAATAAAGCAATTAACACAAATAAACGTAGAGAAAACCAAGAATTAATGGGCTAGGATTCAGTATATCTTCCGTCAATAATCTAATCTCATGATCAATACTTGCACTTATTCATTTGTTTAGTATAAAATTGTGTTGTTTTTCTTTATTGTTTTTATGTGGTTTTCTTAGGATTTTGTTATTTTAGTTTGTATTTTTAGGAATATTTATTGGGTTTTGGTTGATGGTGATGGATATGAGTAAGTGGAAGGAATCAAGATTTAGAGTGAAGAATCGAAGTGAAATTGAAGAGGAAGAGAAATGATGAAGCGTAGGAATGAAACGAAGAAATTGAAGAAAAGGAAATGCAGCAAGTGCTGGAAACGCAATGATTGCTAGGCTTGTGGAAGTTGAAATTTAGAGAACTAGGTGCAACACTTGCTGGCACCCAGCAGTTGCTGGGTGCCTAGTCAAAAATAGTCAGAGACAGGCGCACAACACTTGCTGGATCGCAGCAGTTGCTGCGATCGGAAAACTGCTATTATTATTTTTATTTTATTTCGTCTTTATCCTTTGGCCCAAAGAGAAATGATATATATTAGTGTAGAGGCGCTTTTTAGAGAACACTATTCTACTGCGTATTACTCAAAAAACTGCTATGGAGAGTGATGTGAAGATTAAGACTTGAAGTTGTGGATTTGGATCTCAGATTTATTTTGCAATTCATCGTAAGTTTTCTTATCATGAAATTCTTGTCTATGATTGCTTTAATATCTCTGAGTTTCTAAATTCTCTTCTAGGATTCGGATTATCTGAGATCAATAATCGAATTTTATGATTTTATACATGCTCGTTGATTAAATTGTGCTTGTTTTATTTGAATGCTTGATCACCGTTTGAATTTCTTAAATACTAGTTGAGATCGATAGATGATTCTAGTGTTGGATTGAGGTTTAATCAACATCGGTTTTGAATCGGAAAAGTAAGAATCGATTGCTTGTTTATTCGTCTTTGAATTATTATTTGTATAACTTGAATACGAGAGTTATGGTTACTGCTTAATTATGAATATGAAAGTTAGTAATTAGGCAACTCTTAAGAATTTTTGATGAATGAATAAGTGCATGTATTGATCATGAGACTTGATTATTGACAGAAGATATTCTGAATCCTAGCCTTCAATTCTTGATTTTCCCTTAGTTTATTTTCGTTGATTGATTATTTTTGTTGATTGGCATTACTCCAAAAGTTCTTGATTAGAATGTTTAGGATGTTTGTAATTCTTGTTTTGTGTTAGTACTTTTAATTGAAAAGCCCTGCTAAGTTTTCCACGAGATTCGACTTGGGTTAGCTTATTCGTCTATGTTAGATCTCGTATAATTGCGAGAACCTTGAGTACACACTGAATGGTTAAACATCATTCATAAAAAATTCTTAAGAGTTGCTTAATTAATAACTTTTGTATTCATAATTAAGCCGTAACCATAACTCTCGTATTCAAGTTACACAAATAAGAATCCAATGAAAAACAAACAAGCAATCGATTCATACGTTTTCGATTCAAAACCGATGTTGATTAAACCCAGTTCTAATACTAGGATTATCTCTCGATCTCAACTAGCATTTAAGAAATTCAGACGGTGATCAAGCACCCAAATTAAACAAGTGCAATTTAATCAACGAGCATGCATTATATCATGAAATTCGATTATTAATTTCCGAATCCCGAATCCTAGAAAAGAATTTAGCAACTTATAATCGTTTATTCAAACAAAGACAAGAATCTCATAAGAAGAAAACTTACGTTGAATTGCCCAAACAAATCTGAGTACCAAATTCACAACTTCAAGTCTCAATCTTCACATCACTCTCCATAGCGGTTTTTCTAGAGTTATCTGTAGTGAAAGTTATTTTTAAAACGTGCCCTAACTCTCCTATATATCGTTTTCTCCTTGAACTAAAAGATAAAAAACTGAATAAAATAAATACAATTTTTTTCGCCGCAGCGATCGCGGCAAGTCCAACGATCGCTGCGTCTGTGCTTCAGCCATTCTTCAATTCGGAGACCCCACAATCGCGGAGAGTCCGCTTCAGCAATTCTTCACATTTTTCTTGATATCTTCGTTCATTTCCTCACTTCTTCATTTATTTCCCTTAACTCCATCATCACTTCCTTTCCTCCTTCAATCAACTTCATTTCATGACTTTTCCTTTCCAATTCTCGTATCTTTCTCCATATGCCTACCAATCACTAAAACACCAACCTCGACATAAAACAAGACAAAGAACGATAAAAACCAACTAAAACTTAATAAAAATAAACTAGAAATCCTAACATAAAACCAAACAAATATAACCTAAACAACTCCCCAACACTTAACCTTTTGCTTGTCCTCAAGCAAACTATCTAGTATGATATAGTCTCAACTCAAATCATCATCAAATATGCAAAGCCTCAACCTTTCATACCTTCATACCAAGGAACTTAAACCAATAACAATTTTAAATCATGAGAACCTAATCAATTATAACTACCTATGTTGCCCGCTAACTCAACTAGATCAAAAGACTTGTGATTGCGATATACACACATCTCACATACTTCCTTCGCCAACTAACAAGAATGTTTCCTTTTACTCACACATACTTGAAAATTTCAGTATGAACGTATGAGGCATATATTCATTAGGTTTAACCATCGATGGATCCATCGAGTCTCCTAATGTGGTTTCCCATACTCGAGAAGAGTAGAGCCCCACGAACTATCTCAAAAGCTCAAGCACACACACTCTCTCTTTTTCTTTTTTCTTTTCTTTTTATTATATATATATCACTCTTTTTCTCCTTTTTTTTTATTCACACTTCTTGTTTTAATTCACACTTTCTTTTTTCCATTTTTTTTTTCATAATATACTCACACACAAGGAAACCAACTCATAGCTAGCAAAAGGAAGTTGACACTCATAATCCGAATCACAATCACTCATCTAGTTCCCTAGCAAGTAGCATGCCCCACAAATAATCACAATTAATCAAATATATCACAACCTAAAATCGCATCAACTTAAGTTCCTACAACCTTCTTTCACATACCAAGACTTCACAATTTGACAACAATTCTCCTCAAGTCTAATCATATTAGAAGTAGTGAGGAAATAAGTACAAAGTTAAGCATACCACATGACTCAAGACTCAAAAACAAAACATACTCAAGACTCAAAAACAAAACATAATAATATGAAAAGTAACACTAATTCCCCCCACACTGAAGTACATCAATGTCCTCATTGTTCCAAAGCAAGAGAGAAAATAGAGAACTTCCCTGAAACGACATAATCCGGCAACGAGCTTGAAATTCATAAAGCTTCCAAGTCGTAAACCTACAAAATCACACAAATGACACAAAAAAAACAAGCATAATATCCACGAGATAAAAATATAAACAAAATAAGAAATATGAAAGACAAAGGCACAATAGAACTAAAAAGGAATGTACAAACTAAGAGTAAGGATCGGTAAGGTCGGTGGGTGGAGTAGTAAATAAGGAACAAAATAAATAAATAAAAAGAACAATCACGAACAAACACGAAAAACACACTAAACATAAACAAACACAAAACGAATATGCAAAATAAAATTACTAAACTAAGCACACGTAGCACTTTCTAAAAACGCCTAAAGTTTTCCCCGGCAATGGCGCCAAAATTTTGTTTAACCTATAAGTGTACTCTAGGTTCTCGCAATTGTACGAGATCTATTGTAGACAAATAAGCTAACCCAAGTCGAATCTCGTGGAAAACTTAGCAGGGCTTTTCAATTAAAAGTACTAACACGAAACCAAGAATTAAAAACGTCCTAAACATTCTATTCAAGGAATTTGGTATTTTAACTAAGAATTATAATAAAACAATTAACACAAATAAACGTAGAGAAAACCAAGAATTAAAGGGCTAGGATTCAGAATATCTTCCGTCAATAATCTAATCTCACGATCAATACTTACACTTATTCATTCATCAAAAATTCTTAAGAGTTGCTTAATTAATAACTTTCATATTCATAATTAAGCCGTAACCATTACTCTCGTATTCAAGTTACATAAATAAGAATCCAATGAAAAACAAACAAACAATCGATTCATACGTTTCCGATTCAAAACCGATGTTGATTAAACCTAGTCCCAATACTAGAATTATCTCTCGATCTCAACTAGTATTTAAGAAATTCAGACGGTGATCAAGCGTCCAAATTAAACAAGTGCAATTTAATCAACGAGCATGCATTATATCATGAAATTCGAATATTAATTTCCGAATCCCGAATCCTAGAAAAGAATTTAGCAACTCATAATCGTTAGAACAATCAAAGACAAGAATCTCATAAGAAGAAAACTTACGTTGAATTGCCCAAACAAATCTGAGTACCAAATTCACAACTTCAAGTCTCAATCTTCACATCACTCTCCATAGTAGTTTTTCTAGAGTTATCTGTAGTGAAAGTTGTTTTTAAAACGTGCCCTAACTCCCCTATATAACATTTTCTCCTTGAACTAAAAGATAAAAAACGGAATAAAAAAAATACATTTTTTTCGCTGCAGCGATCGCGGTAAGTCCAGCCATCGTGCGTCTATGCTTCAGCCATTCTTTAATTCGGAGACCCCGCAATCGCGGCGAATACAATAATCGCGGAGAGTCCGCTTCAACAATTTTTCACATTTTCCTTGATTTCTTCGTTCATTTCCTCACTTCTTCATTTATTTCCCTTAACTCCATCATCGCTTCCTTTCCTCCTTCAATCCACTTCATTTCATGAATTCTCCTCTCCAATTCTCGAATCTTTCTCCATATGCCTACCAATCACAAAAACACCAACCTCGACATAAAACAAGACAAAGAACGATAAAATCCAACTAAAACTTAATAGAAATAAACTAGAAATCCTAACATAAAACTAAACAAATATAGCCTAAATGATTACATTGATGTGTACTCCCTCCGTCTCGTTGACTTTGTCCTGTTTCTTGAATATATGTGAGGTATAAAATAATAAAACAGGACGTAGTCAACGAGACAGAGAGAATATGTGTCAGAAAAAAAATCTTTATGTGTCCATAACTTGGTAAAAAAATTTCACTTTCTTACCTATTATTTAGTAAAAGTTTATATTTCATAATCATTCTTACCATATTTTATTAATTTGTATGTGTGGCCGTAAATTTTTATGTATGGCCGTAAACTTGGTAAGAAATTAATTTCTTACCTTGTATTTTGTACGAATTCATATTTCTTACCATTCTTATTAGGTTTTTATTAATTTGTATGTGTTGCTGTAAATTTGTATGTATTGCCGTAAACTTGGTAAGATATTTCAATTTCTTACCTATTATTTCGTACAAATTTGTATTTCTTACTATTCTTACTATGTTTTTATTTCTCAAAAAAGGATTAACTTGACCATAAAGTAGAAGTACAAACTACTTCACATATACTCCCTCCGTCTCATCCAATTTGTCCTGTGTTTTGAATATATGTGAGGAGTAAAATAATAAAACATGACAAATTGGATGAGACGGAGGGAGTATGATCTATCAAAGCTGTTAGACATAACTAAGCAACCAAAAATAAGTCAATAAATATGCTCACGACTGCAATATCAATTTTGAAGTTGCTAATAAGCAAAAATGTAGTAGTTTCTGTTCAACACTTCACTTTTGTCATACCTAATCAATTTCTCCCACAAAATACACCATCAACAAAACTACTTTTCAGATTTCAAATATCATAAATATCCAATTGAGTCTCAAAGCCCTATAATTGATACAAACTCGATATCCGGTGGCAACCCTTGTAGCAATAGTCTCATCATTCTCATTCTTGACCACTGTCATCCCCCATTTCTTCAGAATAACTTGGGTAGGACTCACCCATTCACTATCCGAGATAGCATAAATCATTCCTGCATCTAGTAACTTCAACACCTCTTTTCTCACCACTTCTTGCAAGACCGGATTCAACCCCTTTGAGGTTGAACCTTAGGACGACAATCATCTTCCAATAGAATACGATGCATGCATATAGATGGACAAATAACCTTAATATCATCAATAGACCAACCAATAACATCTTTAAACTCCCTAAGGACACGCAACAACTTGTCCAATTCGGACTCTGACAAGTGTTGTGTCACAATTACGGGTAAAGAGTCATTATCACCAAGGAAGGCATACCTTAGGTGATCGGGAAGAGGTTTCAACTCTTGAGAAATGTTTGGAGAAGATTCCACCTTAGTTGAACTCCCACTCTCCCCCGGTTGATTGATATCAAGGTAATGAACTTCATCCTTCAAAGATCCTTGATTCGCTTCCAAATAAGCAATAGATTCCAACAAATCATCACAAGCATCATCCAAATCGGAATAAGAATAGAAAAAATTAGAGATGATTTCTTCCGTGAGATCTTTTGCCATAGATGTAGGCAAGGTGGTGATTGAATTGCATTCCTCATGGGTTGAGTCATCTCCTCGCTTCATAGCATCAAAGATTGAAAGAGTGAGGGTCTCTTCATTAACTCTAAACGTGAGATTCCCATCTTGCACATCAATAAGAGCTCTTCCGGTTGCTAGGAAAGGACGCCCAAGAATGAAGGGCATATCTTTGTCCTCCGGCATATCCTTGTCCTCCGGCATATCCATGATAACGAAGTCCGCGGGGAAGATGAACTCCTCAACTCTCACTAATACATCTTCAACCACTCATTGAGCATAAGATATGGAACGATCGGCCATTTGGAGACAAATAGAAGTAGGTTTGATCTCTCCAATATCCAATCTTCTAAAAATAGACAATGGCATCAAATTGATGCTAGCTCCAAGGTCCCATAGGACATTCCCAAACTTTTTCCCTCCAATCACACATGTTATTGTGAAGCTTCCGGGATCTTTCTATTTCAAAGGCATTTTCCTTTGAATCACCGCACTAACCTCCCCCGTTAGGCTAATTATTTCAAATGAACCAAACTTCCTCTTGTTAGCAACGGCATCCTTCAAGAACTTCACATAGCCGGGCATATCTCGAAGTGCATCAAGCAAGGGAATGTTGATTTGTACTTTGTTGAATATCTCCAAGAATCTCATCAACTTTTCGTCAACCTTATGCTTGGCTAGACGATGAGGAAATGGAGCCTTCGTAATAACATCCTTGGTAGGTAGAGGGGCCTCTACTAGCACTGCCTTAGGAGCTTCTCCTTGCAAGTCTTTCCTTGAGTCTTCATCACTAGTTGGAGATTCTTCATGAGGTATGTCTTCAACAAGAACTTTCTCTTTTCCACTTCCGGATGTAGCATGATTCTCATAGGCTCTTCCACTCCTCAATGTGATATCATTGCATTGGTTCTTTGGATTGACCTCCGTATTACTTGGAAACTTTCCTGGAGTATGTTGAGTGGTGGCTTGGTTAGCCATTTGACTTATTTGACCCTCCATCATCTTCACTTGCTTTGTCAAAGAAGTGAGAGAATTCTCCAATGCACTCACCTTTTGCCCGGTTTGCGTAATAAACGAGCTTTGTTGATTTGCCATTTGTTGGACAAGTTGCTCAATAGAAGGAGATGTCTTCTTCGGTTCTTCAATAACTCCTTGAGAAACGGAGAATCCGGGAGGTGGCAATTGGGCATTGTTAGGATTTCCGTAGGAGAGGTTATGATGATTCCGGTTGTTCGGATTATAGGCTTGATAGCCTCCTTGATAACCATAAGAATTGCCTCCTTGTGGCCTTCCTTGGAATCCTCCTTTGTTGAAATTTCCATATTGCCTTTGGTTAACAAAATTCAAATCTTCACTTCCATTAGGCTCCAAGTTCTCTTGATATTGACGAACACTTTGAACTTGAGCTTGAGATTGAGCTTTCCTCTCTTCTTTATATTGCTTCTTCATATTAGCAACTTCCATTGCCAATGCATCGAACTTCTCATCATCAATAGAAACAACCTTCCTAGAAGGGGCCCTTTCCATTGGCCATTGCTAGCTATTGGCGGCCATCTCTTCAATAATCCTCAAGGCTTCCTTGGCATTTCGATTCACTAGACATCCTCTGGAAGTGGCATCCACGATGCTTCTTGTGTGTGGTGTGAGACCACTATAAAAAGTGGTAATTTGTTGACCTTCCGTGAAGCCATGTTGAGGACATTTCCTTAGAAGCTCTCTATACCTCTCCCATGCTTCAAACAAAGTCTCATCACCTTGTTGAGAGAAATGTGAAATATCGGAAATAAGCCTTTGAGCTTTTGATGGTGGGAAGTATTTAGAGAGGAAGGTCTTGCATAGATCATCCTATGTGTGAATGTTGGCTTTGTTTAGTCCTTTATACCAATCCTTGGCCCGGTCCCGTAGAGAAAACCCAAACATCCTCATGCGAATAACATCATTTGAAACTCCATTAAGCTTGATAGTATCGCAAATATCAAGGAACATACCAAGGTGGGCATTTGGATCCTCTATAGGACTTCCACCGAATTGCTCACTCTTCACCATTTGGATGAGTCCGGATTTGAGCTCAAAATTATTGGCATTGATCGTCGCCTATTCTCTTCCTTGAAATTGTTCCGTTGGAGATTGGAACATATGGTTGAGAGGAGGTGGTTGAGCCTCATTTGCCCTTCTTTCTTGCTCATCCTTCCATGCTCTAAACTCTTCCATTTCTTTCATAAGAGCTTCCATTGCTTGATGATTAGCCATTTCTTGATTTTTAATAGAATTCCTTCTTCTATGCTTACTTTCAAAATTCAAGATCAAAGGTTGAACGAGTCTTCCTTTGGACCTTGTGTGCATAAACCTACAAAACAAAAATTAAAAGAAACAATGCTTGAATTAGTAACTCAATAACCAAATCGACTATTGAAACTCAAACTAAGCAGTCCCCGGCAACGGCACCAAAAATTGATCCGCCCTCACTTTAGGGGTGAGGGGAGAGAGCAATAATAATCAATTATAGTATAATTGAGTCGAATCCTCAAGGAATGCTAGGTCGTTTAAGATTTAAGTAGTAATCTAATTATCTAACTACTATTCAAGCTTACAAGTGACATGTTTTTGTATTTTTGATTAGCTAATGAGAAATATAAAGTAAGTAACAAACTAGATAACAACTAATAACAAGAGTTAACAAACAATAGTAGAAAGTTTGGTTCCAAATATAATCCGATAATCACTAGAGGCCTAGGTTTTAGGATTTGTTAGGATTAACCATTTTAATCTAATTTTATATAGGAGTTCTATATATAATAAACATCAATTCTTCTCTCGAAGCAACCAATATTAGTGGATTAACCTATGACATCTATCTCCGCTAGGTCTCAAGATGCATAAATGAACTCCAAATAGCTCAATTAATTATCTAGAAGCTCCTACTAGCAAGAATTACTAATATGGTGTGATTTGATGCCAAGTGTTATGAATTAAAGCCTCTTAAGCATTTAACCAAACACCTTGTATGCACTCAATGATGGTCAATCAATCATGCAATAAAATTAAGTCCCAAACCACAAGACATATGAATTAGAAGGTAAATCCAACAACAAAACCTTAAAATCCAAGGATCTAGATCATATCTTCATATATTGGAACCAAAGGAAATTTAGCTAGACATAATTGAAGGAATTAAACCATAGAAAAGAGATAAAATCATGATGAAAATAAAGAGAATTTAATAAGGAAGAAGAAGGTGGTATTCAATTGCAAATCCAACAAGTGTAGCTTCAACAATCTTCAAAATACTAAAAAGGAAAGAGGGAAATATTTCTAGGGTTCTAAGAGTATTAAAATATGCAAAAGATACACAAAATAGGAAGATTTTGGAGTTAAATACATAATAGGTGAGTTTTGGGTCGAGTTAGACCGAGTTAGACGAACTAACTCGGTCAAAACACTAAGGAGAAGGGACGGCGGCGCCCTGGCCAGCGGCCTCGCCGACCGCCGCTTGGGTCGCCGTTATCTCTACAGCTCAGCCGGCCAGCCGGCGGCCTGGCCGGCGGTCCAGTCGGTCGCCGTTCGGGTTGCCGTCGGTTCGGCCATTTTGCGCAGCTCCACCATTTTTGCTCGTTCTCCCTCGTCCGAACTCCGATTCTCGATCCACTTTTTGCTATGGACTCCTAACGAACCCCTCTTCAACATGGAATGATCAAATTGGCCAAATGAGTTCTCCATTGTCCCTGCAAAAAGCATAAAGAGACTCGAGAGAACGAGAAAAACATAATTGAATTCAAACTAATGAAACCCTAACTCTATAGATTTAAATTCCACATTTCAAACCTAGGTTTCACCCTAATTAAGCTCGATTCTTTCTCATTTCTAGTCTTCGATCCTTATCCACATGAATACTCTTTCCAATTCTTACAAAAATGGATCAAAAACCGAAAAGAAACGAGAAAAGTAAAAAGTATGCTACAAGTTAAGAAACTCTAGCATTTCTAACATGTAAGCACATAAATCGAGACTCAAACACATTCAAACACACTCAACATGCACATAAAATACGTGTTAATCACCAATTGAGTCACGATCTTCCTTCGAAACAACAATCTAACCTATTAATTCCACTCTACAGAAAATCAAAGCTACAAGCAATGAAGCAAAGGAATGCAAGAAACAAGTACCAATATAAGTCAATAGCCTAGTTGTCACGCCCCAATTCCCGAGGGAAGGTGCACGCGCCAAGGGTATGACTAGGGGTTGGAATAAAGAAGCAAGTATAGAAAGGGCATTCAATTCATACCAATAATCGACTGATGCTTCCCGAAAAGTTGGGAGACATTTCTTTGCAAAGAGGATAAGCCAGAATAAAAGCAACGACAATATACTCTACATAACAAGCATATTATTATACTAGGATCACATAAGATTTGATAGCTCAACGAATCAACATAAGTCCATCATATCAATACATAAAGTCGAGTTCAAGTTCTCGAGATTAGATAATAAACAAGTCCAGAGTACGATATTTCAAGTTTCAAACAAGAGATACATTCAACGGAAGCTTAACAAGAGAGATTCATAGCCTCAGCTACGCACCGTCATCACAGCTGCATCAACCTAAAAACATTTGAAAATATTTGGGCTGAGTACTAATGTACTCAGTGGGCTACGCATTTTATCAATAGCTTGGAAACATAGCAGTTTATCCATATCGTAAGCATGACTTAGAGGTTTTGGAAAACAAAATACAACTAAGCATGTTAAATCATTTTACTTGCAGCTACTTTATGTCGCACTCTACAGTTACTCTTACTATGATTTCGGACCTCTAGCCATCGACGAATCCAAGACTTCGGGTCGAAACCAGATAGTCTCCTGAGCTGGTGAACTCCAGGTCGAAACCCAGGAAGTTCCATTGAAATAGTATGTGAGAGAGATCAACCAACCATATTACTACCAGAGGAGTGTACACGATTCAAGGCTAGTTTATAAGGCTGAGCGATGAATCTCGATCGTTTAACTTCAGAGCATTAAACTTGTAGAGCACACGTTAAATATTTTATGGATAACCAATTTTGCATTTTGAAACCATGAGCATATATAACTCGTATACTTTGGAAAAATAAGTCCACCTCTTGAAGCGTAGAAGAATGACCGGTCTTGAAAGGTAATACCTAAATTATCGTCCACGTTAATCCGCACCTATTTATAACGATATAATAAGAATTTAAATTCTTATAACAAAATGATTGCTAAGGAAAATATAATCACTTCTATATTTTCTTATTAGCAAAATATGTTAAGGGATAACAGATTAATTATTTGGAATCCTTTAAATCTTTTCATTAGAAGAATAACCATTTTTTTTATTAAAGAACGAGTCCAATTAAGTAATTAATTGGGTTCAAATATTCGTTGAATTATTTATCCTGAATCCGAATAAATTCTGGAACACATTTTTAGCTAATTAAAGCTTAGTAATTAATTAAATCTTACATTTTGATTAAGTCTAGTAATAAATCCTTATAATATGATTTATTTATTAGGCCCATTCATATATTACCTCGGTCCAGTGGAATATTGGCCCATCTACAGAAGCCCGTTTTCAATTAGAGCCTAGACCGTATGAAGAATACCCATTTTTCCCAACCCCTTTCTCCAGCAACACAGGCACGCGCACGCGCACGCGCACTCACACACAGAACTGTTCTCTCTCTCACTCTCGAACTCTCCTCCCTCTTCCCCGTCTTCTCCCCCTTTTCGGTAGAACGCCGGCGGCCGCCACCTCGTCGGCGCCGCCTCTACGGCATCGCCTTCTTTCCCCTCGGCTCTCGCTCTCTTTTCCCCTGTCACCCGACTCCTCCCTCAACAGCCCTAATCGAAGCCCCATTCCAGAAATCAATCTCTCTCTATCCGTTTCAACGCCGGCGAAGAACGCCACGGCTGCAGTGCATCACCATCGCGTTCGCCGTCTTCTCCTCACGCTGGTTTTGCCTCGTCAAAGCCGCCACCTTGTTCTCATTTCAGCATCACCGCGGAGGCTGTTGCAGCGCCGCCGCCTTGACTGCAGCTGCACTGCCTCCTAAACGCCGTCTGTACTTCAACACCGACTGCTCAACACCGACGCTGACCCTCGTCCAGCGCCGTCGCTCCTCTGGTTCGGTAATAGTAGGGGCAAAAACGCCCCTCCTTCTTCTTTCTCTGGCTGCCGCCCTCTGCAGTACACATCACCGCCGTGCTTCGCCGCTCGGTTCCCGTACCATCGTTGCTGTCGACAACAGCAACCGGGAGTGATCGCCTCTGCTCAGCCTCCTCCGACTGGTAACACCGCCGCCGCCTCGCTTACCCTCAAGCACCGCCATCACCCGTACATACTCAAGCCATCGCTGCTGCCATCGAAGCTCATTCGACGCAGCGCCGCTGCTGCTCCAACCTTTTCGGCAGAACGACGAGGGGAACAAACTCCGTCGTCCCAGTAACCTCTTTCCTTTTCAAATTATGTTTTAGTCTTAAATTTTAGTTCGATTATCTATTCTGCTTTGCTTTTTGGTTATGAAGATTTAAGTTCCAGACTTGTGTGCTTGTATTCCACGTTCTTGTTTCCAATTTCTGATTTTTGTGCTTGGGTTAATTATGTAAATAACAGTAGATAACTTAGTCGTACTTTCAATTCATGGTTTGGTTTCTGATTCTAGTTTCTTGCTTTGGAAAAGTATATAAATAAATATGATACATGATTAAGGCTTAAGTCTCAATTTGGTGTTTATGAGTTCTTCATTTACTCGACAGCAGCATTGGTGTTCATTGTCATGTTTCTAGCATCTGCTTTAGATTATAGTTTAGTTATTATGCTTTATTCTTATGATTTCAGTTTCGTGCCTTAGTTCATTGGTAAAATTCTTACTAAATTTTTAAAGCATTGAAGAGAGAGAGGTAGAAAGCTTACTGTTGCTGTGAGAAGTGGTGTTGAAGAAGTTGGTCAGGTTAAAAGAATGGAAATGAGCTTCTTCTTCTCTTGCTTTTCTTTTCGGTCTTCTCCCTCTTCTGCTTTCTGCTTCAGCACATTTTTCTCTATGTTCTACTTTTTTTTTTTTTTTTTCTTACTGTGGGTGTTTTGATTTTGCAAGGAATGAGGATGGTAAAAAGAGTGGTTATAAAGGGAGTAAATGGGAGCTTGGAAGCTGGCTGAGGTGATGGGGAGTAAATTTTGTGATCTTGCTCAAGATTTTGTATCGTGTTCCATTCTGTATCGCTAGTAAACTACTCCCTCCGTTTTCTCTGATTTGGCCACTTTCATTTGGGCACTATTTTTAAGAAATGTTACTTTATGACTTTATGGTGGTGCCCACCTCCATTAATCAATGTAGATTAAGGCTAATTGTACAAGTTTGAATTTCCTACCAAAATTTAAATTTTGAATTGTACACTTTATTTCCTACCAAAATGAATATTCAAACACAAAAATAAATTTACAATGAAATAATTGAAAATGCAAAAGTGAATCTAGCTTCTGTACATGCAAATTTGGCGGCACTTTTCATAAAAACTTAAGCCTCCAAATAGTCCAAACAACAAATCAGCCCAACAAGCTTGCCAAATTTGAAAATTTTGTGAATTTTCAAATTTTGGCGAAAATTAAAATTTTCAAATTTTCCCTCTAATCTGAAAAAGGTACATCAGCCTATAAATAAAGATTCAGCTGCTAAGAGCTTCACAACACAACAACATATTCACCACACTACAACTAGAAAAATAGGACAGCCAAAGGGAAAAGCAAAAAACAAAGGCAAGAACAGCAGGCAGCAGTCATGGTGAAAGAGTTATCAACACTTCAAAGGCACCAGATTGTGCAATTCCTCCTTGAAGACTGCAAGGCAGGGAAGCCACAGTACGGCAAAATGAGGGCTGCAGTTGAGAAGTTCCATTCTTCAAAGAGGACAGTATCAAGGCTATGGGCCGCAACAAGGCTGCAAAGAGATCAAGGCATGCTCATCAACATAGAATCAAAAAAAATACACCCAACAAGACAGACGAAGTTACACCCAGACCTGGCGTTCATAGAAGGCCTCACAATGTATGACAGAGGTACAATAAGAAGGTTAGCAGCACAATGCAAAGTGAGTTCAAATACTGTGTTTAATTGGATTAGAAAAGGGTTGATTAGAGCTCACACTTCAGCTCTAAAACCTGATTTAACAGCTCCTAACAAGTTGTTAAGGATAAGGTTCTCATTAGATGCAATTCGGTTTGATTCTTTGTCAAACAGTTTGAAGTTTAGATCAATGCAAAATATCATTCACATTGATGAGAAGTGGTTTTATATCACAAGAAAGAACCAAAGAATGTATCTTACACCCAATGAGATAGAACCTCATAGAACATGCAAAAACAAAGGTTTTATCCCAAAAATTATGTTCATGTGTGCTGTTGCTAGACCTGTTTTTGCTAGGGATGGTACTGTTCTTTTTGATGGGAAAATAGGAATATTTCCATTCACAAAGCAAGTGCCAGCCATGAGGGGTAGCAAAAACAGGCCAAAGGACACACTTGAAACTAAACCAATTGATTCAATCACAAAGCAAAAGATAAGAGACTGTTTAGTGCAGCAGGTATTACTGAATTAGATTAAGATTCATTGTATTTGTTTTATGTATTTGTTCTCAAGTTAATGCATTGATTCATATTGTTTTAAGGTTGTATGATAGATTGTTGTAATATAATTTTCAAATGATTCCAGCTATAAAACAGAAATGGCCTGACTTTGCACCAAAAACCATTTTTCTACAACAAGATAATGCAAGACCTCACTTGAAGGATGATGATCCAGAGTTCAGGGCTGCTGCATCCTCAGATGGATTTAATATCCATCTGTTTCAGCAGCCTCCAAACTCTCCTGATTGCAATGTCAATGATTTGGGCTTCTTTAGAGCAATCCAAAGTATCCAAAATGAGAGTGCATGCTATACAGCTGATGATCTAGTGAGAGCAGTGCTTAGAAGTTATGAAGAATTGTCTCCTCAAACACTTAACAATGTGTTTTTAAGCCTACAAGGTTGCATGGTTGAGATAATGAAGGTAAAGGGTCAGAACTGTTACAAAACCCCACATATGAAGAATCTGCACTAATTAGGCAGAACATGATCCCTATTGATTTGGAAGTTAATCTGGATTTGGTGAAAGATTGCATCATGCATTTGATTCAGAATGGAGACCTAGATGGGATTGAATTACTAATGTATAGATTGGGTTTCAATCCTACATGAATATGTCTATAAGGCAGAACACTTAGAAGGGAAATTCACTGTTTGTGCCATCAAGGCAGTAGTTTAGGACAATGATGGATGGCTGCATAGTTTTTTTATCTCAAGTTTTTTGTGCCTAAAAGGCAGTAGGAAGTATTTTGTGATAGCTGAAAGGCTCATGATCAGTCAAGCATATAGGGCTGCATGTTTTGTAAGAAGTTGTTTTTGTGTCTTCCTATCTAATGAAATTTTAGTTCTGTTGTTTTACTTCATCACATTTACATTTTATGCATCACATTTACATTTTGTGCAAAATATTTTCTGTTATAAGATTTTGCTCACATTGAAATCATAACCAACCGAAGCAGACATATAGATTTCTTATGCTTAATCATCATTTGGCCAATAGATATGCCATCAGTAATGTACACAAAACCAATTTAACAGCAAGAAACTTCATATGGACCACAACAAACACAGTACCTTATGGACGACTTTACATTCACGAAAGAGAAGACAGATCTCACCCATTCGAACAGCTTGGGAAGCATGATCTTCAACATAGCCAGTCCATCTTCAGACCACTTCTTGCCGCTAGGGACATCTTCGATCTCCCGCGCAAGTTTCCTCTTCTTCTCAACACTTCGAAATAAACAGCTGATCGATCTACTCGAAGAGGGCACGGCGTCGGGAGAGGTAGGTGGTGTATCACTCACATAGCCGCCTGTTTTCAGATCATCAACCTCTTGAAATTCAGTTTCTGGGATGATTTCATCATAGTTGGGCGTCTCGGAATCGAAAAGTGAGTACGAATTGGGAAAACTGGGTGGAGATTGGGGTAGAGAAAGGTCGCGCCGGGAGGGAGACGGCAACTTCGGAGATTGGGAAGGAGGAAAGCCGCGTCGGGAGAGAGACATCGCAACGGCGACGGAAGAACGAATGAAGGGACAATCGAACATGAGGACTGAATGATCTTGCAATTTCAGAATGAGGGTTGGAGGCAGAAAGCACGAATGAGATTACGGTTAGATTAGATGAGAATAATGCTTTTTTTTAATTGGGCTAAAGTGTTAATGTAGGGCCTAAAATAGAAAGTGGCCAATTGGGAGAAAACACCCCAATATGGAAATGAGGCCAATTGAAAGAAAACAGAGGGAGTAGTAATAGCAGATTAAATAGGAATGTTTAATTTAATTAAACTTGTTCTTGGGCCCTTGTTCATCCTTTAGGTTTTGGGCTTTAGTGTATTCTTGGTCCCTGAGCTTTTATTTATTAAAATTTAATAAATTATGAGATATACTTATATATTTATATCTATATCTAAATTACAAAATAAAATGCAATTTCATATAACTCGAACAATAAAAATCCTTCCATTCATTATCGGTCGAAACAAAGATACACAAAGTTTCGAATTTACACGGAATTTCTATTTAATAAAAGTCGGGATATTACACCAGCTCTCATTATGAACTAGACTATGCACAAGGGTCTGTCTACTCTGCAAGCTCCCTGCCTTTCCTAATTTCGGCATCTCACTAGGTGAAACCAGCTTTACCTGCACACAAATCACACCACAAATGAATAAATATATCAGAAAACCTCTCATTTAGGCATTTCGTCAAACACCCATTGGGAAAATAGAAAAGTAGCCATGATTTTCTCACATTTGAGCAACACAAAACCTAAACCAACCACCATTCTTGCTTCTCCCTTTTAAGTTTTTCTGTAACAATATTTTGAATCAATTTATATAAATTGCAGATTGCAAAAATCAAATACGATTTACGCATTCTCACAAACCTAAGACGTCACCGTCAATGATGGGCGCCGGAAACTCTTTACCAACAACAAGGGTGGTGACGGAGTAATCTCAGCGACAGCTAGAGGCCGGAGCTATCGCCGGCAGCCATCGACGCGCAAAACACCCCAAATTTAGGCCGGACTCAAAATTGGGGGAAATCACTATTAATACACTCGCGACTGAGAGTTGCTTCCAAATATGTAATTTTCGTGATGATTTCTGGAGAACTGAGAGCAAGGTGAATGATTTTTGAATTGAGAGAAGATAAGAGAGAAGAAGGAGAAAATCACGTCTGTGTGAGAAAGAGAAAGGAGAAATGTGAGGCAGAAGAGAGAGAAAGAAGAATATGCCCACTTCAAAGTTGGTTATAATTTATGTTTTATTAAGTTGAGGTTAAAATTTGTGTTCCTTATCTCTAAGGGGCTATATGGGTGTATTTCCATATTTCCACTTTACATTATACATGTTAGCATAAAAGATATTTTTTCTCTTTTTTTTTTGTGTAGGATGAGTTTTAATATTTTTTAATTAGTGCAACAACTTGATAAGAATAACTTCCCTAGGGGAAAGAGTCCCAAGCTTCCTTATCCTCCACCAAAATTCACATCCAATATGAAACCATTGTCTTTTTTGGATCTTTACCGATCAGCACAAAGTATACAAATAAGATCTTAGCCACCTTATTGTAATCATCCGGGTTCTTACCTATCTTTTTTCCTATAAACTACAAGTCTTCAACGTGGAGACTTTGTTGTTTTTCCATTCTCGAATGTACAAAGACTTATGTGGTATTGAATTATTATTATTGTGATTGAACAATGACCCCCAAACTTCAAACATATGATCTATGAAAATTCATACCTCCTAAAACACAGCTCTTGTTATTTATAGTAAAAAGATACCTTTATTTTGTATCATTAGGTAATATAATCTCTCTTGTTATTGCATAGTGCATATCACTTATGCATTTCCCAACTCTCTCAGAAAGATTAGTAAAGTGTCCAAAGTAGTGTTTTTGAAATTTATTGTACGTACCCTTTCCAAACCACATCCGTCATCATTAGCTGATGACGGCTTAAACGTCACAATTTCAATCATGATAGATTATCCATCACCATTCCATCACCAAAGTTTAGCGACAGAATTATTCCGTCACCATGTGTTTTTAGCTACACCCTTTTTAATATCGGATTTTTCCATCACTATTCTGTCACTAAACCAGAATATTAACGGATTTTTGAACTTTAAAGATGAAAATTTCCTTCACTAAACACTAAATTTCTTGTAGTGAATGTGTCAATGATGAACACGCAGTTTTACATTCATGTGTTGTGCATATTCTATAGTTACAATACATGAGCAATACACTCGTGTAATCTTAAATTTATCTCAACAACAATCATATTCATGTATTATAATAATTATCTCAGAAAATGCGCGACCTTAACAATACAAGATGACAATGGAATCGTGTATTCAACAAACTGATAAATACATATTTTATATACATGTGAGTTCATTTTATGAGTAATTGAGACTTGATTTGTGTGTTATTTTGATAGAAATGCTAGGGCTTATCAACTTTTGGCATATTCTATACATTCCTCGTTTCTTTCAATTTTTGATTCATTTTGTAGGGATTTGAAGGGTAATAATCGAATCAAGGATCAGAAGCCGGTAACGAAGGTTGAAAGCCGGTTCGAAGAAAGGAAAGAAAGAACCGAAGAAAGAATCGAAGAACGAACCGAACGGGCGAAGAACTGGGCCGGACAAGGGGACACGGCGGCCTGGATGACGGCCTACTAGACCACCGGCAAGGCCACCGTTGGGGCATGCTACTTCATTAGTTAGACCGAGTTAGCTCGTCTAACTCGGTTTAACTCGACCTATTTACCATTTTCTATGTATTTAACTTCTAATTTGACTAGAATTGGGTATCTTTAGCATATTATACATTCTTAGAACCCTAAATTAGATTTACTCTTTGCTACTTTGGTATTTTTCAAGATTTGTGGTGATTGCTAGGTGGATTGATGATTGAAGACCATATTTCTATTCCTTATCTTATTCTCTTTCTATTAAGCATGATTTTATTTACTTTCTATGGTTTATTTTCCTTGATCATGTCTAGCTAAGTCTCTCTGTGATTCCAATTATATGTAGATTAGGGATAAGTGATGGGATTAGGCTTTAATCTATGAATTTACCTTCTAATTCATGTTCATTTCTCTTGGTGCCATGTTTTATTATATAATTATGCTTGATCACCATAGTTGCATATCAAGTGTTTGATCTAATGCTTAGGAGGCTTGGATTAGATGCTAGGAAATAAGAGAATTGCATGCTAGAGATAGTAGGGCTAAGGAACTCAATGTGCTTTTGGGAGTTAATGATCTACTTGATGTCCTAGTCGGAATTAGGTATTTCATTAATCAACTTGATTTAGTTGCAATGAGAATTGAATGAATAATAGTTAGGAGGTTTCCCACATGAGATTAGATTAAAATGGCTAATTCTAGTTAAAGTCCTATATCCCTATCACCTAGACCTAATCGAAGTATAATTGGAGTCACTTTTATTTCCCATTGAGTTTTTGTCATTTGATTATTTGTTGCTTGTTTAGTTAAACTTTGAGTTTGTTAATTACTTTCATTGTTATTAGTTAAATTAAAAACACAAAAATATGATGTTTGGTAGCTTGAATAGTGATTAGATAACTCGGTTACTAGTTGGAATTCTCACGCCTTAACATTCCTTGTGGATTCGACTTGATTATACTCAATCGATTATTATTGCACTCCTCTCACCCTTAAAAGTGAGAGCGATCAATTTTTGGCGCCGTTGTCGGGGAATGTTTAGTTTGAGTTTCAATAGTCGATTTGGTTATTAAGTTACTAATTCAAGCATTTGTTTCTTTTGATTTTTATTTTGTAGGTTTATGCACATAAGATATAAGGGAAGGCTTGTTCAACCCGTGATCTTAGAGTTTGAAAGAAGACATAGGAGGAGGAATTCTATTGAAGAACAAGAGATGGGAGCTAACATACCAAATATGAAAGCTCTAATGAAGGAATTTGAAGATATGAGGGCAAGGCTTGATGAACATGAATGAAGAGCAAATGAGGAGCCTCTACCTCTACTAAATCAAATGTTTGAGGCTCCGGTCCAACAATTCCAAGACATAGGATGGGAACCTCATGTCAATGCAAACAATTTTGAGATAAGGACCGGCCTTATCCAAATGGTTCAATCGGAACAATTCGGAGGGAAGCCTCATGAAGATCCTAATACTCACTTGAACACATTTTTGGAGATATGTGATACGCTGAAGCATAATAGAGTACCGGAGGATGCCATTAGAATGAAGCTCTTCAACTTTTCCTTAAGGGATCGAGCTAAAGAGTGGTTTAAGAACCTAGACAAGAGTGAGATCACCATATGGGAAAAATTATGCAAAGCCTTCCTTACCAAATACTCCCCTCCTTCAAAGGCCCAAAACTCATCTCAGAAATTTGTCATTTCTCCCAACATGGCGACGAGTCATTGTTTGAGGCATGGGAAAGGTATAGGGATTTGCTACGCAAATGCCCTCAACATGGCTTTAGTGAGACACAACAAATTATGAATTTCTATAGTGGTCTTTCTTCCCATACAAGGAGTATAGTTGATGCGACTTTCGGTGGTTGTCTTGTGAACCGGAATGCCAAAGAAGCTTTGAGAATCATAGAGGAGATGACGGCCAATAGTTATCAATGACCAATGGAAAGGGGCCCTACTAAGAGAGTGAATTCGATCTTAGATGAGAAATATGATGAGTTGGCCTCTCAATACACAATTCTTAAGAGAGAATTCGAAGAAGAAAGGAGATCAAAGAAAGAGGTTCAAGTAGTTCAAGCTCAAGAGAGTGTAGAGTTTGATGGGAGTGAAGATGTGAGCTATGTGAATGAAAGGCCTTATGGAAACTTCAACAAGCAAGGTTTCCAAGGACCTCAAGGAGGATTCCAAGAAAATTATCAAGGGGGTTTCAAGGGAAGCAACAAGGAGGCAACTCTTATGATCATCAAGCCTACAATCCCAACAATTGAACTCATCCCAACCTTTCTTATGGAAATCCTAACAACGCTCAATTGCCACCTCCCGGATTCTCCATTTCTCAGGGGGTGATTGAAGAACCTAAGAAGACATCCCCTTCTATTGAGCAAATTATGCAACAAATGGCCAATCAACAAAGATCCTTTATTACTCAAACCGGCCAAAAAGTAAATGTATTGGAGAATACAATCACTTCTTTGTCGAAGCAAGTGAAGATGATGGAAGGCCAAATTAGCCAAATAGCTAACCAAGCTACCACTCAACATACACAGGGCAAATTCCCAAGCAATACGGAGATGAATCCCAAGGGTTGGAATGCTATTACATTGAGGAGTGGAAGAGCTTATGAGAATCAAGCCGCATCTGGAAGCAAAGAAGAGGAAGTTCTTGTTGAAGACATACCTTATGAAGAGCCTCCAACTCATGAGGAGAAATCAAGGAATGAAATTCTTCATAAAGAGGCTCCAAAGGAAGTGCTAGTAGAGACCCCTCTTCCCACCAAGGATGTGATTACAAAGGCTCAATTCCCTCATCGTCTAGCAAACCAAAGGTGGATGAAAAGATGAAGAGATTCTTGGATATATTCAACATATATTCAACAAGGTACAAATTAATATCCTCTTGCTTGATGCACTTAGAGATATGCCGGGCTATGTGAAGTTTCTAAAGGATGCCGTAGCTAATAAGAGAAAGTTTGGATCATTTGAAATAATTAGTCTAACGGAAGAGGTTAGTGCAGTGATTCAAAGGAAAATGCCCTTGAAGCAAGAGGATCCAGGAAGCTTTACTATAGCATGTGTAGTTGGTGGGCAAAAGTTTGGTAGAGTCTTGTGTGATCTTGGTGCTAGCATCAATTTGATGCCATTGGCAATTTTTCAGAGGTTGGATATAAGAGAAATCAAGCCAACATCTATTTGTCTTCAAATGGCCGATATGTCGATTTCTTATGCTCAAGGGGTTGTTGAAGATGTTTTGGTGAAAGTCAAGGAATTCATATTTCCTGTGGATTTCGTAATATTGGATATGCCGGAGGACAAGGTTATGCAACTCATCCTTGGACGACCATTTCTTGCAACCGGTCGAGCTCTCATTGATGTGCAAGATGTGAATCTTACATTTAGGGTGAATGAAGAAACCCTCACTCTCTCGATCTTTGATGCAATGAAAAAGGAGATGAATCAAGTTATGAAGAGTATAAGTCGATCAAGACTTTGCCTACATCTATGGCAAAGGATCTTACGAAGCAAATCATTTCCAACTCTCTCTATTCCTATTCCGATTTGGATGATGCTTGTGAGGAACTCTTAGAGTCATTGGTTTTCATGGATGCAAACCAAGGTTCATCAAAGGATGAGGTGCACTATCTTGATATCAACCAATCGGGAGAGAGTGGAAGCTCAACAAAAGAGAAATCGCCTTCAAGTACTACTCTAGAGTTTAAACCTTTTCCTGATCACCTAAGGTATGCCTTTCTTGGTGATAATGACTATTTTCCTGTTATAGTGTCACAACACTTGTCAGAGTCCGAATCGGACAAGTTGTTGAGAGTCCTTAGAAAGTTTAAATTTGCAATTGGTTGGTCTATTGGTGATATCAAGGGGATTAGCCCCTTTATATGCATGCATCGTATTTTATTGGAAGAGGATTCTCGTCCTAAGGTGCAACCTCAAAGGAGGTTAAATCCGGTTTTGCAAAAAGTGGTTAGAAAAGAAGTGTTGAAGTTGCTTGATGCTGGCATGATTTATGCCATTTCCGATAGTGAATGGGTGAGCCCCACTCAAGTGGTTCCAAAGAAGAGGGGCATGACCGTGGTTAAGAATGAGCAAAATGGGCAAATAGCTACTAGATTGGCCACCGGTTATCGAGTTTGCATTGATTATAGAGCCTTGAATTCGGCTACAAGGAAGGATCATTTTCCTCTTCCGTTTATAGATCAAATGTTGGATCGCTTGGCGGGGTATGAATACTATTGCTTCCTTAATGGTTATTTGGGATATAACCAAATCTGATAGCTCATCGCTCTACTTTTGAGGGTAAAGAGATGCAATGATAATCGATTTAGTATAATCGAGTCGAATCCACAAGGAATGTTTTGACGTTAGAACTTTAAGTAGTAACCTAGCTATCTAATCACTATTCAAGCTACCAACTAACATGTTTTTGTGTTTTTGATTAACTAATGACAATGAAAGTAAGTAACAAACTTAAAATTCAACTAAACAAGCAACAAGTATTCAAAGGACAAAAACTCAATATAGAATGAAAGTGACTCCAATTATACTTCAATTAAGTCTAAGTGATAGGGATGTAAAACTCTAACTATAACCATTTTAATCCAATTTCATGTGGGAAATCTCCTATGTATGATTCATTCAACTCTCGTTAAAACTAAATCAAGTGGATTAATGAATTACCTAATTCCGACTAGGACATCAAGTAAATCATTAACTCCTAATAACACATGGAGTTCTTTAGCCCTACTATCTCTAGCATGTAAATCTCTTATTTCCTAGTATCTAATCCAAGCCCCCTAAGCATTAGATCAAACACTTGATATGCAACTATGGTGATTAATCACAATTACATAATAAAACATAGCTCCAAGAGAAAGGAACATGAAATTTGAAGGTAAATTCATAGATTAGAGCCTAAGCCCATCACTTATCCCTAATCTACATATAATTGGAATCACAAAGAGAACTAGCTAGACATAATCAAGGAAAATAAACCAGAAAAAATGCATAAAACCCTAATCAAAAGATAGAGAATTCAATAAGGAAGAAGAATATGGTCTTGGATCTTCAATCCACAAAGTAGAGCTCCACAAATCTTGAAAATACCAAAGTAGAAAGTCTAAATCTAATTTAGGGTTCTAAGAGAGTGTTCAAGTGTGAAATATCTTCAATTGAGGAAGATTTGGGGTTAATATACATTAAAAATGAGTTTGGAGATGAGTTGGACCGAGTTTGGTCGAGCCAAACTCGGTCAATAAATAGAGGAGGCGCTTGACCGGCGGTCTATGGAGGGTGGCCGGTGGTCTGTGAAACCGCCGTGACAGACCGCAGTCTTCTCTGTTACTGTTCACGGCTGGCCGGCGGTTTGAGGAGGATTTCCGGCGGTTTGGCAAACCGCCGGTTTTCCTTCTCTTGCGCAACTTTGCTGTTTTCGCTCGTTCTCTCTCGTCCGAACTCCGATTCTCGATCTGTTTTTTGCTATGGCTTCCTAACAAACTTCTCTTTGACATGGAATAGTTCAATTGGCCAAATAAATTCTTTATTTTTCCTGTAAAAAGCATAACAAGATTGGAGAAAACGAGGAAAATGTGAATGCGAGTAAACTAGTAATACCCTAGTCATATCACTTGAAAATCCACATATTTAAACATGAATTTTACTCTAATTAAGCTCAACATGTACATAAAATACGTGTTAATCACTCCCCCAAACTTAAGCCATTGTTCATCCCGAACAATGGAACGAACAATCAAAACACTCAACACGTATGAGGATGTGCATTTCGAGTTCATCGATGCCTCATATCACTTCAAAAACCATTTTAGTTCAAGAAAATTATCAAGTCAAGCCAAGCATTTATAAAATCACTCACTATCCTAGCTTAGAACTCAATCACTTAAGCACATTCAACCCTAGACCTCACAAGAAGTGTGTGTATCACTCAATCACTCAATATAGGGAAAAGGGTAAGCACTCATCGAAATCATGCAATACACAACTTTAACCATAAGCTTGTCTATCGACTCAAGTTTCTAATACTACCAAGTGTGCGCAAATTATGATCAAATGTTGTAATACCCCGTAATTTATTTATCTTAATTAATGGAGGTTAGAGATTATTATAATAATAATCTATAATAGTTATAATAAAAAGAGGAAATAGTGAGATAATGAAGAAGACAAAAATGAGAAGCACTGAGAAATTTAAAGATTTTGATGGATTAGTTCTCGTTTCAGTTTCTACGACTAGAAACGATATGTTGAAGAAATATACTATATTTAATTATATAGTGCAATAATTATCTGAAGTAAGTGGGATTTTTTTTAGTTAATCCTCGAAGACGGAAGTTATTACGAATTTAATTCGTATTTATTCTCCGTTTAAATTTTGACTATTGAGATATAGAATATTAAGTCCTTGTAATTTTTAGGACTGAGGTGTGTGTGATGGAAGGATTATTTATGTTGGAAATGAGAGAAATGAGGATTTGAGAATTTATTTAAAAGATGTAAAATAACTTGCAAAAAGAAAAGAAAAGAAGAAAAGAAAAAAAAATATATAAATAATAATAAATAAATAAAAGGGGAGGATGGTTAACAACTTTTTCTTCTTTCCTTTATCCCCACCACCGCCACTTTTTCTCGTCCTTCTTCCTTTCTTATTGCCGCAACACACAGCAGCACACACACCCACCTCCATTTTCAGCTTTCAAAGCTTTTGGAAATCAAAAACAAAAACGTAGACAAGGGTTCGATTAAGTTTGTGGATTAAGGTAAGCTAGTTCTATTGTTATAATTTCTATGATTGAAGAAATAAAAGAACCAAACTAGTGGAGAACAAAAATTCGAATTTGGTGATGAAGATATTATATGATCTTATTTTCTTTGAATTATGGGATTCTTATAGATTCTAAGAGGTTCATGTAGGATTAAATTTCAAAGAATATCACTTTATCTTCAAGAAATCTGAAATTTGAACTAGTGAGGGAAATTTGGGGATTTTTCGATTTTAGATTTTCTTTTGAGGAATTGAATTGGATTATGAGTTTATATGATTGTAAGAAGTATGAATTTAATTGTGAGGAATTATAGAGGTCAATTTCATGATTTTCGAAACTAGGATTCTTGGTGAATTTAGAGATTTCTGATTTTGATTTTATTTATTAAAATTCATGAAGGGGATATGAACTGACATTATTTGATGCTTAAAGTGAGTTTTTGGAACATTTTTGGAGGTGTTCTATGTCAAAAACGAAAATTGAAGTCTATAATAATTGGGGACTTTAACTCTTTAAGAGTTATATGTTCATATTGAAGCTTGGAAAATATTTCCTAGTCTACTTTAAGCTTATTTGAATTTATTGGAACTAGCATAGAAAAGGTTTGTAAACTTTTCTATATTTCTATTATTTCCCAACTTTGATTGTAGTTGAGTTGGGAATGATCGAATATGAGAAGCGGACACATAAATAAGTTTGATTATCAGTTATAAGTCAGGGGAATCATTTCTAAAATTTTAGACTTCATAATCAAGAACTAGATGAGCTTGAGAAATGATTGGAACATATATATACATATATGTGTTACAGCTTTATATGATGAAAATTAGGAAGCAAGGTATAATAGATAAGTTAAACTTCTTATCGAACAAATTCTAGATAAGTATCGATATTTAGATTGTCAAGAAAGATTTAGAAAAGAAGATAAGAAGATAAGCTAAGTAGAAAAGATTATTTCCTATCTTATTTTCGTTTCTCTCTCACGTTTATTTATTTCCTCGTTTCAATGAAGGAACTAGCAGAAACTTGAGGATTGGAAATAACTGAGGAAGGAAGTGTAGTAGGAAAAAGCTAGCCGGAGTCAGGTGGGCTTCCGAACTAAAACGAAATGAATATGCCTCTATATGTATATGAGGATTATGCTTTTAAATGATTGACTTGCCAATGTTCAATGTTTATGTGTGATACCACCTACTGAGGAAGGACGATATCGGGTCCTATGTGATGCAGGATTTGTGTACACGTTGTGATTGTGTGCTTTCTATTTATTTTGGTTGGCCGATCACGGTGATTGAGAGAGGCCTACCTCTCAACACATAAGATTATGTGATAGTAGTTGTGGTGCATACATGATGAATGATGATATGATTTATGACAACTGTCTATGAAGTAAAAGTATTTTAGCATGCACATGATATATTTTACAAATAAATCTCTTGTGCTAAGCTTAAGAATGGCAAGTTCAATATATAGCTCTAAGAAGCAGCTTCCAATGTTTTGACATGTGTTCACTGAGTACTTTGTACTCAGCCCTGCATGTTATTTCTAAAATGTGCAGGCAAAGCTGGGATGAAGATGGGAGTGTGCTGAGGAGAGCTTTTGTTGTAATTTTGTGAAGTGTCTTCTTATAAATATGACGATGTCAGTAGTTCGAGTTCTAGGATTATATGTCTGTGTACATATAATACCTTTTGAAGATCCATTCCGCTGCAACACTCTGATGTTATTGTTGATGTTTTGACGAGCTCGAAGTTGATACTTAAATTCTTATCTTCACTAGGACTCCAAGATTACTTTACTTATTTCATTGGAAGTTATCTAATATTGTTAATGTATAAATGTTTGCTATTTCTGGACAACTTTTAATTATTGTTGAAAAGTTGTCCTAAGATTTTGATGCCCTTGAATGATCCTCTCTAGCTTGTTGTAAATGAGCAGGTATTATTTCAATTGATTTTAGTTTCCCTTGAGATAAATGTTGACTTGATCGTTTTGGAATTGTTGTGGAGACTAATATCCCTCCTTTTGGTTCATTTGGTGAAGTAACTAAATATATCTCGAATATTTAGGCTCGTGATTCGTTTCTTTTTTCTTCATTAAGCGTGATGAGTTAAAACAAGATATAAGTTATTATTTGGATTGTGTAGTAGCTGCCCATTCGTTCATTTTCTAATCCAAAAGACGTTTAGTTTTTATTCATTTTTCCATTTTATTTATTTAGTCACATGTTACTCGGTTTATATAGCCTTTAATTTAAATCGGGCTGTGACAGATTGGTATCAGAGCAATTGTTTGCTCTGAACTTGAACTCCTTTCGAGTCTAGTCTAATTTGTACTCTTAGACTAGTTGGGTTTGAACAACAAAAGCTCAGCACTCCCTCTCATCTAGCTATGCCAGGTACGTATTTCAACACTTTAGTTGAATGTGAAGATTGAGTTATAAAGTACTACCTCCGTCATTTTCAAGTTGTTACACTTTTTTTAGTAATTTTTTCAAGCGTTTTTAAGCGTCTTGATGATTGGTTTCAAAATAACTTTTTAAGAAAAATTTTCTTTTACGGGATACTACAAGTGTTATAGTATCCCGTAAAAGAAATTCTTTAAAAAGTTAATTTAAAACTCATCATCAAGACGCTTGAAAATGCTCGAAAAAATTGCTGAAAAAAGTGTAACAACCTGAAAAGGATGGAGGTAGTATTATATACTTGACATGTTGAGATTAATATGGCATTACAGAATATGTATATTACATTATCGATTTCACTATCCTTGTTTGATGATGAGTAGAGATTGGCACCAATGTTGCAAAGGAGACAATTGTGTCTTACTGGGGAGTAACATAAGAAATGATTTTACCTACGAAATGCGAAAATGAGAATTAAGGGTCTTGGCTAAATGATAATTTATGAGTTTTACCTTTATCGCATGAGTTATCAAGATAGGTTTAGAGAATTTCTAGCTCAATACCATAGGTTGTATCTGAATGCTAGTGTACATGGTGTCATGAGAGTTGAGAGCATACTTTATCTCAACCCGTTATTGCCTTGGCAGAGGTGGGCAACCTCACTTATTCCCCATTGACCATGTCACATCAATGAGAACTTTTATGGTGATTCTTGCGATTTTATAGCAGTTGTTAGCCACCGGTACTTGAGTTATTACAAGTTATTACAATGATATTGAGGATGACGAGGACACACCAAGGGAGGTTATGATAGGTAGAAGGATAATACGGTGTATTCCTCTTAATTCTTTAAATTTCCCAATCACTGTTAGCTTGTTAGCTGATGAGAGTACTAACAACTCATGTCGTCAGATTAAAAAGAACATTCGGTAGGCCATGCTATAATTAACGAGAAGATCATGATCGAGGACAAAGGTATCATTGATGATGTAGCTTACAAAGGGATGGATGAGGATGGGGACGAGAGATACAAAGAAGATAATGAGCCTTATGAGAACGAGAAGCATGAGCCCCTAGGAGAGGAAGAGAAGGATATGAGTGATGGCGATTCTGAGTGATGTGGGATGGTACTACCTACTTATGTATACATGATGACATAGGTGTATATGCAGCTTTTGATGACTAACAGTAGATAGTAGTTCCACTGCTATAACCTAGAATATATTTTGATGCTAATGTAGAAAGATCTTGAAAGGAATATTGAATTTGATATATATATATACCCAATAATTTGTAGAAAAAGTCCTCTAAGAGGCAACTTTCCGTATATGCATATATGAAAAGATGGCAAAAGCAGTCATATATGTCATGATGAGCTTTGGTGAGGCCTTAAAAGTTATAGGAACTGTTATTTGAGAAGTATATAAGTAATGCTTATATGTGAGTATGAAGTTAAACGAATATATGTATAAGTATGAGAGTACCACATATATTTATATGTATATTTATTAAATTTACGAAATACCTCATAGACGGAGAAGTAAAAATGGTAATATAGAGGATGATAGAGAACCTACCCTATCACTGCCACTCGGGAGAATGATGAAGAACTTTTTCTTTGACAAAACCTGCATACTTTTGGTGGTAGAGGAGATCTCTCAGAAGTTGAGGAGTGATTTTGTACATTAGAGCGAATCTTCAAATTTCTTCCTTGTGATGATCAGTTGTATATGTCTTTCCAATTCAATGGTTTAGCTAACTATTAGTGGGAAGCACGATAGAAAACTTATACTCAGGAATAACTCCATAATCATACTCGGGAGCAATTTAAAGAAGTTTTGAATGAGAACTATATTCTTATAAGTTATCTCCAACAAAAGGAAGCCGAGTTTTCTAACCTGAAGTAAGGCAAGAAGACTACATCGGGGTATGATCATGCCTTTTGTGGGCTAACTCGTTACGCTCTAGATAAGGTTAACACAGACAAGTATAAATCTAAATTTTTTGGTACGAATTGAAGTAAGATATTCAGACAGTCTTGACTAGTTAGGGCGACCTAACATATGTTGAAGCACTCAATCGAGCCCTTGATATGAAGATGGCTATGCAGCCAGAGAAAACTATGCAAGTTTTATGTTTCTCTTATGCTTCAGTCCCAGAATGCCATTCGCTTTCTGATCAAAGTCAGGGCACAATAAAAATAGAAAGTAGAACGGCAAGAAGGCAATAGAGGAAGGCTAAAATCAAGTTC
The DNA here is from genome assembly GCA_001642375.2 of Mentha longifolia. Lineage (NCBI taxonomy): Eukaryota > Viridiplantae > Streptophyta > Magnoliopsida > Lamiales > Lamiaceae > Mentha > Mentha longifolia. The sequence goes on from CM038115.1 coordinate 24,603,139, forward strand.
AGTCTCCGAACATAAGAGCTATGGAAAGAACTCTTCAAGCCACATTAGCAACAACAATACTAACGAGCCTTTGCTCTTGACTAGAAATCTCGTCACAAAGAACAAGGAAATCTTGCAGGCGTGGAATAAATAAATAGAATTTCTATTATTATTTTATTTGACATGGGAGCATCACAATTCTTTATATTGAGCGATTGTATAGATACTCTTGAACTAGATGTAGAGAGATTTAGCCAAGACGTAAGGGTAACTACTCCCGTAGGCAGATACTTCTCCCTCTCAATGATATGAATATGATTTCGAGATGTAGGTGAGAATTCGAACCCCATTCATGATGTTCCATATTCAGTTCTTGTGAAGAATGATCATACATGTTAAAATCTTGATATTCATCGTCTCCATTATCTGTGACGATGATTCATGTGTAGATTGTTGAAGTTCTTTTGATTTCCTTCATGATCAAGTGTTTATAGCTATTGTATGCACCTCGCCCTTTTGATGTTCTTCACGCTTCAATACTCATATGATAGTCTAAGATTATAACGCCCCGACCCACCCCCAGGACAGGTAAAAATGTGCCCCGGAGATAGGGCATCACGGTGGGACGCTAAGGAAACTTTATGAATCATGAGTGAGCTCGACATTTATAAACCTGATTGGTCGGTGGATGGGGGTAACACAAAAATGGTATATAAGTCATAAGGTTAAAATGTGGGAGATGATGTCAAATGAGGGAAGAGAAAGAGTGTTCATTTTCACACAAACAAACTCTTAGACTTAGTTTACAACATTGATTAATGAACAACATGGCTTAAACGAAATATCATAAGGTTAACTTGACTTATTATACATATACATAACAACGAAAACATAGTTGCGATACATGTGTGAAGACACACGCCGCGGGGCTACAACTGTAATATCTCTCTCCTTGGCCCGCCTCTCTCTTCACCTCTAGCTTCTAGTTAGCCAGCACGTTTAGAAATACGCACAGGGGTAAGTACATTTGAATGTACTCAGTGAGCTCGCCCCAAAATCAATGCCACTTAGGGCTATAGAAATAGACTTGCCCATTTAATGCAAGCTCGGGGGTTTTAGGAAAGTACCCGAGCTGCCTCTGAAAACATACTTTGCATGCTCTTACTTTCTACTTGATCATGATAACATATGAGCGCTCAAAATAAACATGACGTACCTAGTCTACAGTTTAGAGTTATGCCGAGAGGTTGGCCAGCCCCTCGGACACCTTACCATTCTTTGTGCGCACACCCGTCTGATGCCTTCATCAGAGGGCCGATATCGTTCATAGCAACCGATACCTTCATCAGCTGCAAGTAGACTGGTGGATGCATGCAGAAAATTGGCAAGTCTAACATTTTCATAAACATTCTTTAATGCATTAGAAAACATGCGAGCTTTCATAAAACATTTCATATATATGAAAGTAGAGCTCACTCTTCACAGCAACACGTTAGGGTTGATCTTCTGCTCGCACTCGTCTCCTTGGACTCCTTGACTAGTTTCTTTAATCATGCATATAAGCAATCAATACTAGTCTTAATCATATAAGCTAATCATTCCCAACCCTTAACTTATTTATCTATACTTAGCGTATTTATCTTAACTTATCATTTTAACTTATCCTTCATCTTGCTACTCTTAACTTATCTTATACTTAATCACTTAACCTCATTAACTAAAGAGGCAAGGGAATGGATTGAAGATGAATCCAGAATGTCAATAGACTTGGATGATCAATAGATCGAAGCTAAATCAAGAATGTAGGTGATTTAAGAGTGAATGCAAATTGATTACTTAAGACATGATCCGGCAGAATTGCCACACTTGGAAGTTTAGGCTATAAGTCAAGCATACAAGCTTCAATAGACATGTGTAATTCATATGGATGGAAACACAAGACAATAAGCTTTCCAATGATATTGATTTCAAGTGCTGAAGATGAATGAACCATGAGATATGAGTTCAACATTGGCTCGGTTCAAACAGGGAAATCAACTCTGCAACACTCTACAAAATAATTTGTTTCTCTCGATTGGTTAGGCAAAACAAGACATAACTTGGTGACTTAATAATCAAGACATTGTGCTATAGCATGTTTAAATTTTAGGAACAATACACGTAGGGATTGATAGAAATCAGTTTATCATTGAAGGCATAGATTCTGGAAACATGGTTTTGGCAGATTCAGGACCCCAACTTTGAGCTAAGATAACTGGAGCAATACTTAATCATTTGGGGTGCACTTTACATCAATAGAAAGGTCAGACAATGAAGAACAACTTTCATGATTTATAGTTCTCGAGATAAACATGGGATCATTGTGAAAATTGGGGACCAAGTTCGGAGGTCACAACAACTCCACAGAATTTTCAGAATGTACATGTCAACTTCAAAACGCGATGGTGAGCTCATGCAAACTTGGATGAAGGCGTATGATACATCAATAGAAAGCAGAGATCATGAACTTCAACATACAACAATAATTAATTCAAGATATATCACGAATCTCTCAGAATCAAGCTCAAAAGTTCGGGGTAAATTAAAATCTAGAAATTAGAACAAGGATCATCTTTCAAATTTATCAACGTAAGTTTTATATACATGGATTGAGGCAGAAATCATCAAGAATCAATCAAGAACAATAATATCTTGAAGGGACAGAGGTCGGCTATGAAGAGATCAATGATCCTACCGATTAATTTTCAAGATTTTAACATCATCATACTCGCAACATCAAGGGGAGTTCGATTATGGAAGAGTTATGATCATTCAACAACTTTGGCTTGAAGGCCGAATTTAATTCATGGATTATCTTGTTCTAATCTACCCTTATTAGGTGGATTTATGCTCATTACATCAAGGGGTGAAGGATTATACCTCAAGAATTCAAGATGATCGAATAATTTTCAAGTCGCCAGAAACTCGAGCTTGCATGGGCTAGATACCAACTTTAAATGGTGAATCTAAGGCTGGAAATGGAATCAGGAGGTCGAGAAATGGGGGAGTAGAAAGTTTGGGGCTGATCGGAGAAGTTTCCGGCTGCCGGAGTGATTTCCGGCGCGAAGGCGCACGGCGGAAGACGGCTGAGGATGGTGGCTGGAAAAGGAGAGATGGCGCTATTGTAGAGAGGGATGAGAGCTTCTCTCTCTAAATTAAGGGGTGGTGACCAAATGGAGACTAAGTGTTGACCATTTAGTATATATATTCACTCCACATCATCACTAACTTGACACATGGCCATCTATGAGATGGTGTAGTTTCTTCCCACTATTTTCTTTACTTGGTGATCACTCATACACTAATAAACATCATATTCTTTGACAAAACATTCTCCATGTCTCATCTATGCTCTCTTATACTTTCTTGCACTCCAAGTATGAAGAATAATAGTGGTAGAAGTGACACTCTTTAATATAGTATAATAATTCTAGTGGAGAATCTCTACATAATAATTAAAATAGTATGAGTGGTATAAGACCACTATGTATATGATAATCATACACATCTAGTGATCTTCGATCTCTTCATCACATAATTCACATTTCACGTTTATTCACATAACATTCGATCATGTAATCACATAGTCATATCATTGAGCATGTAAACATATAATTCATTTTAATCATATCGTCATACTATTCACGACACTCATGCTTCTCGAATAGCACCTTCGCTATTCCCGTAATTTGCTAAACTGCTACGACAATCGTCGTATAATTCGTAATTACTTAATAACTCTTCTGAGCTCCTTTATCTTATTCATTAGCCATTGCTAATCATGCTAGAGCTCTAAATCTTCCCGTTTCAGGATAATACTGCTTATTTCATCGTGGAGCTCTATTTAATATTTTAGCTAATTAAATAGTATTATATCTTTAATTATCTCAAAAATTTATTATTAGAAATCGGGAGGCAAAATTTTCCAGGACGGATTTTTACGGGTTGTTACAAAGATGTATTGAAGTCGAATTCTTCTTGAACTTTTGTTGTGAATCCAGATCGGGCATTTCATCGAACACCTTCTGTGCATATGTTGATCTGTATTTTTGAGCCCTTTCCACTTGTTAAAATTAAATAGCCTCTGAATGAAAGTTATAACTCGTTGTTTCAGTTTTCCGTAGCTATGTTATAGGCCCAAATATGAGCTCATATATGAGCGTAGTGAGTTTTTGAAGTCAGTATGTCAAATCTGCCAATTTACAGAAAAATAGATTCTGTAACGGCTTTGACTCCCGATTTTTTTTTATCATGTTCCCCTGCTTGAATCCCGAAGTTTCAAACATGAAAAATGTTCATTGTTGTTCCAGCTTTAAATCCATACCTCACATCTTGAAACTAGTTAAGTCATGAGAAAGTTATGTGATCCGCCCTCACTTTAGGGGTGAGGGTAGAGAGCAATAATAATCAATTATAGTATAATTGAGTTGAATCCACAAGCAATGCTAGGTCGTTTAAGATTCAAGTAGTAATCCAATTATCTAACTACTATTCAAGCTTACAAGTGACATATTTTTGTGTTTTTGATTAGCTAATGAGAAATATAAAGTAAGTAATGGTCCGCCCTCACTTAAGGGTGAGGGTAGAGAGCAATAATAATCGATTGAGTAATCGAGTCGAACCACAAGGAATGCAAGGACGCTCAAGTCTCAAGTAGTAACCTAGCTACTAAACCTACTATTCAAGCTACCGACAAACATGTTTTTGTGTTTTTAATTAACTAATGACACCAAAAAGTAATTATCAACTTAAAACTTAACTAAACAAGCAACAAATGAGCAAAGGATATAAAATCAATAGAAAATAAACGTGATTCCAATTATACTTCGATTAGGCTCAAGTGATGGGTGATTAGAACTCTAACTAGAATTAACTAATTTAATCCAATTTCATGTGGGAAACCTCCTAACTATGGTTCACTCAATTTTCATTGCAATGAAGACAAGTAGATTAATGAAAAGCCTAATTCCGACTAAGACATCAAGCAATTCATTAACTCCCAATAGCTCATGGAGTTCCTTAACCCTACTATACTCTAGCATGCAAATCTCTTGATCCTAGCATCTAATCTAAGCCTCCTAAGCATTAGATCAAACACTTGGTATGCAACTATGGTGATCAATCACAATTACATAATAAAACATAGCCCCAAGAGAAATGAACATGAAATTAGAAGGTAAATTCACAATTAAAGCCTAAACCCAATCACTTAATCCTAATCTATATATAATTGAAATCACAAAGAGAACTAGCTAGACATGATTAAGGAAAATAAACCATAAAAACTAATTGAAATCATGCTTAAAAGAAAGAGAATTCAATAAGGAAGAAGAAGATGGTCTCCAATTGCAAATCCAACCAATGTAGCTTCAACAATCTTCAAAATACTAAAAAGGAAAGAGGGAAATATTTCTAGGGTTCTTGGGGGATTAAAATATGAAAAAGATACCCAAATGGGGTGAATTCTAGCATTAAATACATAGAAAATTAAGTTTGGGTCGAGTTGGACCGAGTTAGACGAGCTAACTCGGTCAAGAAGTGAAGGGGGAAGGACTGGCGGCGGTCTGGCCGGTGGTCTGGCAGGCCGCCGTTCAGGCCGCCGTTTTCTCTGCAATCCAGCCACCTGGCCGGCGATCTGGCCAGGCCGCCGTCCAGGCCGCCGGCGATCCTCTCCGTGCGCAGCCCTACGGTTTCGCCTCGTTCTCCCTCGTCCGAACTCCGATTTTCGATCCGCTTTTTGCTATGGACTCCCAACGAACCCCTCTTCGACATGGAATGATCAAATGTCCCAAATGAGTTCTCCATTTTCCCTACAAAAAGCATAAAGAGACTCGAGAGAACGAGGAAAACATAATTGAAATCAAACTAGTGAAACCCTAACTCTATAGATTTAAATTCCACATTTCAAACCTAGGTTTCACCCTAATTGAGCTCAATTCTTCCTCATTTCCGGCCTTCGATCCTTAGCCACATGAATACTATTCCAATTCTTACCAAAATGGATCAAAAACCAAGAAAAACGAGAAAAGTCTAAAATGTACTAAGAGTTAAGAAACCCTAGTATTTTTAACATATAAGCACATATATCAAGACTCAAACACATTCCAAAACACTCAACATGCACATAAAATACGTGTTAATCACTCCCCCAAACTTAAGCCATTGTTCGTCCCGAACAATGAAACGAACAATCAAAACACTTAACACGTATGGAGTGTGCATTTTGAGTTCCTCGATGCCTCATATCATATCAAAAACCATTTTAACTCAAGGAAATTCTCAAGTCAAGCCAAACATTCATAAGATCACTCACTCTCCTAACTTAGAAATCAATCACTCAAACACCTTCGACTCTAGACCTCACAAAGAATGTGTGTATCACTCGATCCCTCTACATATGGAAAAGGTAAGCACTCATCGAAATCATGCAAAGCATAACTTTAGCCATAAGCTTGCCTATCAACTCATGTTTCTAATACTACAATGCATGCACAAATTAGGATAAAAAAGGTCTTTATTAAGCTTGTAATGTAGGGACATTGGTTAAGGTGAGGAATTATAGGCTAAGTGACTTAAATTTGCATTCAAGTACTCTTACCCCCTTTCTTCTCCTTTCAAAGTATGAGGTTCTTCATCTTCCACCTTATCCAACCCCTTTCTATCAAATGAAACCATAAGCTTCTTTCAAAATTTCTAAAGAAACACTCCTTTATGCTCTTATTCTTTTTTTTTTTTCTTTTTTTTTTCATAAGAACTTTGTTCTTATTCTTTCCTTTTCTAACTTAGAGCTTATAGGAGTGTCCTTTCATTCCAACACCAATCATCTACTCTTCACCATCACCCATCATTCTTTATGAATTTTCAACTTTCACCAAGGTTCCCTTTACCATCCTTCACCCCCTATCATCCGGTTCAAGAAGAAAAGGCTCTATTCAAGGCTCAAAATGGGACAACAATGGTAATGAGAGATAGGTTAATGTTTAGGGAAAATGGGCTATGCAATGATGGCCTAAGATCATCTCCTAATCATGCAAACATGTAATACTTCTAACAAGAGTATCAAGGCAAGTTCTAGTAAAGAAAATGCAATGCAAGATCAAGCTCTCAAGAAAGGATATTCACTATGTAAAGTGCATAGTTTAAGGCTCAAAATCCTCTCAAGCTTTTTGTCTAGAGCCTAAGTGCCTAAGTTCAATCCTTTCAAGCCATTCAAGTGAAATAACCCTAATCATGCTTGACTTAAACTTGAGAAATTTCAAAAACGTCACCATTTTAGCATAAATCATAGGCATCTCACTCTAATGCACTTGAGCAATTCAACACGTGCTTTTGCACTTAAGTATGCATGCATTCATTCACTTAAAATTTTTCCTTTCTTAAAAATTTCGCATTCAAAACCACAAACTCAACCACAAACTCATGAAGAGTAATTATTTAACCCTAATTCATCCCCAATTGCACAAAACAAAACACAAACTTCCACACAAATTCATAAACCATCAAACACACTCAACAAATAACACAAAGTCCTTCAAAACATCCCACAGCTTCAAACTCATCATCAGAGAAATTCATTTCCCAATGTCAACAACTTAAAATTCTCATCCACAATCTAAGCAAACAACTCAATCAAATAGATACCATCAAACCACAAAAATACCTTAAACCACAATTTTAAAGCCAAGCAACATCAAACATGAGAGGACAAGACCAAGAGACTAAGACAAGAGTGTAAAGCAAGAAAAAAAAGCATGGAAAAATAGCAAGACATAAATTTAAAGTAAAGTAATTTAAATTCATTATCCTACCCCCTTCCCCCAAACTTATTTTAGAAAATAAATTCTAAAATAATTTTGGAGGGAAAGATATATAATGGATTTAAATTACACTTACAACATTCCAAGCTATGATGATGGTGGAGGATGGGGCCAAGTCACCCCTTGATTTAGTTGATGCTCTCGGAAGCTCTCCAAAAGCTCCATCATCGATGTTACTTGCTTTTCCATCTTCTTGCTCCTTTCCACTTCATCAAGTTGAGTGACTCTCATCGAAGTCACCTCTTGCCTCATCACAGTGACTTGTGCATCAAGAGATTTAAACCCCCATTCCATACTTTCCATTCTTGGCTCAAGAGTTCCAACTCTTTCATTGTATCTTGACATTTGTTCTTCTCTTGACATTTGTTCTTCTCTTGTCGAATCTTCCATTTCCTCATCCTCTTCATCAATATTCACTTCTTCCCCTCCATTGCCAATAGTGTACTCATCCTCTTCACCATACTTGAAGATATGATTCTCCATGATCAACTTGTGCATTGGCAAGTTCAATTGCCAATTTTCTCGTTCATGAAAATTGGTGACCAATATACTCGCGGCATTAGGGAGAGAGAACTTCTCAGAATCCTCTTGAAGAAAATAGAATGGGGGTGTGATAGAGTTGATAAACCTCAAGTACCTTAACTTCATGAAATCCATAAGATATGCTCCCTTCAATGGAGGGTATCCACCAAGATCTTCCTTGATCCACTTGGCAATGGGAGTAAGCATTCCTCCAATGTTGACCTTTCCGGAATTCACTCTTGCTTGCTTCAACAATTGAGGGATAAAGAGATGTGTAAAACTTATCTTCCTCTTGGTCAACATAGCATGAAGAATGAAAAGATCATCAATCCGGACCGAGGTATTCTCCTTTCTTGCAACAATTGTGTGGCCAAGGATTTTAAGCACCATTCTTAACACCGGATTCCGCACCTCATTTGATTTTGAATATCCCGACTTGAAACCTTCCGGGAAAGTGGTACAAGCTTGTTCCAAATGGAATAGTGCTTGAAAGCTTGCTCTATCAACACATCACCCCCATGTGGTACTCCAAAAATATCATCTATCTCCTCCAAGCTCATTTCATGCCTTTCACCAAACAATTGGAATTGAATACCTTGCATGAGATGAATATTTTCGGCCTCCACTGTGCTCATAACTTCAAGAACAACTTTTTCATAAGTTTGTCTATCCTCAATAGTATCATCAAGGATACGTCCCCAACCAATATTATCAAAAAGAGACTTTACATTATCGTAAAGCCCTATCTTCACCAAAACCTCTTTTGAAGGAAACCTTGTTGGAATAATGCCCTTTTTCACAAGAGTGGCGAATTTATCCCTTTCCTCATATGTTTCCAATCGAATATCATGAGCTTTCGGTGTTGTAGGATCCCTTCTTGGTTGGAATGACGAGGAGGAAGCATCCTTTCTCTTCTTGTTTGTAAGAGAAGCAATCAAATCCTTAGAAGTTGTTGCTTTTTCTTTTCCTTTTCCTCTAGACTCCTTCCTACAAATTATGAAAAATTCCAAATAAATTTCAAGAAGATAAACCAAGAATTTTCATATTGTAAGCAACTTTTCTCATGAACTCATGATTTCCTTGAACATGTATGCTCCCAAAAAGAAAAGAAAGAATGAATTTTAAACAAGTATCAAGAATGTGAATTCCTACAATGTTCTCCAAAAATTCATACAAATTCCTTCAATCCTAGTCATGAATGCTCAAGTAGAAAGAAGTACAAATTTCCATGAATATTCAAATCAAAAAGATATAGCACAATTCATAAATGCAAGAATCAATGCCATTCAATTCATGCTCATTCCCAAAATTCAAAAATTCAAAAATTCAAAAATTTCTCCCAAAAATTCAAGAAAAACCTAAGCTAGGAATTCTATTCAAACCACAAATGATGGGCAAAATGCATACCAATTCATAGAATGAGTGTAGAAATCACATAAAAGCAAAGGTGTAGAACATCTTACCTCATTTTCTTGGGAAACTTGAAGAACTTCACAACTTTGAACAAGAACCTTAGATTTTCGTTTTTTTAGGTTAGGGTGAATGAAAAAGTGATTTCTAAGGCTTAAAATGTAGCTTATGGGATGGGTAATGAGACTATGGAAGGACTTAACAAGATTCAAAGTGATTTGAGAGTAATTAGAACATGAAATTTCAAATGTTTTAGTGAGAGAAAGTGATGTTCATGCTTGAAAAAGGGTTTGAAAAATATAAAATGAAGAAAAGGGAGTGAAAAAAATCAAAAATAGAAAATAGGGGGAGAGGGAGGACCTGCGGCGGTCTGGCCGGCGGTCTGGCAGGCCGCCGGTCAGGCTGCCGTGTAGACCGCCGTTTCCTCTGCCATTCAGCTACCTGGCCGGCGGTCTGGCAGGCCGCCGGTCAGGCCGCTTGCCCTGTTTCCGACCTTTTTTCGACGCGTTTCTCAACCTTTTTCGACCCTTTTTGAAGCACCGGGCCCTTCTTGACTCCCTCTTTATTCTCTCTAAGCATTTTTCAACTTTCTTTTTTAACATTTTCTATTTTTTATGGTTTTTCTCAAAAATCAAACGAAAACTGCAACAAACTCAAAAATTGAAAAATGAAATAAAAACTCACAAAAATGAAAAAGAAAAGGATACGTGTTGAGGTGCCTCTCAACAAGCGCTTTGTTTAACGTCGTTAGCTCGACTTAGTCTCCAAGATCAAGCATCATTAAGAAGAATGGTCGACTCCTCCTTAAACTTCTTTGAATTGAAATAGAGCTTGAGTCGATGTCCATTAACAACAAAGGTAGAACCATCATTCTTGAGAAGTTCAAATGTGCCATTCTTGAAACTCATACTCACAATATAAGGACCGGTCCACCTTGATTTGAGTTTTCCGGGGAAAAGACGAAGACGAGAATTAAAGAGAAGAACCTCGTCTCCCGGAATGATCACCTTGCTTCGAATCTCCAAATCATGAAACTTCTTGGCTCTTTCCTTGTAAATCCGAGAATTTTGATAAGCCTCGTTTCTCCATTCATCCAATTCCACAAGATAATTTTTCCTATTCACTCCAGCCTCCTTAAACTCAAGATTAATTCTCTTTATAGCCCAAAATGCCTTATGCTCAATCTCCAAAGGCAAGTGACAAGACTTTCCAAAGACAAGTTGATATGGAGACATACCAATGGGGGTTTTGTAGGCGGTTCGATAGGCCCACAAAGCATCATCGAGTTTCTTCGCCCAATCCTTTCGAGTAGTGATTGTCTTCTCCAAAATTTGCTTGATTTCCCGATTTGCAAGCTCGGCTTGACCATTGGCTTAAGGATGGTATGGAGATGTAATCTTGTGCTTCACTCCATACTTAGCGAGAACCTTCCCAACCATTTGTTATTGAAGTGAGACCCCCCATCACTAAGCAAAGCCCTCGGGGTTCCAAACCGAGTCAAGATGTTCTTCTTCAAAAACTTGATCACAACCTTGGAATCACTAGTCGAAGTAGGAATTGCTTCAACCCATCTTGAAACATACTCAATAGCAAGAAGAATGTAGGAAAAACCACAAGAATTAGGGAATGGTCCCATAAAGTCTATCCCCCAAACATCAAACAACTCAACCTCAATCATAATGTTTTGAGGCATCTCATCTTTCCTTGTGATATTCCCCATTCTTTGACATCTATCACAACTCTTCACAAAAGTTTGGCAATCCTTAAAAATCGAAGGCCAATAGAATCCGCTTTGAAAAACCTTCCAAGCAGTACGATTAGCACCAAAATGACCCCCATTCGGTCCCTCATGACAATCTCCAATAATCTTGAGTCATTCATTGTCCATAGCACATCTACGAATAATTTCATCGGCACACCTCCTCCATAGATATAGATCTTGCCAATAATAGAACCTCACATCTCTAAGGAACTTGGCCTTTTGATAATCTGAGAGATTTGGTGGCAATTCTCGAAGCACAATGTAATTGGCAAAGTCGGCAAACCAAGAATCTTTGCACTTCAACACCATAATCTTGTCATCCGGGAAACATTCATTGATACACAATCTCAAATCTTCACCTTCAATCGGCTTTTCAAGCCTTGACAAATGATCGGCTAGCACATTATCTACCCCTCTTCTATCACGAATCTCCATGTCGAATTCTTAAAGAATGAGGATCCAACGAATCAAACGAGGCTTTGCATCCTTCTTCGCCATGAGATATCGTATAGCCATATGATCCGAATAGACAATAGTGTGATTCCCGACAAGATATGACCGGAATTTGTCAAATGCAAAGACAATGGCTAAAAATTCCCTCTCGGTTGTTGTGTAGTTCTTTTGAGCACCATCCAATGTTCTACTAGCATAATGAATAACTCTAAACATCTTATCTTTCATTTGCCCCAAGACCACTCCTAAAGCATAGTCACTTGCATCACACTTTAGAATGAAAGATTCACTCCAATTAGGCTTGATGAGAATAGGAGTAGAGATGAGGGCTTTCTTCAATATCTCAAAGGCTTTCAAACATTCTTCATCAAAGACAAACTTCACATCTTTTTGCAAGAGGTTGCAAAGTGGCTTGGTAATTTTCGAAAAACCTTCAATGAATCTTCTATAGAACCCCGCGTGACCAAGGAAGCTTCGGATTGATTTCACATTTGTTGGAGGTGGAAGCTTCTCTATGGCGACAATTTTGGCTCTATCAACTTCCAAACCATCTTTAGAGACCTTATGTCCAAGCACAATTCCATCTCGAACCATAAAGTGACACTTCTCTCAATTTAAGACAAGAGAAGTGTCCTTACATCTTTGCAAAACTTTGGTGAGATTATCCAAACAAGAATCAAAACTCTCCCCAAAAACCGAGAAGTCATCCATGAATACCTCCATAATATTTTCAATCAACCCTCCAAATATAGACATCATGCACCTTTGGAACGTGGCCGGAGCATTACACAACCCGAAAGGCATCCTCCTATAGGCAAATACTCCATAGGGGCATGTAAAGGCCGGCTTATGTTGATCCTCCGGGGCTATGGCAATTTGATTGTATCCGGAATACCCGTCAAGAAAACAATAGTACTCATAACCCGCCAAACGGTCCAACATCTGATCAATAAAGGGCAAAGGGAAGTGATCTTTCCTTGTTGCCGCATTTAGAGCCCTATAATCAATGCAAACTCTATATCCGGTGGCAACTCTTGTAGTAATAATTTCTTCCTTCTCATTCTTGACCACAGTCATCCCTCATTTCTTCGGAACCACTTGGGTAGGACTCACCCATTCACTATCTGAAATAAAGTAGATCATTCCCGCATCTAATAGCTTCAACACCTCTTTCCTCACTACTTCTTGCAAAACCAGATTCAACCTCCTTTGAGGTTGAACCTTAGGTCGACAATCATCCTCTAACAATATACGATGCATGCATATAGATGGACAAATACCATTGATATCATCAATAGACCAACCAATAACATCTTTAAACTCCCTAAGGACTCTCAACAACTTGTCTAATCGGAATCTGACAAGTGTTGTGACACTATAACAGGAAAAGAGTCATTATCACCAAGAAAGGCATACCTTAGATGATCGGGAAGAGGTTTCAATTCTTGAGAGGCACTTGAAGAAGATTCCTGCTTAGTTGAACTCCCACTCTCCCCCGGTTGGTTGATGTCAAGGTAATGAAACTTATCCTTCAATGATCCTTGATTTGCTTCCAAATAAGCAATGGACTCCAATAAGTCATCACAAACATCATCTAAATCGGAATAGGAATAGAAAGAATTGGAGATGATTTCCTCCGTGAGGTCTTTTGCCATAGATGTAGGCAAAGTGGTAATTGCATTGCACTCCTCATGAGTTGAGTCATCTCCTCGCTTCATTGCATCGAAGATTGAAAGAGTGAGGGTCTCTCCATTCACTCTAAAAGTGAGATTTCCATCTTGTACATCAATAAGAGCTCTTCCAGTTGCTAGGAAAGGACGCCCAAGAATGAGAGACATCCTCTCATCTTCCGGCATATCCAAAACAACGAAATCCACGGGAAATATGAATCCCTCCACTTTTACCAAAATATCTTCAACAATTCCTTGAGCATATGATATAGAACGATCGGCCATTTGAAGACAAATAGATGTAGGTTTGATCTCTCCAATATCCAACCTCTTAAAGATAGACAATGGCATCAAATTGATACTAGCTCCTAGATCACATAATACATTCCCAAACTTTGTCCCTCCAATCACACATGCTATTGTGAAGCTTCCGGGATCCTTCTTCTTCAAAGGCAATTTTCTTTGAATCACCGCACTAACTTCCTCCGTGAGGCTAATTGTTTCAAATGAACCAAACTTCCTCTTTTTAGCCACGGCATCCTTCAAAAATTTCACATAGCCGGACATATCACGAAGTGCATCAAGCAAAGGAATGTTTATTTGTACCTTATTGAATATATCCAAGAATCTCATCAACTTCTCATCAACCTTAGGCTTGGCTAAACGTTGAGGGAATGGAGCCTTCGTAATAACATCCTTGGTAGGAAGAGGAGCCTCTACTAGCACCGCCTTAGGAGCTTCTCCTTGAACTTCTTTCCTTGATTCTTCATCAATAGTTGGAGACTCTTCATAGGGTATGTCTTCAACAAGAACTTCATCTTCTTTACTCTTGGATATAGCTTCATTCTCATAAGCCCTTCCACTCCTCAAGGTGATAGCATTACACCCTTTAGGATTCATCTCCGTATTGCTTGGAAACTTTCCCGGTGTGTGTTGAGTGGTGGCTTGGTTAGCCATTTGACTTATTTGGCCCTCCATCATCTTCACTTGCTTTGTTAAAGATGTAAGTGAATTCTCCAAGGCACTCACCTTTTGCCCGGTTTGTGTGATGAAATTTCCTTGTTGAGAATACATTTGAGCTTGATTTGCCAACATTTGTTGCATCATTTGCTCCATTGATGGAGAATTCTTCTTTGGTTCCTCAATAGCTCCTTGAGATACTGAAAATCCGGGAGGTGGCAATTGGGCATTGTTAGGATTACCATAAGAGAGGTTAGGATGAGGTCGATTGTTGGGATTGTATGATTGATAACCTCCTTGATACCCATAAGAATTTCCTCCTTGGGGCCTTCCTTGAAATCCTCCTTGTTGACCTTGGAAACCTCCTATGTTGAAATTTTCATATTGCCTTTGGTTAACAAAATTCAAGTCTTCACTTCCACTAAGCTCCAAGTTCTCTTGATATTGATGAACACTTTGAACTTGAGCTTGAGATTGAGCTTTCCTCTCTTCTTCATATTGCTTCTTCATAGTAGCAACTTCCATTGCCAATGCATCGAACTTCTCATCATCAATAGAAGCAACTCTTCTTGATGGAGCCCTCTCCATAGGTCATTGATAACTGTTAGAAGCCATTTCCTCAAGAATCCTTAGAGCTTCCTTTGCATTTCTATTCACAAGGCATCCTCCGGAAGTAGCATCCACTATGCTTCTCGTGTGAGGTGTGAGGCCACTATAGAATGTGGTGATTTGTTGTCCCTCGTTGAAACCATGTTGAGGGCACTTCCTTAATAACTCTCTATATCTTTCCCATGCCTCAAACAAGGTCTCGTCACCTTGTTGAGAGAAGTGTGAGATGTCCGAGATGAGCTTTTGAGCTTTAGATGATGGAAAGTATTTAGAAACAAAGGCCTTGCACAAGTCATCCCATGTATGAATGTTGGCTTTGTTCAATCCCTTGTACCAATCCTTGGCCCGATCCCGCAGAGAAAACCCAAATATCCGCATACGAATAACATCACTTGGCACTCCATTTAGCTTGACCGTATCGCACATATCAAGAAACATGCTAAGATGAGCATTTGGATCCTCCATGGGACTTCCACCAAATTGTTCACTCTTCACCATTTGAATAAGTCCGGATTTGAGCTCAAAATTGTTGGCATTGATCGTCCCCCACTCTCCTCCTTGGAATTGTTCCGTTGGAGGTTGGAACATATGGTTGAGAGGAGGTGGTGGAGCCTCATTTGCCCTTCTTTCTTGCTCATCTCTCCAAGCTCTCATATCTTCAAGTTCCTTCCTAAGAGCCTCATAATCTTGATTGTTGGCCATGTCTTGTTCTTCAATAAAATTCCGTCTTCTATGTCTTCTTTCAAAGTTCCAGATTAAAGGTTGAACGAGTCTTCCTTTAGATCTTGTGTGCATACACCTACAAAATAAAAATCAAAAGAGAAAAATGCTTGAATTAGTAATTCAATAACCAAATCAACTATTGAAACTCAAACTATGCATTCCCCGGCAACGGCGCCAAAAATTGATCCGCCCTCACTTTAGGGTGAGGGTAGAGAGCAATAATAATCGAATGAGTAATTGAGTCGAACCACAAGGAATGCAAGGACGCTCAAGTCTCAAGTAGTAACCTAGCTACTAAACCTACTATTCAAGCTACCGACAAACATGTTTTTGTGTTTTTAATTAACTAATGACACCAAAAAGTAATTATCAACTTAAAACTTAACTAAACAAGCAACAAATGAGCAACAAACTCAAGTGATGGGTGATTAGAACTCTAACTAGAATTAACCAATTTAATCCAATTTCATGTGGGAAACCTCCTAACTATGGTTCACTCAATTCTCATTGCAATGAAGACAAGTAGATTAATGAAAAGCCTAATTCCGACTAAGACATCAAGCAATTCATTAACTCCCAATAGCTCATGAAGTTCCTTAACCCTTCTATACTCTAGCATGCAAATCTCTTGATCCTAGCATCTAATCTAAGCCTCCTAAGCATTAGATCAAACACTTGGTATGCAACTATGGTGATCAATCACAATTACATAATAAAACATAGCCCCAAGAGAAATGAACATGAAATTAGAAGGTAAATTCACAATTAAA
Source organism: Mentha longifolia (assembly GCA_001642375.2). Lineage (NCBI taxonomy): Eukaryota > Viridiplantae > Streptophyta > Magnoliopsida > Lamiales > Lamiaceae > Mentha > Mentha longifolia. The sequence goes on from CM038115.1 coordinate 24,619,853, forward strand.
GCCTAAACCCAATCACTTAATCCTAATCTACATATAATTGAAATCACAAAGAGAACTAGCTAGACATGATTAAGGAAAATAAACCATAAAAACTAATTGAAATCATGCTTAAAAGAAAGAGAATTCAATAAGGAAGAAGAAGATGGTCTCCAATTGCAAATCCAACCAATGTAGCTTCAACAATCTTCAAAATACTAAAAAGGAAAGAGGGAAATGTTTCTAGGGTTCTTAGGGAATTAAAATATGAAAAAGATACCCAAATGGGGTGAATTCTAGCATTAAATACATAGAAAATCAAGTTTGGGTCGAGTTGGACCGAGTTAGACGAGCAAACTCGGTCAAGAAGTGAAGGGGGAAGGAATGGCGGCGGTCTGGCAGGCCGCCGTTCAGGCCGCCGTTTTCTCTGCAGTCCAGCCACCTGGCCGGCGGTCTGGCCGGTGGTCTGGCCAGGCCGCCGTCCAGGCCGCCGGCGATCCTCTCCGTGCGCAGCCCTACGGTTTCGCCTCGTTCTCCCTCGTCCGAACTCCGATTCTCGATCTGCTTTTTGCTATAGACTCCCAACGAATCCCTCTTCGACATGGAATGATCAAATGACCCAAATGAGTTCTCCATTTTCCCTGAAAAAAGCATAAAGAGACTCGAGAGAACGAGAAAAATATAATTGAAATCAAACTAGTGAAACCCTAACTCTATAGATTTAAATTCCACATTTCAAACCTAGGTTTTACCCTAATTGAGCTCAATTCTTCCTCATTTCCGGCCTTTGATCCTTAGCCACATGAATACTATTCCAATTCTTACCAAAATGGATCGAAAACCAAGAAAAATAAGAAAAGTCTAAAATGTACTAAGAGTTAAGAAACCTTAGTATTTTTAACATATAAGCACATATATCAAGACTCAAACACATTCCAAAACACTGAACATGCACATAAAATACGTGTTAATCAAGTAACAAACTAAATAACAACTAATATCAAGAATTAACAAACAATAGTAGAAAGCTTGGTTCCAAATATAATCCGATAATCACAAGAGGCCTAGGTTTTAGGATTTGTTTGGATTAGCCATTTTAATCTAATTCACATGAGAGTTCTATATATAGTAAACATTAATTCTTCTCTCGAAGCAAACAATATTGGTGGATTAACCTATGACATCTATCTCCGACTAGGACTCAAGATGCATAAATTAACTCCAAATAGCTCAATTAATATCTATAAGCTCCTATTAGCAAGAATTACTAATATGTTGTGATTTGATGCTAAGTACTATGAATTAAAGCCTACTAAGCATTTAACCAAACACCTTGTATCCAATCAATGATGGCCAATCAATCATGCAATAAAATTAAGTCCCAAATCACAAGACATATGAATTAGAAGGTAAATCCAACAACAAAACCTAAAAACCCAAGGATTTAGATCATATCTTCATATATTGGAACCAAAGGAAATTTAGCTAGACTTAATTGAAGGAATTAAACCATAAAAAGTAAATAAAACCATGCTTAAAAGAAAAATAATTTAATAAGGAAGAAAAAAATGGTCTTGAATCTTCAATCCACAAAGTAATGCTCTCCAAATCTTCAAAATACTAAAAAGGTAAGAGAGAAATGTTTCTAGGGTTCTAGGAATATTAAATGTGCAAAAGCTCCTTAAAAAAGGTAAGAATTTGGGGTTAAATATATTGAAAATTATGTTTGGGTCGAATTCGGTCGAATCGGGACAAAACGGAGTGAACCGGCATGAATCTCATGCAACCGGTGGCTCTGTGGTAAACGACGGTTCAGGTGCTGTGAACCGGCGGCCCAGTGGACCGCCTGTTTGGGTCGCCGGTTTACCACCCATCCGTCCTCTCTTGCGCAATATTTTCGTTTTCGCTCGTTTCTCTCTCGTCCGAACTCCGATTTATGAACCGCGTTTTGCTACGGCTTTCTAACGAACTCCTCTTCGACATGGCATGATCAAAGTTGCCAAATGAGTTCTTCATCAACCTGCAAAAAAGACACAAAGAGACTCAAGAGAATGAGGAAAACATAAACGAACTTGAACTTGTGAAACCCTAACTTTATAAATTCAAATTCCACATTTTTAACCCTAGGTTTTACCCTAATTAAGCTCAATTCATCCTCGTTTCTAGCCTTCAACCCTTAGCCACATGAATACTCTTGAATTCTTACGAAAATAGATTGAAAACCGAGAAAAAACGAGAGAAATGTAAAGTATGCTATAAGTATAAAAAACTCTAGCATTTCTACCATTTAAGCACATAAATCGAGACTCAAACACATTCAAACACACTCAACATGCACATAAAATACATGTTAATCACACCCCCAAATTTAAGCCGTTGTTCATCCCGAACAATGAACGAACAATCAAAACACTTAACACGTATGGGATGTGCATTTCAAGTTCATCGATGCCTCATTTCACTTCAAAACCGTTTAAACTCAAGGAAATCATCAAGTCAAGCCAAACACTCATGAAATTACTCACTCTCTTAGCATAGAACTCAATCACCTAAGAACATTCGACTCTAGACCTCACAAGAAACATGTATATCACTCGGTCACTCAATATATGGAAAAGGTAAGCACTCATCGAAATCATGCAATACATAACTTTGACCATAAGCTTGCCTATCAACTCAAGTTTCTAATACTACAATGCATGCACAAATTAGGATCAAAAAGGTCTTTATTAAGCTTGTAATGTTGGGACATTGGTTAAGGTAGGGAATTTTAGGCTAAGTGGCTTAAATTTACATTCAAGCATCCTTACTCCTTTTCGTCTCCTTTCAAAGTATGAATCTCTTCATCTTCCACCTTATCCAACCCCTTTTTATCAAATGAACCCAAACTTCTATCAAAATTCTAAAGAAACACTCATTTATGCTCTTATTCTTTTCTTTTTGTTGTAAGAACTTTGTTCTTACATATTTTTTTTTTTTTTTCAATAAGAACTTGTTCTTGTTCTTTTCTTTTCTAACATTTGAGCTTATAGGAGTATTCTTTTAACTCAAAACCAATCTCAAGACCTTTCACCATCACCCACCATTTTTCATGAATTTTCAACTTCACCAAGGTTCCCTTAACCATCCTTCACCCCCTATCATCTGGTTCAAGAAGAAATGGCTATATTCAAGGCTCAAAATGGGATGACAAGGGTAATAAAAGAGATGTTCGTGTTTAGGGAAAATGGGCTATGCAATGATGGCCTAAGATCATCTCCTAATCATGCAAACATGTAGTACTTCTAACAAGAGTATCAAGACAAGTTCTAGTAAAGAATATGCAATGCGAGATCAAGCTCTCAAGAAAGGATATTACTATGTAAAGGGCATAGTTTAAGGCTAAAAATCCTCTCAAGCTTTTTGTCTAGAGCCTAAGTGCCTAAGATCAATCCTTCATGCCATTCAAGTGAAATAATCTAATCATGCTTGACTTTGACTCGAAAAATTTCAAAACATTTCATCATTTTCATCAATCATAGGCATCTCACTTGAAAACACTTGAGCAAATCAACACGATCATTCCACACTCAAGCATGCAAGCATTCATTCACTTAAAATTTTTCCTTTCTTAAAAATTTCGCATTCAAGACCACAACTCAACCACAAACTTATGAAAAATATTCATTTACCCCTAATTCATCCCCAAATGCTCAAAACAAAACACAAACTTTTCAAACAAATTCAAAAACCATCAAACAAACTCAACAAATAACACAAGATCCTTCAAACATCCCACCACTCAAACTCTTCATCAAACATATTCATCTCCAACAATCAATCAACCAAAAAATTTCCTCCACAATCCAAGCAAATATATCG